>WBMY01014659.1:419148-439359 GCA_013397315.1 Donacobius atricapilla
GCCAGGCCCCCGCGTCCCTCGGGGCACTGGGGAGAGGGGCAGGCAAGGACAGCAGGAGAGAGCGGGACAACCCGCCGGTATCCGGGGACAGGGCTGGGGCACAGAGCAGTGACGGGTCTGGGAGGCACCTACCGTGTACTCCCGCACTTGGCTGTGGAAGTTCTGCTCCCGGATCGTCACCTCGTCCGCTTCCATCCTTCATAGTACCGCGGCCCCCGCGAGCAATGGCGGCCGCCGCCGCCGCGCCTGCTCCTGNCTGTCATCCTGTCGGAAACAGGCCCGTGTGGGGACTGGCAGGGACAGAGGGCCCCGGGTGTGCTGGGGGACGTGGAGAAGGGACACTGAGCGGCGGGACAGGAGACTCCTGGATGGAGAACGGGGCAGGAGGCCGCGGTGGGCCTGGGGAGAGCTGCAGACCAGGGCCCTACGGGGAGCTCCCCAGTGAGGGGAGTCGGGGGAGCACCCTGGGCCCCCGGGGTCACTCGCAGGATGGCCCCGAGCAGCCCCCGGAGCCCTGAGGTGCGGGCAGGGGTTCCGCTCCCCCTGGGGAGCCGCCGCTGCCGCTGAACGCGCCAGGGCAACCTGAGGGAGCCGGGGGGCTTGATCCTCCTCAAACTCAACAGTGGAAACGCATCAGAATTTCTAGTTTAAAGGACTGCACTTAAAACTTCAGTCACCGCTTGTATTCAACTTCCCTGGAACAGGTTTTTGTCATAGAGTGATTTTTTTTTTCTGGTTTTTAACCAAGTCTTGCCACAGTCTCCCCATTATTCCCCGTTCCCTCTACATGCACAGGCAATCTTTTTTCTGAATTTGCAAGTAGATCAATTGTCTAAATACACACAGAAGACTATTAATGTAGGACACACAATAAATTATAGATTGAGATTTAACAAATGAAACTTTTATTTCAATCCAAGTATGTATCATCAGTCTAAAGAAGTTTCAAAAATAAAGATCATCATTTTCTGCTTTTTTACAGCTACTGATACATTATACATGTTGTCAATGCCAATTATAATTCCGATTATATTAATTCCCCAGCCTCTGGCCCCTTTTCTTGGTTAAAAGCAGATGGTAACATGTTTATGAAATTTTAGAGTTAGAAAAAGCAATCTTTGACTGATGTATTTCTTGTAGTCCTGAATGGATCCAGAAGGTCCTGCAGCTTCAGTATGGCTGCGGTTCCACCCTTGTTCTTTTGATACCTGTGAAGAGACAGACAAGGTATTTGCAGGCACAGTCGTACCACGGGTGGACGGGCTGAAAATGTTCCCATGCTCTCTCCTCTTGAAGCCCAATGTTCAAGAATGGAAACTTCAGGTGTTCACTGGGGCTGTAGGAACAGAATACCATTAAAAGTGGAGTTGAAGGAGCATGGAGCTCAGACTTGGAGCTGCTTCTTGGGAAAAGCTGTCCTATTTCACAGCTGTTTTCTGCACAGCACTTGGTTCTGTCTGATATTATTACTTGTCTGGGGTTTTGTTCTTTGCCTATTCCCATTTATCTTCAATCTCCTTTTCCTTTTCAGATGCTGAAAGTGATGAAAGTGTCCCTAGTTTCAGATGAATTTGACAAAGAATTAGGCTTCTAGTTGAAACCTAATTCCAACTTTGACTAGAATTAGGCTAGTGCTTTTCTCTGCTCAGGAGCTGGTCCAGACTGAACAGTGTAACTGAATGCAAGGTTATAGGCAGATAAAATATCTTTTATTATAACAAACACAGCTGGCAAGAACAGACAACTGCCTGGCATGTGCAAACCTGACCCCAGGGAAACCAAATTTACTTAGAGCTGCCTATAGAAATATTGGAATAGATCAGACAAGATCCCAAGTTTCATCATCTTATATAAAAGACTCACACGATGGATGGCAATGGTATTGGAGCCAGGCTGTTAGGAGCTGAGTGTTAGGCCTTCACTGGATTTGTGATAAAGAGAGAAATGCTGTCACCAGAGCAGACCTGCTCCAAGAACTAGGGAGACCAGATGGCCCAGTCAAAGAGGAAGAACAGGAAGAACCAGAGATTCAGCCAGCAGTCCAAGCCTGAAGTGAGGGTTAGTTCCTCAGCTACCTGAGAAATTACTCACTCACTGTCAAGAAACAGCATTTCAAGCATTTCTAACTTTATCTGCAGACATATTAAACGCTGGAAGATTGTAAGGAAAATGAACTGTATTTTTGTAGCTTATAAAAATTAAGATTTAAAAGACCTGAAGCTTCCATTCTTACTTGGGCAATATGTATTTTTCTTACTCTACTGATTTTGAAGTAAACCTAAGGAGGAGATATAGTACATAATTTGTCTCATACTGTGGACTGTCAAGTTCTTTCTTCCAGTTCTAGCAGATGAATCATCAGAAACAACATAGACATTTATACTTGCTGAAAAGGCAGGGGAGGAAACAGCTTCAATCCTTTCTTGCAGAAATTGCTGCTCAGTTCTGAGCTATCTGCATCACAAAGGAAGGTCAGAGTAGCCATCACAGCAAAATCTATTTATACCAAAGGAAATTCAGTCTAAAGTAGGCAGCTCTTGCAAATGGATGAGAAGGCTGACAGATGCATGCATTGATCTGCCAGGAGTACAAAAGTAATAGCTCAAAGCATACTAGATGTGAAACTACCAAAGCAAGTCCCTGGTACTTTGCACCAGAGTGGTTAAAAGACCTCTGGGTGATTTTCATCCATATCCCAGACAAAATGAGGCAGTGCTGGAGGGACTGTCCTCAGCCATTCTTGGGACCTCCTCAGTAACCCTGAGGGCCCTGGCCTAGGTGTAAGCTATATGTGATTTAGCTGTAAATAGAAAACTTTCTCATACTGGTAATGGACAGATACACACACACAAAAGCAGTAATAAGAAACAGGCTTCCTTTAAACTTACATTTGGTGATGCCTAATACTTTGGCGTAAAAGTTCAGAAGATTTATGGGATTTTGCTCAGTTTATTGCTTTTCAGCATAGTTTTAACACCATTTTTCAGCTCCAGGATGACCCAGTAAGTATCTGGTACCCTGAATGCCCAATGAGAGTTTTATGTGCACACTGTTACCTTTGAGATTTTCCAGATAAACATGTTGGGATATTCAAGCTAATAAAAGTCATTTGAATTTTCAAAGATGGAAGTTCCTAAAGTTGGAACTGTTTCTCTAGGAAGGTTCCCTCAGAATTTTCCAATGGATTTTAAAGCACTCTTTAACTGTAAATGCAAAAATGGCACCATGCCTTTAAGTCTAAATTTGTCTTACAGCATTTGAATATGTGATCCTTTCTTTTCAAATCATCCTTCAGCCAAATGAAGCTTGGACTAAACAGAAAATAGGAAGTTATTCTCTCAGTTAATATGACTACTTACATACTTAGGTAATTACTTAGGTAATTCAAGACATTACCTAAGAATTGGTCAGATTGAAGCCCAAAGCCCGCTTTAGTACAGTTCTAAGAATGAACACTGACTTTTAAGAGAACTTAGGGTACACACATGCCACAGATGAGATCCAGCAATTTATACTCAAAAGGTAATTATGGAAGACAAAAAGAAAAATACAAAGGTTAAAATATCCAGATCATGGTATAAAAGAAACATAATGCTATCATGATTATCTACATTAAGTTTATTTATTGGCTGATTTTTTCAGTGTCTTATATTTGGTAAGCTAAAGCACAGCAAGAATTGCATTATAACTTTAGAAATCCAGCTGAATCGATCTTGGATATGGATTCAGCTTAAAATATTGCTGACTGACATTTCATTTCTATTTATAACTTTTACTTTTTACTTCTTTGCTTTTATTTTAGAATAAAAAGAAGGGGGTTTTTTTTGGTTCCAAATACTTCCAGCCCGTATTTTCATTGTGTCAACCCAGTAACAACTCCCCAGCTAAATTCTGTATTATAGCACAATATATATATTTTAATTTTTTGAAACAGCCAAGGGAAAGAAATTTAAATTCAAAAGTACAATGTCAGCATGAAAAAAGAGGATATAAACTGGTTTAGTATAGACTCACATAGGTATGTGCTGGATTTATGTATATATATATAGCAATAAATGTTTTGATGAATATATACTGCCCCCCAAAAAAAGAAGAAAAGAGCACAAAGTATTACCATTTTGAACAAGCTTTTAAAATTATCATTTTAGTAAAAATCTGCACTATTTCTGACTTAAAGCTTGTTCCACTTGTAAAAAATTAAGTGAGATTGCTTTCAATAACAAGGAACTGGATTTAGTAATTAATGAAACCTCTTCTAATCCTTAAACCTCCTTCACTGATAGGAGCCTAGAGTCAGAAGCCTGCAGTTTATTACAGTCAGAGGCACCAACTTTGCAGGAGTTCAGTACTGTCAAGTAAAGGAAGCATAAGGCACATCATGAAGCTAGAACAGCTTCTCTTCCAAATCTAGGCAGCATGAGGTGACTGAAAGCCCATTTTGCCTCCATTCACCCTTAAGGTGTCTTTCATGTCCCATTGGGAGCACTCAAAGCACTCCTCAAATCAAAACAAAGCAAAACTCACACTACATTGCAGCTTAGACTTGATTAGAAATAAAATGAAAGGTAATATTCAAGGAAATACAGCTGCGTCTGCAAGTCAAAGCTCACCTGCTATGTAGATATGAATGAGGCCAGGGTCATTTGTTCCATGCTGCGTATCCATGGCTGTTTGGGCTGATTCTTCAAATAGCTATTTATTGGTAAAATTCTGCAATTGCTGTCAGGGTCAATATTGATACAGAAGAACCAAAGGACTAAATCAACTTTTAAAAAATAAGTGTCCCTTTCACAAGTCTATGTCTGTTTTTAGCCCAGAAATTAGTGTTGGACTCAATCAGATTTGAAAGGAGTTAAGCTAGAGTGGATGGATGAAGAGAGTGAAAATTCATTACTTCTCCTTATGGTGTGCTCAATATTTAATTCCTGCTAATCACAAATCTCCTCAAAATCTCCTTTTCAGTCAGTTAAAAAGATTTACTCTGAGTAAATTTACCCTTTGAAGATTTTTCTCTACTGTGAACTCCTTTTTTTTTTCACCCCTGAATTGTCTCCAAACTTTTAACCTACTTATTAAAACACAGACACAAGAACTGAAAGCAGTTTTCTAGGCTCAGTTTCAGCAATTCTATGAACAGATGTAAGATCACCTTCTTATTTTATGCTCTTCGTTGCAGACCATTGAATCATTACAGAGGAAACAGCACACAGATTCAGAGGTGAAAAACATGATTACTCCCCAGAAGTAAATGGAATGTGCAGTTGAAGACACTTGTGTCTGCTCCTGTCTTCTTGCTGTCAGGGGCCTGGCTGTAGGTAAAAGGCTGCCTTGTGGTTTTGATTGCCATGTCCACTTACTTCCTAACAGAGAGTAAAGCCAATTTTAGGGACATTTTAATCCAAATGCTATAGCAATCATTTCCTTGACATAGAAAATAGTGGTTTCCTGTGAACTTCACTCCTACCAACCAGCAGCAATCTGTAATTTCTATTCTGAATCACTGCCCTGCAGATACAGCCCTGGTTCTGAAGAAAGGACCTCAGCCCCTTGATCCTGGTGCATTCATGGGCTTTTAACCTAATTCAAGCCTCTTTTGTTTTCTGCTTCCCAAACATTTCAGATCGCTCTGTATGACTAGCTCATCTTTGTAATTTACCACTCCTCTTTCCAGTACTTGCCAGCATTTTTGTGTTATCTGCCAGGAGCATTAGCAGTGATTTGTCGACCACAATAAATACATCCTTTAAAAAAATGTCATTACGATCTCTGTGGGGGTTTTTTAAGTTTTTCTTACTTTTTTTTCCTCATCTTTGGAAAGTTCCTGATGTACTAAGTACATAAAATAATTATTTTACTGGTTGCGAGTGTTGTTTGCCCATATGTAACAGGAGCTTGCCAATATCATGGGTTAGTTCCATGGCAACACCATAAGGGGATTAAAAGAATTATCCGAGAGTGAAGTCAATATTATTTCTGTTAGCAAATGATCATTAGAAGCTTTAAAGCACTGGCTGAATAATAGCACCAAATGTGTCTCTGAAACCCAAGTGTCACAAACAATTCTTCTGTTCTTCCAGGAGAAATGTTCTCTTCACTCCTGCGCTTTCTCTTCAGCCTCTGTTTAGTTCCCACTCTTGAAGTGCCCACGTGGTCCCATCTTAGATGACCGCAGGCCCTGCTGCACTTTGGTTTGTGACATACCCAGCACCACGTTACATCCACACAACACAGAGCAGGGCTGCAGTCTGCCCCTGGGCTTGCCCCACAAGCTTTGCTGAACATTTACATGTCCTTTCAAAATACTCTCCTTTGATTTGTGGGCCAGTCAACATCTTGCATTAGATATCTGAGTCTGCCAATCTACTATTGATTCTAAAAGATGTGATCATGCATTAGCTGTATTATAAATGACGAAATTGCAAATATCCATCCGTATGATCAGATCCTGACTACTTAACATGGCTGTAATCATCGTCCTTTAAAAAAACTTAAATCATTCATCTGCTGGGCCATCTATGCTTATGCTACTCTGAATTATCCTCAGGCTATTTTTTGTTAGTTACATCGTTTTGAGTAATGGAATTTTACCATTTTTGGAGAGGAGAGGTTGCACTGTGGAATCCCTAAACAATAATAAAAAAGATTTGGTATTAGTCAAATAATTTTATTTTTTCTCTCTAAATTCAGCATCTGACTCATCGTGACTAAGATGCTTATACTGTTAAATACCACATGGAAGGCATTTCAAAAATCTATCCAGTATTAACCACAACTGTTTTTCAGTCTGGGTGACAAAAATCACATCATATAAATTTAGTCTTTGAAAGTAAGCCATGCACCTTTTATTAAGGACTTTTATCCAAAATGCTAGAATTTTTAAAGGAAATTAATCATCTTAATTTCTTAAATTAATAGGTGCAAGATTTATTCTTAAATCATAGATACTCCTTTCTAATTAAATTCAAATGTGTTTAATGCATCTCAGGAGTGTTAAGATAATAAGTAGTCCTTTTCTGGAACTTAACATCGTCGATCCCTGTCAATAATTATATTGGGTGACTAATAAAATACGATGCCAGGCATTTTTTAAATCTTTATCTTCCTCCTCTGTCTCATTAGCAAAATGAATAGGTTTGCTCCACAGGCACCACCTAATCTGGAGAATTCAATGTTGTTCAAGGACACAGCAAATAAATTTCAGCAGGTATTCCTTCCTGCAACAGTCATATATAAAATGCACTTTCACAGCACCTGCCAGTTGCTCGTTGCTATATAAGATTATTGCCATTGTAAAGGCCACCAAAGGCTGGAAAACCAAAAACGTCTGTCAGCTGTCATCTCCTGCCTAGCAGAACTTTATGCAATTATCCCATCAAAGATTGTACTCCTCACAGAGCTCCAGTGTCCAGTAATTGATCCACAGAAGACACGGCACTCATCCATTCCACCAGTGGCCTATCAGAAAATGCTGACATCAAGAGAGCAAGTTATTTTATAACATAAGACAATACTTATTTTCAGAAACTGGACTCAGCTCTAGCAGGCCTTTTAACAAGAATCATGCCATTAATGTGAAATTAGCTAATTTGTTCCTGAGGGCTTAATTTCCTTTCTCAAGTAGACACTACATTACAGTAATTACACCTGCAAGTAAGAAAAAAAAAAAAAGGCAGGATCCTCAGTCCCTGGGAGGATTTATAATCCTCTGGCCCTCATATCAAAGCAAAAGCCATCTCTGGTCACTTGGATATATCTAAGTATTTGAATGGAGAACTCCAGAGATTTCATTTCACTTGAAGGTGGGAGGACAGAAAAAGGAATAGGTTGTGATTCATCCAACTCTTTAAAATATTTTCATCTTTCTAATTTAGGCCCTGCACACCATACATTAAACTCAAATGATACCCACCCTGCCAGTAACTGCATCTGCAGGGATACTGCATGCTGGTACTCCATCTCTGTCTATGCCACAAGGCACATGTGTGACATTTGACCACATTTTACATTTGGTGTGTTACACACAATGCCAGAATCCTTTGAGTTGAAAGGCACCCAGAAGGATTGTCAAGCCCAACTCCCTGCTCCTTGCAGGACCACCTGGAAACAAACCATGTGATTAAGAGCAGTGTCTAGATACTCTCAGATCTGACAAGCTTAGTGCCATGACCACTTCACTGGGAAGCCTGTCCCAGTGACCAACCACCCTCTCAGTGGAGAACCTTTTCCTAACTGAAGTCCAATCTGAACTCCCCCTCACATAGCCTTATTCCACTCCACCCCTTTCAAAATCACTATTGCACTGTGCCCCTTTATTTTTTTCCCCCCATTTGAGTTGTAGACCTTGGCCTGGGCAAGAGGAAAGATCAATCTATGCAACATACAGAAAAGCACGTGGCTGTCCCACAAAATCTCTGAATCCAAGGTTTTTCTAAAGACTACTGTCCACATACTTCATCTTACTCAGTGAGTAATCACCTATTTCAATTTTAGAGACAGTACAAAGTTTCATGGGATGTATTCATACTGTTTTACATCATGTGTGTTGATAATTCACAACTACGTGCTTTTACAGAAACAATATTTTTTGCATTGTTTTTAATTTACCAATAGCTAAACGTAAATTAAAAGAGTACATTAGAAGTCATTATAAGACACATGGGAAAACCTGCATACAAAAGGGTCCCTTCATTCTGAATATTAAAAACAACAAACCATGGGAAATAACTCTGCAGTAGTAGTCACTGGTAAAGTATGGCAGAGGATGTAGTTTTCATTGCAGTACCATTAATGCTGCACAGCACCTGACAGCTTTGCTATTTCATCTGCGCTGTTTCTGTAGCCTGACAGCCCATCTCCCTACCCCACACTCTGTCCTGTCATCACTGGGGTATCCAAGTGCCAGTATCCACAGGGCATATGCTAACCTGATAACATCTCCACCTTTAAATCCTAGTCCATAGCACCCTTTGGTCCATTTATAGTCACCTGCCCCCAAATTAGCATAATTAGAATACACTTTCAGACCTATTTGCTGTCTCATTGTGTATTAACACCCGAGTATCATCAACAAAGTAAGAAAACAACCTGCCTCTCTCAGACAGATCTTCTCCTTACTTCAACTCTGCTACCAAAGTGATATTTAGCCTGCAATGCATTCAGACTGCTAGCAAACCTGTTAGGGAATTAATTATTGAACGTTGCTCTTGTCCTAAATAACACTATGGGCTATGACATACATTTGGATTTTTTGTTGTAGTGACAGAGATAGCACACCAGTGAGCCTTTCCAGGTTCTCTTCATCCCACAGCTCATAGTAAAACACCAGCAGCACCCTGGTGAGATGAAATTCCAGCTGTACTCCTTGCCTTCCTCTGTCTTGCAGCCCCACCACTGACTCCCATATTTAATGCCATCACCACGCAGCAGGATCTGCTGATGCATCCCTTCATATTTTCTCATTGGACCTTGAGTCATGCCAGGCTTGAGGGAGCATCAGCTTTCCTGTCAAACAGCTCTGCAGGAAGTCTCAGATTCCTTCTCTGAGGCTTAAAGCACCTTATAGAATATCTGCATCAAAAACTATTTTGTCTATTCAAGTTCTAAAATTTTCACATCATTTGGCACTTATGAATTAATCCTGCAGCAGACACTGTACAACTCCAAGTTCCCTACATCTAATTGATTTTTATAGTACTGCAGGCTAATAAACTCCATAGAGCCTCTGAAAAAAAAACAAGTTAGGATTTCATTTAAACACTTTGTAAAAGTACTCAAGCAAGTACTTTTTAAGCTGCAGTGCTGATCCTGTCCAGCTCTGTTCTTGTTCAATTTATTCCCACTACCCCTCAGCAGCACTGACACAGCTGTATGAGGCTGGTCAGACCTGGGGAAAATAACTGAGCAAAAATAAAAAAAAAATCAGAATGTATTCTCTGAGCCAGTTCATTCTGTGTTCACACATCAGAAGTGATGTAAACAATGTAAACTGAGCACAGAGAGCTACTCCAGCCATCACTGTTGCAGAGAGAAATGCTTGGGAGCTACAGTGGACGTGGAAAACAATCACAAATATGTTTTTCTGTTTGGCCGATGCCATTTGTAGTACTGAGAGTAAGAGAAAATGTGAGAAACTACATTGTCCTTTTGCTCTGTAATGACAGTCCTCATGAAGGATTTCGGAGTCAAGATATAACAACGGACCAAAAATTTTCAGACAGTTCTTCCTGCCCTGGGCTATGGAATAAGAAATATGTATGCAGAATGCCAGCAGGACAAGTATATTGCATTTTTAAGAGTTTGTTCAAAGATTCATTCATGCAATAGATTTTAAAGTGTACATTTTCAAATAATTGAATGAATTCATATATTGTATACATGCTTACATACAGTGTGGGTCTGTGTATTTATGTATCTATGTGTGGCATGTGTGCTTATTTTTATTTAAAATTCCCCAAAATATAGTTATTCTGCTATAGTACTAAAACAAGCTTCTAGAGAAGAGATCATTGGGTAGTGTCCTCTAGAGAATTTCTTTACAAGAACCAAATTACATAATTCGTAAGCTGAGGTAACTTCAAGAAAGGTATGGGTATGAGCTTTTTTTTTGTACAAAATCATGGTCTAGTGACTTTTCTGAAAATGGTAGTTCTGCCTTTACAATGAAGCAGCAGCTTATATTGTTCTTTCACGTGAGTTTGTGTGAGTATATATATGGAGGAAAAGTATAGGTTAATTACTGTTGGAGGGCCTCTTTAGCTTATCCTTTTATTATGCAGTGCCTCTTTAGCTTATCATTTTGTTATGCAGTGCCTCTTCAGCTTATCATTTTATTCTGCAGTTTATATTTTATTTCCTTAAGAGGAGCATTGGAGTTTTTGCCCCAAGTAAATTCTTTCTTTAAAAATGGACAAAATATTTAAATAGCTGCTTAATATAATGCAAGAACTAATAAGCTAAATTGTTATAAACTGAAAAAAATATTATAGACTAATCTGACATATACACAAACTAAAGCATTACCTTAGTTATCTTCCTCTGTTAGATGCATCACTGCATGCGCAAAGTCATGTAGCTCAAATCAATGTCTTCACTTAAACTATGGTCTTGTAAAAAATGGGAGGTTTGACTACATAGAAATATAATAAGAGTTCCACAATGTGACCTATAGTTTTTACTGAAATAAATTAATGGATGGCATGCAGATGCCAAGATTAAACAGAGAAATAACAAAACATTAGTAAGCACTTTTAGTGTAATTAAATTTTTGATATATTACCATTTTTAGTACGTAATTATTTTTGAAGGAACTGGAGAGCAATACTGGATCACACCCTATCTAGTTACTAAAGAATAAAGTGTGGTGATACTTTTAAATTCTATTGCAGAATAATGGTGTATTGTCCATCACAGATAATGATGGCAAGGTTTCTCTCATCTGATAATCACTCATAGTGATTACCTAATAAAAGGACAATCCCTGGTACTGCAAGAACCCCTGGTCAGTGCAGAATGTAAGCAAGCATTAAGATGTGCTATATAAAGCATCTCAGCTTGCAAGTGACCTTGAATCTGCTTCCTTATTGCTGGAGGTTGGGATTGTTCCATGGCTACGTTCCCAGTCCGCATCAAGAGGCTGCTGATAACATCAATCTTATACACGAGTCTTTAAAACTATTTTTGATGTTGGCCTTGAACAAGTATAATAATTTCACTTAATCACCTCTGTTTCTACACAAAAACTGGAATCTAGGCTGACTTCTAATTTTTCATTCTTGTGAAATCCGGCCACAGGTTTTCTGTCTGCCATCAAATATCTGGAATCACAATTAGCTAAAATATGTCAGATGCCCTGTGACTCCCAAGCATCTTTATTGTATAGAAGTTCAGTTTCAGGGAAGAGTGGAATAAATTCTGTTTGACTGAGAGGTCAGTCCTTGGGAAGAAAAATGGGAAGTGTGTTCATTCGCATATTCAAACATGCAAATTGAATGCATCCAATTTGTGTTATTTGTCTCTTAAGGAGAATGACCTTTTCTGATGATGGGAAAAAGCAATTGAAATTAGGTATGTGAAAGGTATGGAAAATACGAAATTCCAACTCTTCAACAAAACAGGTCAACTGCTTGACCCTGTGAGTTAAAAAATAGTCAATGCCATATTGAACCCCAAATCTCGGTGCTCTCTCATCTTTAGGACACTCAGATTAGGTTCAGTATCTGAATTTTGCTACTCAGATGTATCTCTAAAAACACTTCTTGCCTAGCACAACTTCCTCTTCACCATCCTGTATGAAGAACATCTAAACAGTTCTCCCACCACTAATGTGGCTCAGGTTAACACCACAACATCTTTATATTTTGCATATATTTATATTTGCATATGCAATTAATTTGCATAACAAAATATGAAGCTGTAAAATTCAAAGATCAAGTGACCTGCCCAAGGCTACAAAGAGGATGTTACTACATCAGGACTGAAACTCAGTTACATCTGGTCTTTGGTCCTGTGTAGATCAAGTTTCTTTCAATCCCCAAGTCAAAACAGAAAGAAGCCATGATCAATTTACAAAGAAAAGGAACATTAGGATGACATAGGTGGTGTTTTTCTCCTTCTGTGAAGGACAGAGAAGAAAACAAGTCCTGCATATGGGCAGCTCATCCACAGACAGATATCTTCATCACTACTAGAGCCATGCATTAATGTGCATTAACTATCTTCTCTACTAGGAAAAGAAAAAGGAAAAAAATATATATGCTCATATTGCTGATATGCTTCTCTTCCCTTCAAGCTTCCTCTTTCATCTGCAGAGCTCAAAACCCGGCAGATTTGTCACCACAAAGGTGACAGATCTTAGAACTGGAACAACTCATGTGCAGGATTCAGGACTAATTAAAGAGCTCAGAATTCAAACCAACACCTTGACATGCCTTAGAAGCAAGGGCAAAGTTATTTATTCTTGTTATTGTTGTTTCTTCTTCATTATAGGGCTGCAGGAGTCTCCCATCACTGATCAGGGCCCCACGTTGTGAGGATTTATTTAAACACTTAATGAAATTATCACACCTGCAGTTAAGAATTTACAACTGCAATTATAAGATGAAGAATAAAACTGTCTCTTCAGTTGATTTCTGTAATCATAAAATTCTAAATGATACTAACATGTGCCTCATTTTATGTGTGTGTTTTGCCATGATTACTTAGAGGAATAGCATGCAGTAAGCTTAACACTGCCATTCTGGAAGTGCATCCAGACAAATGTAGGTTGTCCTAAAAATAGATTTCTTACCTTTGCCACCAGTAAACAAAGAGGAAATTTCCACTGAGGAAACAAAAATTCAAGCTGTACAGACTCAGCCAGCTCCCCAGACACACACAGATAGTTGTGTAGGCTTTATTCTTAATGTTAACTTATTTGTTGGCATGCTTTGTGTTTTAGAAAATTACTCAGGAGAGCAAAGAAGACAAACCCTTTCATGACAATGTAATTGCACAAAAAAGGGTTTTGTAATTGTTCCTGTTTTCACCTGTGTTTCAAAACCTGTTTCAGATTAGGCAACAGAAGGGCCAGCTGTAGCTTTTGAATAATGAATTCTCCCTTAAAGCAGCATGGCAAATCACTCTGACACAGTAATTTCTGTAATCTGCTAATAGTGTAGTTTCATAACTGATTTTGAGTGATCTTGCTCTGTGCTGCTACTGGAAGAAGTTCTCTTCCCTTTCCCACAGCTAGTTACCTCTTTGTGTAGCTGAATCACAAAATTAGGCCAGTCCAATTTAAAAACGTTTTAGTTTTATCCTGATCAAATCTTGAACTTGGTGCATTATGCCGTGACTGCTGGTGTGAACATGGGGAAATGCATTACCTGAACAATTTCATGGCAGATTGAGGTTGACCTAAAGTACCTGCAAAACTGGAGGTTTGAAAGATGGCGATCACTTGAAAGGGAAATCATCAAGTGAAGGAGTAGATTAGGGTGGTATCTGGTTTTAGCAACTGCCAGACACAAACTGTGTAAATACGGGGTTATCTAAGGTCATGTGAGTATGGTTTTGTTTTGCTGCCATGACCTTTGCATGAGTCACCTAATGAGGCATCTCCAAGGCCACTGCCTTCATCTAAACCAGACATGGAAGGCAGCCTTTTCACCTTGGGCTAAGGGAGTCTAAGGCACTGATCATCTTGTCCTGATGCAGATGCCTAAGACGAATTAGATGATTTTTTTTTTCTCTAAAAGTTATTATTTCTCTCCATTTGACGATAACCAGAGAGCAAGGAGACTGGCTCAGCCGAAGGTGTCTGTCTAAACTGAGGGAGAAGAACTCTGTTGTCTGTCAGGCTTAGATCAGTGCGGCTGTTTCAAAGTACTTTGAGAGAAGGGTGTGTTACTGGAGATGTGGCAGGCACAGTCCACTGCTGCACTCCACTTATGGTCATGTAAGCAGAGCTCCTGATCAGGAACTGTACCTTAAATCAATACTGGATTATACATAATAACATCATGCTTGATAAGAACTGGGATTAAAACATAGAATGGCAGTCAAAATGTATACATTTATATCACTGTTTCAGTGCAAGGTTGCTGACACCCTGGAGAGACCTCCAAACGCTTCATTGTACTTGGCTCAGACACACATCATAATTTGTATGTGTAGCAAAGCCTCAGGAAAAATGTAGTAAGACTTTTGTTAAAAGCTAGGAGCACCCCACTGAGCTGAAAAAGCTGCTGCAGATTGTCTGGAAAAGATCAGAGACGGGATGAACAGTAGCACTGCACACTGCTACTGCTGCCACTGCTTCTGTGTCCGTGGCACAGCACATACCCTTGTCACTGTCTTCACTCTCATAAGTAAATAAACAAACAAACAAACAGGTAAAAGGTGACTCTAACAAAGTAACTGTACCTGTTAAGTTTAGGGAACCTGTTTGTTGAATTCAAACCTTCCCAGGGATTTTTTTCTGGAATGTCGCTCCTAAGTATTCTTTTTCTGAAGTTGCCTTGTCAGAATTGAAGAAATTGCTAATAAAGACTGATCTTCAGGAAGCAGAATTCCAACTGGGATGTTAAAGCTAAGGAATTAACAGCAAAGGAGAAAGAGCTGAGGGAAAAGGATCCTTTCGTATGTATTTACAGGTTTTTGATGAAAACTGCCTTCTAAATGACAATACAAGTGTTCATTAGATAAGGTTGGTGTTTAGCACTAAGTCTCCCACAGAGACAATTCTTGGCACAGAAGCTTTGATTATATAAACTTTGTATGAAAAATGCAAAGTGCCGTAATGTGGGACTTTGATCAGTAGTGCTATTCTGATTTACAATTGTTTCTTTTTTAACTGTGATGGGCAAAAACATTAATTTAAAAGCTCATTTTAGTTGCAATTTACCTCTTCCTTTTAATAGCAAGAAAGTCATCTGATTGCATTTTTTCAGTCATCCTTGTGCAACATATTAGATAATCTCTATAGTTTAAAACTAAAAATGCTAATGGATTGGGGAAATGGGTTTCTGCTTTCACTCAGAATATCTGTCTTTTTTATGCTTGTCTTTTAGATCATTTATCTAAATAATAACCTTTACTACCCACTCCTTCCTTCCAATGAACTAAAAGATATTAATGATTAAAATCAGTGAATATGCATCTTCGTCTCTAATTGAGTTTTGCCAGCTGAGCTTTCCGCTTTCATCTTCTGCTTTTTTGGAGGGGAGGGGGAAAGCTACAGACATCTTTGTGTGAAATACTCACGGTTACTTTCTAATTTGTCTCAAACAGCCTAAATGAGCTTAAAGTAATGGTAGATTTCTTTTAAGGAGTACCGCCAGCAAGCACTGACTCAAATGACATTGATTTCAGGGCCTAAAAGAGAGAAATTACATTAAAAACTCAGCAAACAACTTTTGGTCTGCAAATCTGTTGGGGCAGCCCCAGAGAAAAGGTAGGAATTACGCCTCAAGGGAAGGCACTGTGGGTGGAACTCCCTCAGCTGCCAAACCTGGAAATACAAAAGTATACACTTGGGTGGCTTTAGTCTTAGAATGATGGAAAGAAGCTCATTTTGTACAAAGGTAGCAGAAAGAAGATAAATGACCATCCCAAGGTCGGGTACAAAGATGATGACAATGTGGGAGAAAGTGCCAGAACAGATATTTTTTTAACTCTCTGTGTAGTCAGATTTCAGCATGCCTGGCTAAGCTGTCTACAGACCAAGACTGAAGGAATGGCTTAGCACATACACCCTGGGGAAAAAACTAACCAAAAACAAACAAACAAATGCCCAACAAACCAACAACCAAAAAAAAAGGCCTACCAAGATTCCGAGCAATGGGGATGTATCTTAAAAACACTACAGAAACCACTTTCTTCACCTACCAATACCTTCTGCAATAGGTGAGACTGAAACACATCTGAAGAACCAGCAACTTTGTACTGCCCCAAGACTCAGGAAAATGTTTTCCAGAAGAAAAGTGTCCTTCCATTTCTTTCCCAGCAGGCCAAATTTCAGTTCTGCTGCTCCCAGGGGTGACAGTATGACATGGGGAGAGGCAGTGCCTCCAGTAGATGGATGCTGTGCTGGGTGCTCATAGCAGAGTCACTTGCACTGTTCAGAGGCTCTCAGTGCTTGGAATAAATTCATTCTGGCAAGCAGCTTTTATTCTGTAGAGTCAAAAAAGGCTTTGTATTAAAGCCGTGTTCTTACATTAATCAGGCTGTTTTCTCCATTGATGAGAACAAAGAGCCACCCTTAGGAGCTCAGTCTAAAAGTCTTTCTGGTGCTGCTTTGATATTTCCTGTGGTGATAAATATTCTCAATAGCTGCAAATTACAAAAGAGCCAGAATCTACCTACGTGCATTATGTAGTCACTAAGGCACATTTTCATGGCGTGTGGGAGGTGATCAGGAAACAATAGCAGACAGACAGCTAAAGGAACTGTATTCTGCTCATTCTGCTGAGGGCTGGGAAATAAAAATCCATGAATGTAAAGTAATAGGAAAGGAAATCTGTTAACAAATATTATCTCAGCAGGAAGCAACAATTCTATATGAACTTTCATTTCCAGTGAATCATGCTGTTATGCTCAATTTCATTGCAAATGGGAAGCCTGCCCTCATGGCTTGTTCTCTGATGTGGGATCACTGTCAAAACAAAGAACAATTACAAAATGTTCCCTCAACTCCAAATTCCTGCTTGGTAAGTGATGTTCACATGATGCAGAGATCTAAAAGCGAAATCTGTGAAATGGAGACTGGATTTCCTCCCTTTTCTGGTATTTAGACAACACAGGAATGTTGGAAGAGTCCTTGGCGGGAGTTTCTAATTTATTCACATTTTAGACTTTAAGAAGATTGTATTTACCAGGTACTCGAAGCCAAATTGCTAAATGGAAAATAATAAACCACAATATGCTGGGATAGGATCTGAAATATTTGTTGAAATGTACTTCTTTTGATACGGCATCACTAGGTTTGAATGCTGGATTAATCTATTAAGCAGATTGGTATTTCTTTAAATATTACATTTTCTTGACTCTGATATTTATATCATGTCTGAAATATTGTTTTAATTCTTTGAAAGTGTTTTTACTTCAAAAACAGGTAATAACAATTCTATCCATATATTTTTAGCAAAAGTAACATGCCCATTTTCACCCCAAAGTTGGGATTATGGGGTTCAGCAAAATACATGCTCTTCACATTTTGCTTTGTGACATGAATTATTGAAGAAGGCAAATATTGGCATTTTCTCTCTTTGAAGATACATGAAATTTCCCATTATTGGAAAGCTCTCGTGCCCTGAATAACAAATTACATGATGAGACACAAGGAAGATGCAAATCTTAGGGTTCTAAAAGCACTTAATATTTTCTCAAATTCTATTCAGCTGTATTTATCTTGCATTCTGGCATGCTGCTGGATTACTGTTATCAATAAATCTATAAATAGGATGCAAAATGCATGTGATCTGTCTGTGCATGAATAAAGAGTGGCCCGGCAATAAATTACAACATAATATATAGTTTAAAATGTAGCAAAAGGAATGCCTTGACAAATCAATGCAACATATTTTGTCAGTGAGGATGAAAGATTCATTATGCATCAGCCTTGAGAAAGCTGAATTTCTGAGGCACGGGTCATCTAGGACATATGATGTAATCAGAGAATATGGAAGCATGCATAGAAAGACAAAAATAATCCTCTAAGTAATAAAGCCATATTAAATTGTCAGGTAAAATATAAGTCCTGTGCAGTACTTCATGGTCCAACAGAGGTCAGCGGTACCACAACAAACAAAATGAAACCTGACTTCCTCTGGATTTGGTCCCCACAGCGGGTTCAAGACCAAGCTTTTTTCTGGAACTGGGTCATGTGTGCTGGCTTTCATTTGTGTTTTTCTCATGTCTGCTAAGGTCTGAGCTCAATTTGAGGCTCTTTGTGCAGCCAAGAAATTCTTTCCTCTGACCAGTTTTCAATGCAACTTGGGGAAATTCAGTGTTTTGGGGAACTCCAGGCATCTGCCAGACATGACTGGCACACACCCAACAAGGCTCCATGAGCCTGGACCACAGCAGAGACTAAAAATAAGACCAACCAATTGGTTTTCCTGCTGGCAGCAGCAAACTGCCATGGGATGTTTAATTTCCCCTGATCACATGGATGACAGACAAGCTGTAACCAGCTGTGCAGAGCCAGGAGGATGCATGCCTGTGGCAGGAACACAGGCCCCAGCAGCGGCATCACCTTGTCCTGAATGCTGGTGAGGGTGGAAATGCCCCAGAAGTTGGCACCAGTCACAGAATGGGCTGGAAGGGACCACAGTGGATCATCTGGTCCAACCCCCCTGCTCAAGCAGGGTCATCTCAGATCACACAGCACAGGATTGCGTCCAGATGGTTCTGGAATTCCTACAGTCAGGGACACTCCACATCCTGTCTGAGCAATCTGTTCCAGTGCATGATCACCCACACAACAGTTCTTCATCGTGTTCAGGTGAAACATCTGTGCATCAGTTCCTGCCCATTGCCTCTTGTGCTATTGCTTGGTACCACTGAGAGGAGCCTGGTCCATCCTCTTGGCACCCTCCCACAAATATTTATAACATTAATGAGGTCCCCTCTCAGTCATCTCTTTTAGAGGCTGAACCGGCCCTGTTCTCTCAGCTTTTTCTCATAAGAGATGCTCCAGTCCCTTCATCCTCTTTGTACCCTTCACTGGACTAGTTCCAGGAGCTCCATGTCTCTCTTGTCCTGAGGAGCCCAGAACTGCACACAGCATTCCAGATGTGCCACACAAGAGCTGAGCAGAGGGGCAGCATCACCTCCCTGACCTGCTGGCAATGCTCTTCCAAGTGCATTTGAGGATCCCGTGGCTTTCCTGGCCACAAGGACACACTGCTGACTGATGGACAGCTTGTCATCCATCAGCACCCCTGAGTTCCTCTACAGAAGACCATGGACATGGATGTTTGTGACCCTGATTTTTTCAGTCTTCTGATGTGTTTCACAGTTCTAATGTTTTCACAGTTTTTAGTTTCTTTCTCACACACGGGTGTTATAAATAGAAGCAATGTTTATGTTAGACTAGGCGGTTTACATTCCTTCTCTTGGAGGGATGGACAACTGATGGGCAGTTGTCTTGACCAATGGGATGGGAGAGGTGTCAACCTTCTCCTCCAGTCCCTGGTCTGTGTAGAAATACTGTAAAAATGAAGTTAGATGTTTTAATAAAAGTTCATGCCTTTTCACCAGACAGTGTGTATGTGTGTGTGTGTGTCCCCAACAGCGACAGATGTTGGCTCTGGTACATTCAGGAAGAGACATCTGAGCTTGGCAGCGTTGGAAGGGGCTTAAAATGTGTGTCTCGGCAGATGGAGGAGAGTCCGGGGGCTGTGGTGTCCCTCAGCTCCTCAAGAGGCATCAGCGTGCCCCACGGGAGCCTTGTGATCACAGCCGGGCTGTGAATGACAAATTGCTCCAGTATCTGGGCTAGGAAGAGGGACAAGCCCTGCGTTTTCTTCCTGGATCACGCCTAAAAACGGGCAACAAAGCTGGTAAAGGGTCTGTAGCATAAATCCTCTAAGCAGTGGCTGAGGGAGCTGAGGCTGTTTAGTCTGGAAAAAAAGAGGCTCAGGAGGGACCTGATCACTCTCTAGAACCTCCTGAGGGAGGCTGCAGCCAGGCGGCCGGCGGGCTCCTTTCCCAGGTAACAAGTGATAGGAC
>WBMY01014659.1:440697-463416 GCA_013397315.1 Donacobius atricapilla
GGGAAGCAGCGGCCCAGGCCGGTTTGCGCACCCGCACCGACAGCCCTTCAGGTCCCCTCGGCCGCCGCAGCCACCTCGGCGCGGAAACGGGCCCTGCTGGAAGCCAACGAGGAGGAGGAGAAGGAGATCCGGCGGCTGGAGCGGCAGCTGGGGCTCGGCAAGCGGCGCAAGAAGCAGGAGGGGCCCGCGGCCGAGCGGGTGCCGCAGAGCTTCCTGCGGGACGGGCTGGGATACGTGCTGGGAGCGCTGGGCACACGGGCCGGGCTCAGCCAGCTGTGCGAGAGCAGCGACGAGGAGGAGCAGCAGGGCACCGAGCCGCGGCCGCGGGAGCGCCCGCCGGGGACGTGGCAGGATGGTGAGGACGAGGAGGATGATGGTGAGGACGAGGAGGCTCAGGAAGACGCTTCAGACCCCTCCGACGTGGAAGGACATCGGGAGAGCGAGGACTCGTCCCCCGAGGACGGCGGGGTGCCAGAGGCCGGCGAGCCCTCGAGCGAGGAGGAGGAGGAGGCAGAGGTAGGGTGCTCGCCTCCCATAGCGCAGACCTGCTTCCCAAAGCGCGTCCCGCAACCAGAACACAGAGCTGGGTTGCATCGCCGCTGTTAAGTCCCGGTGCTTGCTGTCCAGTCGGGCCACGTGGAGAGTTGTCCTGGTTCCAGGGACAGTGTTGGCTTGAGGGGTCTGCCCGGTCCTGGGGACACTTGGTACACGTGGAGGGGAGAGTTCCCGAGTCAGGCTGGTGGCAGATAATACCCCACAGCGCAGGGCGTGGGGGCTGCGTGTGAAATCCGCAAATAAAAGAAGCTGCCCTGGCATTAAGAGTGTAAGAATATGATCATGCCCTTCTGCAAAGACAGCTTGTGTTGAAATTAGCAGTGGTTACGCACTGAAATGATACTTTCTGAAAGATCTCAGAGGTTCTGCCAGTATTAGGTCTTGTTGAATGGGTGAAGGAGAGGAGGTCACACAGGTCATTTAGCCCTCGTGGGCCTAAACTTAAACTGTCGCTGGTGAAACTTGAGTAAAGATTTTTTACTCAAGACTTTACTTTAAAGTAAAGTCCTGAGTAAAACCAAGACTTAAAGGGTCACGTTTTAGTGACCATAACCTAAAGAAAGGGAAGAGGGGCTTTGCTGTTGTCATAAGTTTGTCATAAAGGTTAATTTTTTACCTGCTTCTTTTCTTCGTGTTGTTCCTTTGGCATTGATTATTATATGTTAAGATATAGCCTTAACTAAATGTTTGGTCCTTTAATCTAAAATAGAAATGCATATTTGTGTTCAAGTGTTTAAGATACTGGTCTTATCTGATACCTTATTTTCTTGTTTTCCTCCTAAGAGTGATAATCAGGGTGCTGCAAAGTATGTTCCTCCTCAAATAAGGAAAACACAGGAAACACTGGATGACAAGAAAAGAGAAGAATTGGGAAGACTGAAGAAAATGGTGAATGGCCTCATTAATAGGTAGTGTGATAAGTAAAGTCATTAATCTTTCTGGATTAATGTGACAATGCTCATCATTCAAGCCCAGGTGGCAAGGATGTGACTTTTCTCTTCACAAACTGATTTTAAGTTGGCAATCATGGCTGCTATTGTTAAGAATAATTATCTTTATTGGTATAAATTGTTCAAAGTTAGTCATTATATATGTTGAAGAATCTAGAAAATAAATTTAAGATTGGGCTGGATTCCACACAGCAGTTGCCTGCAAGTGCTAGGTATAATTCACTAAATGTCAGTTGGAGTATGCTTATTTAAAAAAAAAAAAAAAAACCCACAAAAAAAAAAACCTCAGAGGAAAACAGGTTTGGGTTTGGTTTGGGTTTTTTTTAATAAATTTAATTTTTCCAACACTGCAGCTGAGGAGAAGTGACCCTTCCTTGGTTAAAGTACTGCAGAATAGAAAAAATAAATTAACATTCATTTCAGTTTTAGAGTATTTTTTAAATCAGAAATCTGCTGGCAATTTTAATCTATTACCTGTAAAATATAGACTAGAGTTTGTTCAGTCATTTGAAATTTGATATACTATATATGTTAAAGTATAAATTATTTTCATACTTAATTTCTTCAAAAACTGTGGTGTGCCACAGTTAAAACTGCTAAAACCAGTCTCTTTTTGTAGTAAATCTGTCCAGTGTGACAGTAACCAGATTGACAATGCTTCATAAATACTGTTGCTAACATCTTTTTACATGTACTTTTTTTAAACTACACTAGAATTAAATGTACTATACTTTTTTAGTCCAGTAAACACAGAAAAATACAAAAGGTCCCTTCCAGTCATCTTAACAGTCTTCAATCTTTTCTTCTCAAGTCAAACTAGTTTCTCTAAAAAGAATGGTTGTTTGTTGGGTGAACTCAAACTTGTGGGAACCATGTAAGGAGAAGAAAGAGTGAACACTGGATTTGTTTCTCCATAGGCTGAGTGAACCAAATTTGTCCTCCATCAGTGGACAGATGGAAGAGCTCTACATGGCCAACAGCAGAAAGGACATGAATGACACTCTGACAGACATTCTCATGAATGCCTGTGTCACCGCAGTCGCCATGCCTGCAAGGCTCATGATGGAGCACGTCCTTCTGGTCAGCATCCTTCACCATAATGTAGGAATTGAGGTAATTCTTGTGCTTGGGACAAATTTTGTATAATAATACATATGGTAGAGTGTTTTCCTTGACATTTTGTTTGAATTGCCTGGTAATTTTTACCTGTGTGACACTAACAAGCATCTTTAGTTGAGTTTCATCAGTATTTTGTGGCTTATTTGCCAGGCTTCCACAAGTGAAGGGATCTAAGTACGTTGCTTTATCTGATTTTATTTCCTCCATGAGTTATCACTGCTCAGTTATAAAACCATCTTTTTTTCATCAAAATCTTTCTGCACGCAGTAATCTAAAATTTCCAACCTTCACTTTCTCTTCCCTTTAGTTACACTAATCCATTTATGTTCTCATGGATGAGGATATTGTTCTTAACTATGTATATCCAGATAAGGAAAATGTTACAACTACAGGAATTCTTTTACAATGGTGGATAAACGTCCTTTCTAAGCAAATCATGCAAATCATCAGTGGAATTAAGTAGTTATAACATGGAATATTAAAAACTTCAAAAAGCATGCCAATTTTTGGAGGAGATTTTGGTTTGTGTTTTTAAGCCTGATGAGTGAGGTAAAATCCCTCTTGCCCAAGCTGATGCTGAAGCTCCTGATGTCAAAGGGAAGATTTTAGCTGATTTCTGTGAAGTGTCTGTCAGGAAATGGAGTTGTTTGAGCAGTATGTTCCGATTAGATTACTCTTTTTTCTTACTCCACATCTCAATGCAAAAGATTTATTAATGCAAGTTTTTCAGTTTGTCATACGGTGGCCTGAATGCTGGCTCTGAAACCATATTAAATATCAGATGGATGCAGTTACAGCAGCTTTCTCCATGTAGACATGGCTTTAAACTTTTTTTTGTCCTTCTTTACTGCTTGAAGGGCACTTGTGACTACAGATGCAATGTTTCTGTAAAATAAATGTACAACATGCATTACATGAAAGTGTGATAGTACAGCTGCACTGAGGATTAGGTTGAGCCCTGCAGAAGTTGGCCTGTATTTATAAATTTGTGCAGCCATTGGATAGTTGACACCTAAGCTGATCAGGGCTTGTAATGCAAGTCAGTACTGCTGCTGGGACTTCTGGTTTTCTTAAGGTCAAGAGATTTTAATTCAATTATCATGGGTGAGGGTCTTATTTAGCAGCAATGTATTCATTACCTCCCTGTGTTCTAGAGCCTATAGGCTTTCTAATCCCAGCCTTTAGCATCAGTTCCCTCTTCAGAAATAAATATATTCCAAAATGTCTTTTCCCAGCTGTACCACTGGCAAACATCTAAGAATTATCCCCACTTCCAAAGAAGCTTCACCTTATGCTCAGCACCTGTGAAAAATTAGTATTTTAGGGATTTTTTCACAGTATTATTTTTTATCCTCTTGTTAAGGATTTTGTTCTGGAATACCAAACTCGGGAATGTGTTTGCTTTTTGACATGCAGCTTTTCCTGGATGAATAACTTGCAGTAACAGCATGCTAGCCTGACAGCTGGGAAGATCCTAATATGTGTCCATGAATGTTATGTAAATAAATGCTGATGTATGTGTACTGTAGGTTCCTAATACTTGTTTTTCTTGCACAGGCTTAAAAAGGCAACTGCATGTCAAATATGAGGTGTAAATAACATGGACTTCTACAAAAATGTCACACTACTTAGATGTTTGTGTATGTAAATGTAGAACATCCATGTTGGTTAAGAGGAGCAACAATATTTCTTTAAAATTAGTAGTGGCAATGACCCAAAAATGAATTTTACAGATGTCTGTAAAATCTACTTACCGTTAACTGCCGGATTTTTTTTCCCCCAATGGAATTGTTGCCAGGTCGGTGCTCACTTTTTGGAAGCTGTGGTGAAGAAATTTGATGAACTCTGTAAAAGTGATGCTGAAGGGAAAGAATGTGAAAATCTGCTTGCCTTGATTGCTCATCTGTATAACTTCCATGTGGTTCATTGCCTGCTGATCTTCGATATTCTGAAAAAGCTTGTTAGCATTTTCACTGAAAAAGAGATTGAGCTGATTTTGTTTCTTCTGAAAAATGTGGGCTTTTCCTTAAGAAAAGATGATGCATTGGCTTTGAAAGAACTGATCACTGAAGCCCAGAGGAAAGCAAGCACGGCAGAGAAGAAATTCCAGGATCAGACTAGGGTATGTTTGTTATAAAGATTTTGTATTCTCAACAGACTGAAGTAAGTACTTGGATACATAGTTTAATTTACAGAAACGTTTTCTGCTACATTCTATTCAGGTTCTAAATTACCATTAGTGTGACATTCAGTTATTTGCATTCTTTTTGTCTGTCTTTCTGCAGTAGTTCTTAGGACACAGACACCAAAATGCTTGTGATGAGTGAGACAGAATTGGTTTGTGTCTTATGCAGTGGACAGTTTTTCTGTTTCATGATATTTTGTACACTTCAAAAAATGATCACTGAGGCATGGTGTTTAGCAGATGAAGCTTGTACACAAATTATTTTAATAGGGATTAAAAAAACCATGTATTTAAATTTCAGTTGCCAGCTGAGCTGCTTATTCTCACAGAATAGTGATTTCAAAGTACACCCTTTGACTTTATTTCATAAACCCACAGCTCAGAATCCACAGAAGTATTTGTTTTCCCAATAGGTTTGGTTTATGCTGGACACTATGCTGGCACTTAGGAACAATGACATGCGTAAGATCCCTGGGTATGATCCTGAACCAGTTGAGAGACTCCGCAAATTGCAGAGAGCACTGGTGAGAACTTTCTTGGCTGGTGTAGCCTTGTTATTTTTAATCCAGGAGTAATTGTTTGTATTGGGTGTCAGCTTTCTTGGGGTTTTTTTGTTGGGGGGTTTGATTTGGGTTTTTTTTTTTGGCAGAATGGGCAGTTTGTCTAGAATAACCCAGTATAAAAGGGGTGAAAGTAATTTATCAATGCAGGATGTGCACATCAGGATAAGAGGCCTGGCAAAAACAAGCTAGGTAACCTAGTTCTGTCGGATTTCCTCTCAAATTTTTGCAGTCCTCCTGATACATTCTGAGACTCTGTTATTGAAAATTTTTATTTTGTTCAGAGTTTAAAATTTTGGTTATTTGAACTGTACAACTCATAAGGTAGTTTGTTGTGTTGTTTTATGTAGTCACAAGTGTTCAAAAGAAAAATCATGACCAGATTGTAAGATGCTGCCATGTCAGCATCCTCTGAATTCTACTCAGACTCTGTGATTGGAAGATGTCTACTTGTTAGATTTTTTCAAATAACCCAAGAGCTTCTACATGTAGATTTATGCAACTTTATGCATTTAAAAAATTACAGCATATGGGAAACTTGTAAATTCTTTTCAGGTTGCTGATTGAAACAAAGGTTGGGGAGGAAACCTTTATGGAGATATGAACTTATATGCCTAAAGTTTCTGTTTAAAAATAATTTTAAGTAATCAAAGTATTTGATGTTTTCTGTAAGATAAGAGAAAAAAAAAGGTTTCAAATGAAAGCTTTTGTGTTGGTTTTTATTTTTGTTTTGTTATTCAAGGTGCACAGCAGTGGTTCAGGAAAAGACACTCAGCTCCGTGTGTCCCTGGAGTCTCTTCTCAGTGCTGACCAGGTTGGTCGCTGGTGGATCGTGGGGTCATCCTGGAGTGGAGCACCAATGATCAGTGATACAAAAAGCCAGACTCAGCAAAAGCTGCACGTAGGAAAGGTAAATCCAAATTATAAGTCTAAGTCTTGTGATCTCTTGAGGATTTTTGATATGTGTCAATAAGTTCATTTCAGAGCCCGCCAAAAAAACCTTCTCATGCTTTTGTAAGATGAAGCTTTTGGACTGTAAATTCTGCTCTTGGGCTTTTTAAATATTGTGCACATATGCTTCATAAGAGCTGTTACTACAAATATGGTATAGCTTGTTTTTTCTTATCCTATGGATTTGCTAAGGTGAAAGAAGAGACTTGATTCAACAGAGGATTTGCTAGTAGGAATTCTGACAGGTTGTGATGTCTGTCTGTGGCATATATCCAAGCTGATTTCAAAAGTAAAGTGATGAGATGGTCATGGTGAATTACTTACGCTAAAGAAGCATGTCTTAAAATTAATTGGTACAATTCAAGTAGATTAAAATCTATTTCCATAGTTGAAAAAGCTCCTGATGATGCCTGTGGCTCTGGACAAAAGCTCAGGACCTTTGGATTGGTGATTCATGGTTTACTGGAGAGCTTCATTGATGCTGTTATTTAAGGCTGTACAGAAATTGCTTTTTTTAAGGCAAACATAAATAAAATAGCATATAACTTTATTTTCAGGTGAGTTCAAAAATAATGGAGCTTGCTCGTAAGCTGAGAATGAACACTGATATCAGGAGAAGTATTTTTTGTGTCTTGATGACCAGTGAAGACTTCATGGATGCCTTTGAAAAACTTCTGAAGTAAGTACAGCCCAGTACAGAAATCAGCCTTGAACTAAAAACAGGTTGTAAATACAGCATCTCTGCTCAACATTCAGTTGATAATGCAATTAAAAGAAGTGCTTAGCTAGGGATCCACATAGGGTAAAATAGTAGGAAAAGGGACCAGAACCCTGGTGTAAGGATTAATGGGGGCAGGCAGAACTGACTGGCAGTCAGAGGAAAGGAACAGCCCCTGTTGTTGTCACTCCTGGCTGTAACTGTGATGTGCAGCATCATTAGATGTAAGGAACCTGTGTCTTTTTGCATTGTATCCCAGCAGAGTGGATGGAAAGCTGCTGCAGGCTTGTTTCCTTACAGAGGCAGACCAGAAGTTCCCCTGCAGAATATGGCTTGGGATTTTTGCTGGATTGTTGCGATTTCTGTACTACTGCCACTTCTTTGACTTCTTTCCCCCTTCTTCAGCCATCTCTGCCCATAGCTGCATGACCTGGTAGTGTTCTAGCATCTCCACTTCCCTCCTGCAGAATTTATTAGCTTTGGGTTTGCTTTACATTAATACCAGTTCCCTTACCCCTTGAGAAGCAGTTCCTCAGAAGAAGATATGATCAAGGAAGAGCTCAAACTGAGCCATTCCTTGTGTTTGTCAGAATATTAATTTTGTGTCTGTAGGAACTGGGAGGGGAGAGATCAGGTCTGAACTTTTCTGTCTCAGCCTTGTAACTCAAGGGTATTGTCCTACCAGGATGGCATGCCATTATTTAATTTGCTTACCGAACCAAAACAGACTTTGTAATAAAGTCAACTGATATTTGATTAAATGCCACTTCTGCAAAACACAGCTTGGACTTAAGACTGTGATGGAGTCATTCCAATATCTTAATATGGCCTGTTCAATTAAAAGAAATTAGCTGCTGCTGCAGCTCTTGCCAAGACCTGGCAGCTCAATTTGCAAATTGGACTTGACTCTCATCTGTGCTATTTAAGCTAGTACACAAATCTGAATACATGCAGGCTTGGCAGAAAATCTCTCTGCAGGCTGCCTGGTGTGTGTTGGTGCTGATGTTTATACAGCTAACTCAAAGAGAGGAATTCTTAAATCTGCCCACATCTGGCAGAGTATGATGGAAAGTACACATATTTGTCAGTGAAGGAATTTACTTCCGTGTGAACGTGTGTTCCAGAGTGTATGGGAATTTATATTTGTATGTTTGATGTCAGTCTCGTGAGGAAGAGCATATAAAGAATTTTAACTGCTCTTGTTGATTCATCTGCTGCTAGTTCTGTGGCAGAGTTGAGGTGTGGTTAAAGGATAATTTAATATATTTGAAATTCAGGCTGCTATAGTTTTTCTAGTCCCTTTCCTCCTTACTGCAAATGAAAGTAAATAGTCTGAAGCCAGAACAGCTCCCTGGAGTGGCTCAGTGTTTGGAGAGCTGTCAGTGAAGGGAGAGGGCTGGGAACATCACTGGTGACAGAGCTGAGGGTGAGATTGAATCCTCTTCATCAGCTGAAAGGCCACACCTTCTTCATAAACCACTATTTCACTCAGGAGAGAGAATGAATGCTGCGTAAGTTTGATGGAGAGGCAATTTTTGAAGTTATTTTGTAGACATAAAGAATTTGAGAAACTTCACATCTCAGAAAAATACTGAGCCACTCAAGAGAGGCTCAGCTCTCCTATTGGAGTGAGAGGTGTAATTCAGGATAGCAAGTATCTACCAGAGTGAGTGTGTCTACTGATACAACTTGAACTGGCTTTTAAAGGGGGTTTCAGAGTTGCTGTTTTTCATCTGAAGGCAGTGGTAGTCTTGGGCTTCAGCTGATGATAACTAACCCACTTGGAGGCAGGCTTCTGCTGGTGACAAATAACCTACTTCAGAGGCAGTTATCCCATTTACAGCAGGATCAAGATATACAAGTCCATGGGAATACTGTAACTCATGAATAACTGAATCAGTGAGGTGCTTTCACATTCTTTATCCAAGAATATCAGGCTTATGAAATCCATACAGGTTAATGGAAAAGCTCAGCAGTGAAAGACAGTCCAGACTCTTAAATTTTAGATGTTTAGGAGTTCTGGTTCTGTGAAAAAGTGAAGGTAAGAAGAAAATTGAATATCCAGGTGTTGTCACTTGGTTACAACTCTGGCAACATGAGTATTTCCTAAATAAGCAAGTCATGATAGTAGTGATGATGAACAAGTAAAGGGAAGGCGAGTGTGCCAAACTAGTGATTGCAGTGTAACTTCCCAAGTCATCCATTAAATGCAAATCTGATGGCTGAAAACTTGTATACTTACAAAAAAACCTTTTGTTGCTCTGAAATCAGATGGAACTTGGCTGATGGGAGACCAAGTGGGTTATGACACAGACCCTATGCACTTCCAGTACTGGCACCTTTTGCAAGAGCAGACTTCTAAATTTTTACTGATCATTAGCCTAGACATCATCCCAGATTTTCCTACTGTAAAACTCTAAATTCCAGGGAGTCTGGGCTCAACAGCAGTGTTTTCTCTGTTAATCTGGTGTGTCTGTGGTCACATGCCATGCAGATGTCTGAAGGTGTGTACAAAGGAGGGATAATGGCATCAAGTGATGACCAAGTGCTCTACAGACAGTTGGGCAAGTTCCAGTGAAGTCAAGCTTGGTTAGAAAGTACTCTTGAGTTGTACTAATGTCCTGTGAAACTTGAAGCAATGAGAAGAACTATTTTTTTTTTATTTTTCAGATTCTATGATGATGCATTTTTCATTTTAATTGGTTTTAATGCTGCCAAGCATTTGGCAGCATTCAGAAGTTAAATCATATTATTCACAGACCAGATGCACTGTGAGTTAGTCACCATTCCCTGCCAGAGTGTCTCAGCCCTTTTACTGTAGGAGCGGGAAGGCTGCTCAGTCCTTGGCCTTCATACTGAGGCAGCCAACATAGATAGGTAGATAGATAGATAGATAGATAGATAGATAGATACTGTTTTCTCCAGGGTTTTGTTTTTTTAAAGGTGCTTTGTAATCACTGACTGTATCCTCTTAGGCTACTATCAAACAAAAATGAATTTCAAGTATATGGTAACATGGATTTTACACAGATAATAAAAAATTCCTATCACCAAGTAAGAGAAATACCTAAGAATGTTATCTTATCCTTACTAAGTACCACAGAAGTGAAGGGCCCTGGAAATGTTTCTCCAAAGAGGTTTCCACTGATCCAAAGGCTGGTTTTCCCCCCTTGACCATAAGTACAAGCAGGATCAAGATATCACCTATGAGCTATCACAACGGGACCCTGCAGTTCTGGTTTCCCTATTTAGCCTTTGTTTCACTGTTTAACCCTTGTAGTGGTATCTATAGGTACAGTGCTACTGCTCGTACCTCTGTGCCCCCTCTTCTGTTCCTGAGGAGCCTGCTAACATGGAGTGGGATACCTTTCATTCCCTGGGCAATGATAATACTTTTATCATTCCACTTCTCTTTCTTGAGGTCTCACTTTTGCATCTCCTTCTTTAACACCCATAATGCTTCAGCATTTCCACAGCGCCACACCAAGATACTTGTTTAGCCAACACTCTTAAAAGTTGGAGTCCATTAGGAGTTTGAAAGACTTCATAGGTACTTTGTAACAAGTAAAATTTAGTATGATGTTTGGAGAGATTTTGAAGTATTACTCTCAGATGTTGACTGTAGCTCTTACTTTGTATCAGCAAGTTTTTCCTTACAAAATGATTCTCAATTTCTTGCTAAATTTTAGGCTTGGACTGAAAGACCAGCAGGAAAGAGAAATAGTTCATGTCATCCTTTACTGCTGCTTACAGGAGAAGACATTCAACCCCTTCTATGCATTTTTGGCTAATAAGTTTTGTGGATATGAAAGACGATTTCAGGTAAAGACAAATCTGTTGCTTCATTGGTTTTGTCATGACTATGGTTAGGAAGACAGTTACTGAATACCTGAGAATGGATGCATGCCTGTTAGGATCTTGATCCCAAGATAAAATTCTGCTGGTATGGCTAAGCATTCAGTAAGGCATACTCATGATCAGATCTGAATAGGAAATCAAATGCTGAATGTTTTCTTCCTTCTGTTTTATGCATTTTAAAATAATTGGAACAGTCTGATCAAGCATTTCTGTTAATTAAAGGAGGGCTTATAAAGAATGGAAAGTCAAAAGGTTTGTTACGTTGTTACTCATTTAAACAGGCACTTGATTTGTAGGATGATTTTTTTACCTTTGACCCCTAGGTGACATTTCAGTTTAGTATTTGGGACAAAATCAGAGACTTAGAAAACCTGTCAGCTGCTGCCGTCTCCAACTTGGTTTCACTGCTGGCTCATTTAATAAGGACAAAATCACTGCCACTTTCAGTTCTCAAGGTTGGTGTGTTTTCTTTTCAAATCCTCTGTGTTTTCCCTGCATTTGCTAGTTCTATGGAAGGCATATTTATTCTGTTACCTGTCTGGTACTTTAGCTGATCATGCTAAGTCAAACTTGTTTTAAAATTACCAAATTGTTCCAATTGATTATGGTAATGCTGTCATTTGGGGAAGGGAACTTGTGGTGACCCAGGCATAGAGAAAGTCTAAAATTCTTTATCTAGAGCAGTAGTGAGATTATTTCCTTTAGTGTATCCAGAGTTGGAACTGAGGCCCCTTCATTAGCAGGCTTTGCCAGTGGTTTTTGTGCTATGGTTTTTAGCTGATATTGTTTTTATTAGACAAGAAAGTGCTGAGTAGATTTCTTGGATTTCAGAATGGGGAGTCCATAGAATTCTATTAGAAAAGTAACTGGAATGTATTAAACAGGCAATTAAGTGGATTGTGCCAGGTACTTACAAAGTATTTATCTAATTGAGAAAGGACATCTGGTACCAGCAGACTTCTATTCCTTAGAAGGTTCTTTGCTTTCATTATTGATTGGCTTTCGGAGGCAGCCTTCTCAGGAAATTATTCTGTGCTAAACTCAAGACTCAGTATATGCTAGTTGGTGTGCTGAAAGTTCTTCATTTAGGAGAGAAGACCAGCTGTTTGAAATACTTGAATTAATCTAATTCTCCCTTTCTGTCTGCCAGGTAATTGAATTCAGTGAACTGGACAAACCCAAAGTCCGTTTCTTACGACGGGTATTAAGCACGCTGTTAACCAAAGCAGATGAGGAAGAAATTACTGACGTTTTTATGAGGTAAGTGATCACTGGCATCTCCAGAGAACCCTTGTTGAGTAGTAATTAAGAAGATAAGAAGTTTGCCTATTTTGTTTGGAATTACCCTGTGCCTTTTCCACTCATCAGCCCTCCGTCCCTTAAAATGTGAGCCCTTCCTGGCTGAGTGGGGCAGGTGTATCATATGCATGTAGGAGCAGGCTCATCAGAGATGCAACTGTGTTATACAAAATAAGGCTTCCAGATATTCAATGTATCATTTTGGTCACAGGATTTTCATGAGCAGAGTTCTGTAATTCCTTGTTTCCCTTATTGCTGTACCACCTGTGTGCAGTGGGATTCACTCTGCCACCAGTCATTGCTAGGATGTACCTTAAGAAGGAAAAAGAAAGTGATACTAATGAGGCAAAGGTTTGGGGTATTTTTAATGGTTCTTTAAATCCATGTTATCTGAAAAATCCTATTTTTGATACAGGACAGGGTTGCCTGGAAAGGCTGGGAAATTTCCATCCTTAGAGATGATTGGGACTTGAATGGATAAGACTTGCAGTGTCACATAAAGCTAGAAAAAATTAGGTGGTGATGTTTCAGCTGTCATACAGCAACACAAGGAAGCTTGAACACAGCGTTTGCTTTATTCTTTCCTGTAATGTAATTGTTTACATAAAGCAAGCCTGAGGCTGCAATATTCCATTTTAGTGTTGAGGCCAGTCGTCTGTGCGGTGTTTGGGCTGTTTGCCAAACCAAGGTAGACTTGGTAATATGAAAGCTTCTTCAATAAAACTTCTTTTATGGGTTGGATTTTTTTCTATAGATCTATTTGAAGAAGATGATAAAATTAAGAAACTTCTGAAGTGAGGGAAGACTAAATAATGTTTTTGATCTGTATCGTTACAGGATATCTGACAACCCCAAACTGGGAATGCTGCGGGAAGGCTTGAAACTCTTCCTTACCCACTTCTTACTAAAACATGCACAAGCCCAAAAGAGTGCTGAAGAAGCTAGCTTGTTAAAAGAGAGAGTGGAACTAGCAACCAAGGCTTTAGAGGCAAAAGAACCCAAATTGAAGCTGTAATTATGCTTTTTTCTAATAAAACGTACAGAAAAACCAAGCTGGGCTCTTTCAGACCTAAATAATTGAGAATGAGGAGAGCTATGTTACTCCAAAGGATCCATTTTTTTATGTAGACGGTTACTTCGCTCTATGTGCTAGTTAGAGGTTTAATGGAGGGGGATACAAGGCCTTTTTGAAGAAAGGAAAATGTAGTTTTGTCATGTCCCTTTTTAGCACAAGTGCTTCATGTCGACAGTTGGTATCTGGAGAAGAGGGTGAATTTCTCGTCTGTGATACTTTGTCAGCAGTGGTGTTCTGCATTGTGTACTCTAGCTTTTCATTTAAAGTAATAAAAGAAGCAGCCTTAACTAAAGGCTTTTAATAAGGCACCATGGTACTCACCTGAAGAAAGGGGCCACTAGATGGCACAAGCACTGGTGAGTCGGTGGGGGAAATCAACTTTTTTCAAGTGTTGGAAGTTATTTGCTAATTCTGTGAATTGATTCCCTGACTGTGGGTCAGGAAAAGATCTTCAGTTGGATTCAAAGCTGTAGCAAAGCAACTTGAAGATCTGTCTTTGCCCAATTATATTGGGTTTAGAGATCACAGCATAGTTTTATGGCTTTTTTAGCCTGTTTTTCACAGCTTTGGAGTTGGAGCTGCCAAATCACTGGTGTTAATCAGATTTTTCTAGACATAAACAATATCATCAATATGAGTCTTAAGAAGAGAATACCTCCCTTAAGAGTTTGCTCACATTTTTAATTTGGATGCTCAAAAAAAGAATAAGCACATTTCTTTCTGTAACACTCTGTTAATGGTTTGTTTCTGTTGTCACCTTACCGCTACACATTAAACTGCCATTTTTCTAAATGCTTTGCTGTTTGCGTTAGCTTTACTCTGGCTGGCCTGCCAGGAAGGGAATGACTTTAAATTGGATGGAGAAGGGAAGTGCTTTCTTCTCTGGAATGTGTATCTGATCTTCCTGTTTTGGAGTTCTCTGCCCTGTTTCTGTAGCCAGACTTGCCTCTGATGTCCAATGGGCCACTAACTTATGGTGCCTCCCAATTGCCTTTGATACCAATTGATCTGTCCAGGTTGGGAAAATTTCTTTCTAATCAAATTGTTAAATGTAGTATATTCTGCTTGCTGAGGTGTACTGTTTCCAGGTGGAGAAGTGCTTCCCCCAGCAGCCAGGGAGCTGTTTTTTCTCACCTTTCCTCTGAGAGGATAGGGCAAGCTTTAGAGGAAAAAGGTGTCCTGGGAGCAGAGAGACCCACTTTCAAATTCCTGGGTTACACTAGCAAAGTAACTACAGAAGCGATTATTATCAAAAGAACAAAGCAAGATCGTTTTTTCAGCCTGTTTCATACCACTGGCAGCTTTTAAGTGTACAAAACTTAAAAATTAATTGCGATAAAATTAATTACGATATTTTCTAGAATTCGTACCAATTAACAAAGTGTGGGCAGCAGCAGAATTGATGCTATTTTGGTGTTTACAAAAGTCACATCTTTAGGGGGTGTGTGTAAACATCTCCCCTTACAACCAACCATGCCAAACCTTGTACTTAAGGTTTGGAGTACGGACTCAGGAGAAAATCTCTGCAAGCCCCTAGAAATAGCTGCTGTGGAACACTGTTTTACTCTGTGAGTAAAAACTGTTCCCCCTACACTGCAGCAGCCACATAATTAATTGCCCTTTTTTCAGGCGTTTAGGTAGACGCAGCGTGTCAACGTGTTGGTGGTTCAATAACACACAAATGGAAACACGTTGCTCTAGCAGGGAGATTGAGGCAACCTGGCTGCTGGAGATAAATTTTGAATCATCCTTAGCCCAAAGGTGCCTGTCCCTGCCTGGTGTGGGGTCTTTGCTTGCTGGTGGCAGCTGACCAGCTTTGTTGCCTTGGCAGCATTGCCAAGTGTTTTATGGGTGTGAGCATTCACTTGCTGCTGCAGCCTGAGGTGGTGCTGCGCAGGTGTTGCTGTGCAATTAGAGGAGATGGTTTTAACCTTACAATTGCCTTTTTTTTTCCCCTACACTGAGACTTGCATTAATTATTTTTTCTCCCAAAGAGCTCATATGTTCTGTTCAAAATTAGTGTTATTATCAGAGCCATTGTTTAGTTTCTGAAGAAAACAGATTTTACCTGCCTGGGATTTTACATTCAGCAGATTTATATATAAACGTCACTTAAAATAAAAAATGCTTTTCAAGGAAAGCAGCAGAAATACATTGCCAGCCCACTGTGTCGTAGTCACGTCGGTGATGGGTTTTGTGGGTGATTCTGCACAAGTCCCATCCTCTCACTGTGATTCAGTGAGGGAATAACTGTCCAACAGAAATTTGACAATTCCAAGATAAATGCGAATGCCTGAGTCTTGCATCTTGTCATATTTAACGACTTTTTCCATGGTCCTACTGGCCAGACTGCCACAGTTTGAAGTGGAAGGCCTGGCGGACTCTGCTGTTGATGTACACAAGCATCTGCAAGCTGTTGCTTCAGTGGTCGTTCCATTCCAAGGATGTAAAGCACGTGTGAAAAGGAAAGCAGAGAGGATTTTGTACTTATTTATATGTGTATTTACATTAAAATATATATGCATAATGTATTTTATAGGTATTATACATATATGCTTCTGTGTCTAAACTTATATTATACACAAAGTATAATTTTTTGCATGTATCATACTTCTAACCCTGGAGAAAAAGCTTGTCCCAGCAGAGCTGGCCCTGCCAGAGTCTCTCCTCCTTCTCGCAGGGCTTTAAGGTCTCTGTAAGAGCAGCAAGACCCAATGCTGGCAGTTGCTTTCCTGCAGGACTGCACACTAAGCACAGCCTGCCAGCAGAGGCTGCTGGGGAAGTTACACCTGGCTGGGACACATTTTGCTTTGTCTGCCACGGAATAAGTGTTCAATAACATGCACAAAATGCAGCCTGTTGAGATTTCTTCCTGTTGAGTATTAGTCTGGCAGCCGACGTCAAACCCCTGTGAGAAATGGTCCCTAATCACCCCAATAATGGAGATGCCACTTAAAGTGTCACAAATTCTTTCACCCAGCAGGTTTGGGAGAGTTGCTACTTAACGAGAAGAAAAGGGTTTTGGATTGGTAAAAATACAATATGCTGGAAAGCCAAGCAGCTACGGTTGCAACACTAATCCTTACTCCCACCAGACCAATTGGAAAGCACAGTGTGATTTGCTTTAGATGCATTTAACAAAAAGCCGGATGTTTGATTTTTTTAGCTGTGTAGCAGAGAATTTCAATTCCTGCTTTAAACAGCACGATCCACTCATAGCTATTATGGGAGCTTTGATTTTTGTTTTTCTTTTAAGCTGGACAGCAGTGTTTTAAACTTCCTCTGTTTTCTGTATCAGAATTAACAGGGCAGTGAAGTCTGGTTTTCAGCTTTGGCCGGAGTGTTGCGCTGATAAATCATACACAAGTCCTTCTGGCAGGGTTTTTAACACCACACCTGAGCGAGCCAAGTATCTGCAGGGCTTTTTTTCACTTGACATTTTTCCATTGTCCTGCACGCCGGGGATGAGGGGCTGATGTCAGTGGTGCTCCGAAGGCGCAGACGCAGCGGGGCTGCCCTGCCTGCTGCTAGCGAAGGTGTGCAACCCAATACCGCGCTCAGAGCACATCTGGGATCGTTTAATTCCCATTGTTCTGCGGGTGAACTTTGCACATGAAAAGTTACAGCCCGGCAGCAGCCGGTGCACGACAGTGATTTCAGCCTAATAAATACGTGAGTGGCAACTCTAACACTCCAATTTTTGTTGCACTGATCGTAATTGCAGCGTAGTGCCCGGCTACATCCCGTGTGTATGAGTCAAGATGTGATTTTTTACTGCAGTTGATAAAGCAATTTTGTTTTCAGGAGACAATTTGATCCATAGGGTTGCTTTTGAAAGGCTGAGTGTACATTTTACCCAAGACTTTTTGGGTTGGACTGATTTTAGGGACTGTAGGTAGAGATATGACTCTTTTACTATATGACACTTTTTGTGATTTCATCTCCTGGAGGAACTTTCCTTCACCCTCCAGTAAAGCATAGTTTGGCATGAGGCTTGCAGTCATGGACATCACAGCTGCCTGTATGAAACAGCTGTGCTATCCCCAAATTCTGGTATGACCTGCAGCCTTGCTTTAAAGCTAATTACTGTAGCCTTCCTCTAATTTAGATGCATGCACGATTCCAAACTGGATACCACGTGGTTTCCTAATAACACTTTAAGGAAATGAATGAGCATCTATCAGGGATCAGCTTAGGCGGAGCCAGCTGGCACCAAAAATTCCTTAAAACTTGTGTCCTAGGACAAAACTGTTAACACACCAGAAGCAGCTCACCTTGTGTGAATTGAGTGGAATTCATTTCAAAGTGAATTAAAAATGACTGAGTAATGTAACTAGAATGAGAGGTACAGAGCAAAATTAAAAGAGAGACCATTTTTGAATTGTTCCTTAATAGTCTTTTATCAGTTACAGTGAAATGGTTGTTCCATTTTCGTAAGTGAAAGATTTCCAAGCATTACACATTTTTCATTAAAAACTCCATTATAGACCTTTTAGAGTTCAGATGAAAAGAGTACCCTCAAACCTCTCCTGGGTGCACAAGCTCTCGTGGCTCTGGTGCGGAATAGCAGGGAATCTTGTTGGAGGCACTGAGGTTCCCTGGGAAGCAGCCATTGGTTACAGCCAGGGGACAGAACAATGTTTTTCTAATATAGAGACAATAACCCCAAATATGCTTGGTGTCACCTTGAGGAAAAATAACTCACCTTGATTGCATTTCCTAGGCTTGCATTTTCAAAAACTTATCTTTCCTCCTCAGCCAAAGCCTTAGATTCTTGATGCATTTTTTTCCTTACTCTGTAGTTCAAATTACCCTTAAAATGTTGGCTAGATGGTATTTATTTTCCAAATTTCCTTACCTAAATTGTTTGAAACTGTGTGTTGGTCCCTTGGGGGTATTTATTATGCCAGGGATTATGCAGGTACTGTGTGTCAGGGGTGAGGAAGCAATGCAGAAAGACAGGGACAGCACCTGGAAATCCTGAACTGTTCTTGTGATGATAAAAGCTGTGGAGGAATGCTCTAGGGAGCTCTTCACCAGCACTTCAGAGATGGAACAGAAGGCAATAGATTGGCTTGAAAGCTGCTGTGGGTTTTGAATCCATTCAAATCTCTTATCTCTGGTCTGAAACCTGTCAGATCTGGAGAGACCCTAGACCCGTCCATGGGTCTGGGCTGCCCAGTTCTTGGGCAGCCTCACACCAGGCTTAAGTAGCCTTCAGACTGCTAAGAGCTGCAGAAGCAAACCTTTATTCCTGGCCAGGTTTTTGACGTGCTCACGGAAGCTGGGGAACACTTTCCCTGAAATGGCCTCCAGGGGGGAGCCAGGGCTACCCAAGGCTGACGTGGAGCTGTCAGAGGCACAGGAGTAACAGCTTTTGCAGAAGAGCACATTTATGGCTTTTCAACGTTCTCCCATTTTCATCTGCTACCAAAATCGACCCTCAAATCTAACCTGTAGATGTAATTATCAGTCCTAGAGATGAAGATGTGGAGGAATAAGGGAGTGGGGGTTCAGGTATCTTGCCATCCCTAGCTGATGAAAGAGATTTCTTCCTCCCACCCCAAAGCCGGAGGAACCTATGAGGTTTTGCGTTACTGCAGGAGTGGCACATTTCAAAGGCACAGACAGGACATCTCATCTCTGCCAAAACCTCCACCATGGGCTTTCCATCACCTGAAACCTGTGTTACACTGCAAGGAATCTGATCACAGGCTGAAGAGTGAAAATGTGGAGAGAATTCACAGGTTTTATTATACCGAACTTAGTTAAATACACACTTAGATAGCTGTTATTCCATCTCCTCCACAGTCATCAACTGAGGTTTCCAAGCCACACAAAAAGGCAAAACAAGGTGTGAAGACCAGCCATTTCATGAGGTGGAGGCTCAAGAAGGTGGAGTAGCTTGCACACATTGTCTATGCAAGTTACCTGCAGAACAGAGCTGAGTGCCCTGGTGCTCTGAGCAGGAGCATAGGGGCAGCAGATCACTGCTTCACATCACCCAGATCTGCTTCTCCCAGCACCCCCAGCTCACCCTCACAATACCGTGTGAAATGCTATTAAACAGCTTAAAAATCCTCAGGCTGTGGTGAACTAGGCCCTTCAGAAAAGCTGGGGGGCCAAGAGCATGGGAGGGATGAAGGAAGTGAAGAGATCCCTGAAGGAGGGTGAGAGCTGCAGCAGGAGCTGGGAGGGGAGAAGGAGACAGCACAGACAGCAGGAACCACTGGCTGATGCTGCTGAAGTGTCATCTTAATTATCCCTGGCAAAAGAACAGTGATTAACATCAATGGCTGTGGACAACCTTTATGTAATTACTCATTAACATTTCTAAAATTGCACCTAGCTGCTGCAGCAATACATGCTTTATAGATTTATCATTTTGAAGTCCAGAAAGAATCATTAGATGGTCTAGGCAGACCCCAGCACAGTGCCAGCCACTATTACACTGCAGAAATCAGCACCGCAGGCAGCTCGGCAGCTCCTGCTTGGCTTCCACGTCCTTTCCAGAAAGGCCATCCAGGGATACCAAGCAATGGACAATCTGCCCCATCCCTTGAGGTGCTCTAAACTGAGATCACTTCCTTGTCCCAGCCTTACATCAAAATCCACGCTGGCTGCTCTTTTTTTATTATTATTATTTATGGAAGTGGTACCCACAGCCAAGCAGGGCTGGATGGGGACAGGAATTCTCCATCCCCATCGTTGTGCGGGAAGAGAGGAGGCAGCTGAATCAGGAACCTCTGCATTGTGCATCCATACTCCCTCCTCAGACATAAGTCCCACCTGCCAAAAGGTACCATTGGCCAAGAACATTAACAGAAGTCCTATGAATAATAATTTAAAATAGTGGATTAATTAGAGGAAATTGTGATCTACTTGCAAATATCCTGCAGGTAGTAAAATGGAGCTAAGCCTTGCAGCTACAAAATTCATTGCAAGCCACTGCCTCCGCTGAGTTTTACTAGAGGAAAATAGCATTGTTCTTTACTCATTTTAAAGACCAGTTCCGGTTAGATTAACTCAGAGAAATGTGGTTTGTTTCCAAAAGGAAGCAGAAAATCAAATTTTATAGTAGCTTGTGATCAGAGAAAAAACCGTCCTGATTTCCTACATGTTGCAGGTGATCCCATTTTCATGCAGGCACTTCCATTTCTACCTAGGACTTAGTTAAAGTTCTTCTGTCTTCAGAGTAGAGAGAAGACAGTAAATATCTCCTGAATCCACTATCCTTGTAGAGAACTGTTTGAAAGAGACCTTACACAACCCTCAAGGCAAGAAAAATGAAGAAAAAATTCCCAGAAAAAACAAAACCACCTCTTCTTAATGTGGGACAATCTCAAAACACTTGTTTTGATTCTGGTTGCATGAGTATTGGTGGAAAATAAAAAGCCATGTCACAGTTGCTGAGTAATTCTCAGAGCAATGTGCAGTTGGTATTTCACCCTGGCCAGACCAGACCTGACCATTTTTGGGGGGCAAAAAGATTGTAATTTCGTCACTGCACAACACCCAAGGGAGACTAAGGAGCTTGGGAGCTTCACCCCTTCCACTGCTTGTCCTGTGTGTTGCTCCTGGGATTCAACCAGCCGACCAAGAAGCTCCCTGCACATGACAGGAACGCTGCATGGCTCAGGAATGAACAAATTATGCTCCTGCTTTCGCAGCTGAAGCACGGTGTGATTACCTCGGCACCCTCAGTGCTCAGCAGGAAATCTGGGGAAGGAAGAAAGGCATCCACGCTAAGATTCACCGCCCTGGGGCATCTCTGGCGTCGCCTGGAAAGCCTTAGAGCGGCTCCCCGGCCGAGGAGTGAGAGCTGTGGCAGGAGCCAGGCGGGGAGGGTCCGGGGGAGCGAGGTGGCTGCCGGCCCCCCCAGGGCAGCAGCAGGGACACGGTGTCTCCCTCCCCGCGTGTCCGGCCCCGCAGGCACCGAGGAAAGCAGGGCCAGAGGAGGAGGAGCCGTGGGACGGGGTCTTGCTGAGAGCTGGAGAAATCACTGAGAAATAGAACATTAATCTCTTCGTTTTGGAGGGGCGTAACGATTTGGACTTCCGAAATAATCAATAGTCTTTCTGCTAGTGGAGTATTTCATTCGCGGCAGTTTCACGGAGAGTTCGAGGGAGATTACATATTTATGGTTTCCCATTTGAAAGACTTTTAGCAGGTTTACCTCGAACATATGGATCCTGTTTTGGTTCTTTTGTTTTAGCACTTAATGCTTGTGAAATTGCCAGTTAATGACATCCATGCCTGAACCATGTTGCTTTTTAAAGTAAAATGTCTACCAAGGGCCCGTGTTCATACTTACCACTTCTCAAGTACAGCAATGAAAATTTTAAGAGGTTTGTTACCTACTGCATCTGGGGAGGGAACCGACCGAATAATGAAATTACAAACAGGGGGTTAGATTAAAGCCCTGCCTGTGCTGGGTCTTGAGGCAACGCAACCCCAGCAGCCCCAGCGGGGCACCCCGGGGCTGGGTGTCGGGGGCACCCCGCGAACGGGCGCAGGGAGGCCCCGCACTGGCGGGAAGACTGGTGTGGGGGGGAGGCAGGCTGGGAGCGCGGGGCTCCTGGGGCAGGGCGAGGGGTGCCGGGGGATGAGGCTGGATGTGGGGACACGCCGGAGCTGGGGCGGAGGGACCCTGCCGCGGGCTCGGCCGGAGAGCGCGTCCCCTCGGCCGCAGCCGCGGCTGGGCTGGCCTGTGGGTGATGACGGGGCCCCCCCGGGTCCCCCCCGGCCGGGCCCCNCAGCCTTTGATTGCCCTGCACGTGGGGACGAGCCTCCGCACTTCAAAAGAGCGTGGGAAATCCTGATTAAAAGGCTTTTCTCCCCCGTTGGGACCGACACCTTCTTTGAAGCCCTTCCAAGCGACAATGCAAACGCACCCAGCGCCAAAGGACCGTATCTATATTTTAAGTGACTTTAATTTCTCTTCCCCCCTCTTGCTCTCTTTCCCCCTCCTCTCCTTTCAGTTTTGGAAACACCTGGTAAGTCGTAAAATGATTTACGAAGTGAAAGTGTTAAATGAGGCCACCAGCTGTAAGACTGACAGAGCTTTATGAGTTTTATTAGGTGCCCTATTATGGAAAATAAACTTTAATCCCTCCATAAAAACAGAATCTGAAAAACATATTTGCCCTTGTAGTCTGGAACACTGAAGGTATTCTTGTGAGACGCTGGGCTTTAAAGAGATTAATTTTATTGAGACAGACACAATACACCGGTAGGACTTTGATACCGAGTCCGTGAATAGCTGCCTGTACCCGCAAGGCTGGTTTTCGTGGGGCTGAGACGAGTCTGGACACACACCTCTTGGGCATACAGGATATTTCTGGCCCGGTGGAGCACGTCTGCCAGCTTAATTTGTGGGTGTTTAATTGGAAATTAATGACGGAGGGAGGATCTTTATTGTTGGGGGGGGGGGGTGATTTCAGGTAGGT
>WBMY01014659.1:476864-589730 GCA_013397315.1 Donacobius atricapilla
AAATAATCTCGCTGTTTCGACCAGTTTACAGCCTTCCCGGTGAGGGTGCTTGCACACCCACTGAGCCCTGATTTACAGCCACGCCTGGCCGGGCTCAGCCCCCCACGGCACCGGGCGCTCCTCTCGCCGCTGATCCCACAAACCCAAAATCATTAAACTTCCCAAAGCGGCTCCTCCGTGAGCTGCATTTCCCAGGGGCTGCCTCCGCTCCCGGCCGGGGTCCGAGCAGGATTTACCCCCCTGCCGCTGGTTTTCCTGCCTGCCATGGGCTGCGGCAGCCGCTGCGGGGGGAACGAGGGGTCAGCGAGGGAAGGAGCCGAGGGCAGCAGGAGCCGGGGGAGGGATGCGGGGGGGATGCTTCCGAGCGCTGCGGGTGCCTCACCTGCCGGCCTGGCAGGGAAATCCAGAGCTGGGGACGCTGGAGGTGGCCCAGGGACGGAGATGCTGGAGCTGAGGGAAGGGACAGGGCGGTGGGGGCCCAGGAGGGACAGGGAAGGGTGGCGGGGCAGCCAGAGGCAGCGCCCGGGGGGCGCCAGGCACAGAGAGACGCGGTCAGCGAGAGGGAGGTCAGCGGCGGTGGTGGGCACTGGTGGTCAGCAGCGGTCAGTGATGGTCGGCAGTGGTCAGTGATGGTCATTAGTGGTCAGTGGTGGCCGGCAGTGGTCAGTGATGGTCAGCAATGGTCAGTGGTGGTCGGTGATGGCCAGCAGTGGTCAGTGATGGCCGGCAGTGTGGCTGGTAGTGGTCAGTGATGCTCAGCAATGGTCAGAAATGGTCAGCGGTGGTCAGTGATGGTCAGCGGGGGTCAGTGATGGTCATTAGTGGTCAGTGATGGCCGGCAGTGTGGCTGGTAGTGGTCAGTGATGCTCAGCAATGGTCAGAAATGGTCAGCGGTGGTCAGTGATGGTCAGTGATGGTCAGTGGTGGTCAGTGATGGTCACTGGTGGTCACTGGTGGTCACTGGTGGTCAGTGGTGCTCAGTGCTCTGTGCAATCAGCCACTGCTCCGCTCAGCAGCTGCTCACAGAAGAGTGAACTCCTGACAGTCCCGGGACTAAATAACCTCATTTCCATTGCAGAACTCGTTTTGCAAAAAATTCAACATGGCAAGCCATTTCAATCCACACTGCAAGAAAATGCTTTTAGTTGCCTTGACAGAATACTCTCAAAGATCTGTTTTCTCAGAAGGCTGCACAACATTTGCAGTTTATTTTTGTTCAGAACAAACACAAATATCAAAATTATAGTTTCCCAAGAACCACAAATGCTGCTTCCTTTAAGGCTCTGGTCCCAGTGATCCCTGGGTATCAGATGGTACAATTTAAGTTCAGATCCAGTAATGCCCTTCTGATGACAAAACAGTTGAGGAATTAAACAATATATTTCCATGGACTATCTCCATGCTATTTGCTTATTTTTTTTAATAGCAGAATCCACATATCTGTAGATTGAAGGATCATCTTGAAAAAAAAGCTCAGCTTTCAAACAGGTTGGTAGTTTTCTTAGCTGGGTTTATATAGGTCCTTATATTGACAGTAGTTTTTGATTAATATTCTGTATAACATTCCTTAATGCATCAGTTGAATTAATTATGCAGAAACATTTGGCCACCTGGACGTACTATTGATGAAATGGCATTTTATTGACAAAATGACAATTTAATACTGAGCTCTCCTAAAGCTCTCTGCTGAATAGATTGTTTCAGGAAGTAGAAGAGGGGCTGTGAGCAACTTGGAAAATCCTTTTGTTTCCCCCAAAGGTTCTCAGTGGGCTGTGAGTACCTCAGGATTGCTACTGGAAATTAGTACTGTGCTGCTTTGTGTCCTCAAGTCCAGGTTGGCTGGGGCCCTGGGCAACCTGATCTAGTGGGTGGAATCCCTGCCAATGGCAGAGGGGTTGGAACTAGATGATCTTTAAGGTCACTTCCAACCCAAATTATTCAATGATTCTGTAATTCATGACTCCATGACTCTGACAATACACAGAGGAATGGTTTCATCCACAGTTTGTGCTGGCTGAGCTCAATGTAGTTTTCAAAATTGTACCTGTGAGTCATGGCTCCAACATCTCCTTTTGGCAGGGGCTCTGCTCTGGCTTTGGGAGTTTCAAATTATATTGGTAAATTAGTGGAACTGAGGTCAGGTGACAAACATGGCTATTAAAGGGAAAAAAGAGCTGCCTCCACCTGCATGGCTTGCCGCCCTATCCACACGTGAGAGAGAGGAGTGCTCAAAGCTTCCCCTTCTCACCACTTTGTGGACAGCACTATCTTGCTTTGTGGTCTCAAATAAGCTTTTGTTTAGCTTTTGCCATGTCTTTGAATCCCAGACTGTAAAAATCAAGCCACACTTCAAAATGATAGATTTAAACTGGGACTTTCAAAAGCTTAAGAGTGACTTTGGAACAGAAGTCCTATGAAATTGCTGGGGTCTTCCATCATTTGGGCACCTTTAAAAAATCATATTCTTAATCAGGACCTTAGTTTAACTTTCTTAAAAAATTGGAGTGTAGAGGTGGTCCTGATGATGGAGAATAATATTGACTTTCTGTAGCTGATAGCAGAGATGTGAGTGGGCTGGGAGTTTTCCAAGCAGATGTTTTTCTCTTGGAAAATGCTGATTTATTAAAACTGAAACTTTTCGTGGGAACATATCAGTACTGATTAAATTTTGTTGAGAGAGATTGCTAGGGCCTGAGCCAGAATCTCTGACTGTAACAAAAAATGAAATCCTTGAATGGGGAATGGCCAGCAGGTCAGGGCAGCCATCTGGAGCCTGTCTGGGTCAGGTAGAGGAGCTGAAGGGCTGTGAGTCTTTCACATAACTCACAAAGCCCTTGGACTATTCCTTATTTCAATGATCACCTACTGGTTTTTCATAAAGCAAACCTAAAAACCTCTCCAGCTTGTTGCTATACGGAACAGGAAGAGTATTTCTTGCCTAGGTTGTTGTGAGAATTAAACGCTTGCAGTGTCTTTGAAAATCTGATCTATCAAATTATCGGTATTGCATAATTAATACTAATTTAGAGAGGAAAGTGCGTTGCAGGCTACGATCACCAGGAACACTTTGAAGAGGATGGGTGAATGTCAAGTCCAAAGACTTAATCCTCTGGAAGCAAATTACTGGTAACTGCATTATGGTGAGTTAATATCAGTAAATGTTATTAGCATGAGGATTTGTTCCCATGTCAAAGTGATGTTAATACAATATTAGTGATGCAGGTCTTTGGTGTCAACATAAGAATATCAAATGCAAGTGGAGGAAAATTGTATTGGATTGTGGAGATGATGGCAAATCAATGACACAGAAAATCTATGGAGAGCAGTTCACAGTGACACAAGAAAGCAGTGTCTGCATAAATCAGCGCAGGCCAATGGACACTGAAAGGGAATTTACATGCAAGATTAAGTGGACACAGTTATCATGTCAGGACTACATGAGATAAGTGCTGTAAAATGAGGATGATACTGTGATACTGGCATTTAGACCAACCAATATCAACAGAAATTGCTCTCATGAAAAGAAACCAACAAGGCTCCTCCAGTACAAACGCCAACAGCAGCAGGAGCAGCTACTGGGCTCCATCAGGCCTGGGAGCTCCTGTGGTGGATCAGTTCCTGCAGCATTTGGTGCTGAGCAAACACAGACCTGCACAGCCCCTCCTGGCCCAGAAAGCTGCCACCGATGGGCACGGAAGATGCCTGTAAGGGGGACATGGCAAGGAGAGTCCAAAGGACAACATGGGCAGCGTGGGGACAGCAGCCTCTGCTTTGCTGAATTTTCTGTGTGCAAAGGAGGGAGGTGAAGGATGAGGAGGGTGATGCTCTGGGGACTCGTGGGGTCACGAAGAAGAAGAGGAGGGGTCTGGAGAACTGGAGTGGGAGCTGGCAAACTGACACTGATGGGAAGGAAAAGCTGTTGTTGGAGCCACCCAACACCTTTTCCAACTATGTGTGTGTTTAAGAAGGTAATCAGTATGTTTAAAGGAGATGAGCTGATATGTGCCATCACCTTACCTCCTTGCAGTGTGAAATTTAGGGAGCATTCTTGACTGCATCCTGATCCACCTGCCTGTCCAACACCCAGCCCAGCTAAGCAGCTCTGTCACGTGTCCACTCCGTCCAGCCTTTAGCCCAGAAGGGCATCACAGACTGTGGAGCTGGACGACAGAACCCACAAATATTTGTGAGGCAGCTCGCACCCAGCACGGGCACTACAGGCACCTACCCTGGGAATGCCAGGAGCAAACCCTGCTCCAAATACTGCACCTGTGCAAACACCTCCCCAAGGGCTCAGCCCAGCCCACACGTGGTCCCATCTCCCAGCAGGTTCCCTGTGTACCTTGGCCTCAAGGAGTTCTCTGCTCTGGCTGGAAGTGAGTCTGCATTTTCTACATTTAGTGCACATTTACTGTACATTTATTACACATTTATTGCACATTTGTTTAGTCGAGGCCCAGTGAGCTGGGTCTCAGGGAATTCCGTGGGAGTTTTGCCACCAGTTTGACAGCGAATAGGACCAGGCCCTGTGTCTACAGAGCAGTGTAAGTGTCCTAATGTGCTTAAAGTGTTTATAAAATTACTTAAATCAGGCACATATTTCAGTCCAGCCCATTAGCCTTTCACATGTGTTTGTGCAGAGCACAGTGCCCAGGCAGACTGGCGGCTTGTAAATGTTAAATCAGCATAAATATCACAGCCTCCACGAGGCCTGTTCATGTGGCAACTCACAGCATGATTAACATAATGCAGGGAAAGAAAATATTGACATTTTATAAATCTGTATCTCCGTAATGCTGCATAAAAAGTGATATCTGTGATACTAATGGACACCTAATTAATGTTATTATAATACTTACAGCTCACTGAGAAGCTAATGAGAGAGCCTGTAAAAGAGATAAGATTAAAAGAGAGAAGAGTAGTAGTAATTTCAGCGACATTTCTGGCAGCAAGCTCTGGTGCAGCTCTTGCTTCAACTCCTGCTGCAGTCACTGCTGGCATTTATGGCTTCAGGGGCTGCTCCTGCAAGGGTCTTGGATGGTAAAGGGGAGCAGAGGGTGCTGAGCAAGAAAAGTCAGATTTGGGAATGAATCAGAGAGATTTTCTTGCTGGTGACATTAGTGGCTGCTGCTCAGAGCAGTCCTGACCAAGCAGAGGGAGCTGGAGAGGAACTCAGTGGCAGCGTCTGCGACAGCAATGATACAGGGAAATGCTCAAGGAGGAAAACGTAGCATAGTCACTTGCAAATGTGGGGTTCACAAGGCTTTGTGGGGTCCAGTTAAGTTTCTGTTTTGTTGACTAGTTAAGTTTCATAGCTGGCTTCCCAGACCTTGGCATTAATGAGTAAATTTGGTTCAATCACAGTGGTATTGGCTCAGCCTTGTGCTGACCTGGATGAGGAGCTGCTGAGTAGCATTTGAAGAAGCATTCCTTGGAAGCACAACTCTGAATTGCGTTACTCCCTGCCATCCTCAGAGGCTGAGCAGGGCATTTTGGAGGGCCAGGAAGGCTCCAGCTGTGTCAACCTGGGCTCCAGGCCAGCAGGGAGGAGCTGGGCCCTGCACACCCCATCCACAGCAGGAATACTGGGGACCTACCAGGACCTAACATCACAGGACGTTGTGCTGGCATGAATGGGAAACTCTGGAAAAACAACATGGGAAGCCATCCTTGGGCTAAACCACTGGCAGTGGCAGAACAGGAAAGCTCAGGATGATGCTTTTCTCTAAAGGAGCTGCAGGATTTGTAGAGACATTGATTTGTCTCTGGGACATACAGACCTGCATTCTTTTTTCTCTGCTATTTGAAGGATGCAAATATTTCCTGGAAATGTAGTAGGTACACTGATACTGACTGTATTCCAAAGAGGATCTCCTTCCTCCAGCCTCTGGAGACGTGGGGCACTGGTTGAAATGCTGACCTTGCTGGAAAGCTCTGTCCTCCTGGGGCAAGGCTCTCATGGCTTTTTCCTGCCTGCACACACCAGCCAGAGTGCCACTGCCAAAAAGGACTCTGCCAGGCTATTTCAGGGGAACACAAACAACACACAGAAATGCCAGAACTGCATCATGTCATTAAAGGCAAATCCTCAAGTGAAATTACTGGGCACACCAGGAATTCTTAGGGCGTAAGGACTGAAATATGATTTGCAGACACCTACAGACACTAATCCTCCACCGCTTTCTTGTCTCCAGCTCCTCGGATGTTGATTTTGCTTCCACTATGTTTGAGCAATTAGTTTTAGTGGCTAGGACATCATTTGCATCTTGAATAATCCAACTCTTTAATAAAAGATTGTTTGCCCCCAGAGAGGTTTAGAATTTTCCTAAAAGATGGCAAAGAGCCACTATGCTATCTTGAACCACAGTCTAGTTCCAGAACAATCAACTCTAAGTTGTTTAAGAAGGCTGGGTACATTAAAGCGGCTGTAAATCAGCATAATGAAAACAACACTGCATATAGAAATTCATTACGTATCTGATATGCTTTTTTTTTTTTAATTTGGCTCATTTTGCTTTATGATTGTTTTGCAGCATAAAATTCAGCCGATGGATGCAAAGTTACAAACTGCTTCCACCTCTCTCACAGTAAACAGAAAGCATTAAAATAAATAAATAAATAAATGAAATAAACACCTAAATGTTTTATTACAATAAAGTTACCTGAGGCCAAGAGTTCAATAAGGAGAATTTATAAACATATCATTTCAGATCTTGGAAGGATTTCAACATAATTTGCTTGTGGTATGGTAAGTGAGGTGAAATCCATCCACAAGTCTCTCTGGAGTCATAAATATATGGAAGTGTCTTTTCATATTTGCTGTGAATTTACTGTAGCACAGAAATGCTCTAGACTATCCAAATCAAATATGCATGACTTTTGGGCAAGGAAGAAATTCTTGATGCACTCTACTCTTATATAAGTTAAATTCCATTTCTCCACAAAACACAAACCTTATTCTCTCTTAACTATTTTGACTCCAATGGTGCTACTCAGAGGGTAAGGTTTTGAAGAATCAGGCCCCCGGGACCCATCTTTCAGCAATACTTTCGAATATGTTTTCATCTAAGCTGACAGTGTAAATAAATTATAATAATTGAGACTTCATTTTATGTCCATTTGTAAATGAACATAGATTTTTCAATTTATCTAAGTAATTAACCTTTATCAGCACTGCTGGCTGTAATGCAATGACAACTTTATACACAAATAGACACAGGTGATTATCTGTGGGTATTTTGGGCTTGGTAACCAAGCTACTTTTGAGCAAATTCTCTCTTGTGCAGGTGGGTGTGGCTGAAGAGTCACCTACTGCAAAACTCCCCATCACTGTCAGCCGCTGCCTCTGCGGGACAGTGAGAGACGGGTTTGCTGAAGGGAACAACTCTCCTAGAGCAGGGCAGTTTTTCATTTAGTGGCACTGCTGAGATTTTCACCTTTGCTGCCATTCACCACTGGAATTGAATGAACCTATTTAACTAAACACAGGACTTTTAAACCTTGCACAAAGAGCAGGAAAAAAAGGATGGCCATTCCAAGGTTCTGGTGAAGTTTTATTTAGAGGAGCTGTTAGTCAGTAGAGGTTATATATCCCTTGTCCCAGTCCAACAGAAATACTGCCTCCTGTCCAAATACCTGGTTTTAGACTCATTTCTCAGGGCCTCTTTGTTCACTGCAAATAAATTTCCTCACTTGGGACAGACAGCCAGTGCCTCTCCAGTCTATACCTGCTAGGTCATCTCTTTCTATCCCACTCATATGAAAAAAAGGGTCAAGAAAGGTAGTAATTACAAAGGCCAGCCCTTTTCTTAAACCTGTAGTCAGAACTTTTGTAGGTGGTTCCTGGGAAGGGGATCCGCTTGCAGACATCCAGGCTGGGAACAAAAGAAGCCCCACTTTCCTTCTGCAGTTTTGCAATGATCTGGAAGCTTACCCAGGAGTTAGGATATTTTGTCTTTGAAAAGGTTATTGATTTGTTGCCTGTACAGCCTTTCAGATTCAACAAAACCATCTGTTCTGATTTAGAAAAAAAAAAGTTTGAAGAAATTTAAATAACGTTTAAGAGTAGCTCTAGTCTTTATACATTCAGAACCCTCCAGTACCAATACTGAACCATAGGGGAAACACAACTGCATAGCATCAAATAAACATATTTCTGGGACTTACACTTTCATTTAATGAAACCAAAGTCTTAAGAATAAACCTTCTGCACCAGGTATACAGTAACGTTAGAACGGAATGTGATGGACAGATTCAAACAGATCATGGATTGGGCTGTATAAGGAAGGTCAGTTTTCCTGCATGAGCAGCCTGTAAAGCATGAAGGGATATATCCAGAAGCAGGAGAGGCTTGCAGTCTAATGCAGAAAAGTATTTTTTAGTAGAACTGGCTAACAAAAGTTCAATCAGAGATTAAGTTGATATTTTTGATCACACCCTGAGGGCTGAATCAAGGGCTTCTCAAGGTCTTTGACAATCCTATTTTCTAAGATCTGAGAGCAGTTCCAGGCTGAACTGCTGAAAATCTGCTATGTAATATAATTGATTTTAAAATGAACTATGAGTTATTCTGGCCAATCCAAGAGACAGAAAATGTCCCTTCTGTCCTCCTGGCTTACAAGTCATAAGCTAGATAATAAAATACAGATCATGACAGAATTGCTTTTCCCTCTGTTTTGGAAATGAATGACTTTCAAACATTGGCAATCTCCTCCTGCCTACAAATTCCCAAACCCATGTTTAAGCACATTAGGTTCTTTCCATTGTGCGAGGCAAGGTAAGCATTTAAATGTTTTGGGTTTTGGCAAGTAGGGAAAAAGAATCATCAAACCCTACTATTATTAAACTCTTGAGAAAGCAAGCAACACAGTCAGCAAAAAGTTACAGTGGAAAGGAGCCACTCCTCAAGAGGAGAAGCTGTAGCAAGAGGGGATAATTGAACTTACTCTGGGACAACAGGGAGCAAGAGGGTGGCTCTGTGCCAAACTCTTAAAAAGTGAAGAAGGTCTGATGTCCCACCAGGCCTAGAAATGGGAAGGGTGGAAAGAAAAAGAAGGAAAAGTTGGCAATGACTGAAAGTATGCATGAAAGAAAAAAACTGCAAAAGCTTTGAAATCAAATCCCTGGAGAAGGATGGTTGCACAGCCCTGTTTACCAAGTCCAAAGGATGAAGTGAAAAAGCTCCAGTTTGGTGTGATTAACAGTGGAAGTTGCTGCTGTCAGGAACCAGAGTACCTTTTTCTGGATTTCTGATCTCAACAACCTAAACTTTTAATTTTCTCTTCAGGGACAGGATGGTGTGTGGCTTTTGTCTGTGGAGGAAGTGTGTTTCTGCCCTCGTTCCAAGTCACCACACGATGGTCAGTTTTCGCCAGTGGGATACCTCATCTTCTTTACCAAAACTGGCCTTTCCTGCGAGTCATTACATTTGTCTTGCTCAAAGTTTCACCTTGCCTATCTATCAGCCATGTGGCACATGTCAGAGAGAGTAAATACGCCATGAAAAGTTACTTTATAATTTGTGAACATGAACTGAAACTGCTGACCTAACTATGCAGTGACAGCTCCCAGGCAACTTCTGAACAATCTTGCAAAAGAGCGAAACAGAAAGTTAAATTTGTTCAGCAAAAGACTGCCTACAAATTCTTATTTCTCTTGTGCAGAAGTACCCTCTGTAAGCACAGTGGATGTCACCTGTGACTGTGGCAGGCAAATCTCATGGATGCTCTTTATCTGACTTATCTTTGGAACAGTAACTTCATGATGTGAAGTGACTTGAATTAGCTTGCCTATGTTTCAAGGGGTTTGGATGGAATCCCATGAACTTACTACGCCTGGTGGCCATCATGCTACCTCAGGTGACATTGCAATTGCTTTACCAGTGATTTATGTGCAGCAGTTGCCTCAGATATAAGCACCAGGTCTTCTCCACAGCCCTTGTTAACCTGGCAGCTGCCAGCACTTGCTTGGGTGAGAGACGTGGAGCCTTTCTGCTTGTGGCAGGTGAGTCCTGAAATCAATCTATTTTGTTCCTCCTTCTGGCCAAAAATTCCAACCAGAAGTGAGGAACCATTTTCTTCTAAACTAATGTTTCTGCCAGATACTTCACAAAGTGGAAAGGATTTAATTGAAAAGTTCCTGTTTGGTTCTGGTGCATCCTGACACCAAACTCAGCAAGAACTGAGGCATGCACAGACCCAAACCAGAAGGTTACAAACTGGTGCAGTCCCTATGAATATGATCAATTCCCTTATATATTATATCAGTTTAGCTAGATAGTTAAATTCAGTTAACTGAGTATAGCTAAATCAGAGTCATTGAGCAAAAGCAGCAACATAATCTGTGCAAGAGTCAGGGGTTGTTCTTTTGTTCTGCTCACACTGCCTGGGGTAAAGCAGCCCTTTAGTCTTCCTGACAGTGTTAGAAATTAATATAAAGTGAAGACATATGGATTCATTCTCCTCTCAACTATTGTCAAGCAACCTGGGAGCAATTCCACTAAAATCAGTTGTTATGGTCTAAAGGTCAAAAGCTCAGGATTTTTATAAAATTTGGTCTGACAAAGAAAGTATTTCTTTTGTTCCTGGCTGCTTCTGCTTTGCTGGGTTGTCTCTGTGGTGCCTACTCCAGTATCAGTGAATGGATTCCTTTCTAGACATTTTCTCCATAAATTTCGGAATATACTTATTGGTTTATGGTTTTAATGTGAGTTGAATGTTTGGTAGCTGGGAAAAAAGTCTCTGCTGCAGAAGAACAGTGAATAATTGCAATGGGAACATAAAATGGCCACTTGTGATTAAAGAAGTACCCGTGTTTAACACTGGAAAATACCTGAGTCTCACTGAGTTTTAATAAAAATAAGTCAGTCAAGAAATGGTGACATCTGCATGTGATCAGTGACTCCCATACCCCTGATGTAGTCAAGTCCATGACCTTTCTCTAGCAAGGAAATAGGAGTAACCATTGGGCTTGGAAGTGTATTTGTGGATCTTAAAAGTTATGGAGAGGAGGGGGTCACTGCTGCTTCTGTAGAGAAGTTACCCAAACCCTCCTGCACCAAGGACTTGATGCAAAGCCCATTGAGTTGGACTGGGAATGTTCCTTTCCAGGACTCGGCCCAGAGCTCAGAGCAGACAGGATCTGCCCTTCCTTGGGCTCTGTTTCTGAAGTGCCCACACATGGAAATTTCTTGGCACAGAGCTGCAATAAACCTTTCCAAACGTTACCTGAGCCTCTGGCTTACTCCAGGCCCTGTGCCCATCATGGGCACTCTTACACAGCAGCCTTCTGCTGGCCTTGGGGAACTGGTGGGAGAAGTGATGAATGGTCCTGGTGTGAGCACCAGCTCCCTGTTGTTTCACATGGAGATTCATTCACCCGCTGTTACAGCTGTGTCTGAGCAGGGACACTGCCTCCATGCTGCTTGCCCTGTCCCAGTGAAGTTCTCAGTGGGTTTTTGGAAAAGCTGTTGAACTTCAGTAGCCAACACTGAAAGGAAACGTTTGCACTGGTCAAGGCTGATTCTTGTTTGTTCAAAATTGAGCCCAGGATACCCTGCAGGGGAGAGAGCAGGCTTGCTCGTGCCTAGGTGTTGGCCTGGCCATTTGGCTAGGAAGAGTAAAACATGTTACAGCCCACCTGGCCAGCATCTACCCCAGGCTTGATTCTGCGAGAATTCAGTAAAGACATTTACTAAGCCCAAGCCCATGTGGATAGAAATAGCTCTTAATGCTTTCAGACCTGGTCTTTACCTCAGGATACAGATACAGCTGTACTCCTGGGGACATCGTTCTGTGGGGTCTGGTTCAGTCCTGACATTAGGATGCCAAAAAAATGAAACCCATGAGGCTTGCCCTCACCTTTCCAGTGTGATTTAGGGAAGTCAGGTGAACCTTGTTTCAACCTTGTTCTTGGGTTCTAAGTGGTTGTTTCATTTAGGACATTTGACTAAAAGCCCTTTTCATGGAACCAGCTTCTGCAGGAAAGGTGCCAGCAATTAATGAAAGATGATAAAATAATAAAAGAAGTAATACATTAACTATATTATCCTTGCACATTTGGGCAGTCTTTTTCATTATATCCTCTTTATGGACATCCTCCAGCAACAATTGAAGAGCTTCTTTATTGCTGTTCTGTGACTGTTTTGGTTTCTAGACATTAACAAGTTATTTAAATGCAAAAGTTCTCTCTTGCTCATCCATTTTGTACTGGTAGATTTGATTCAAATAACAAAAACCCCCTGCAATATGTTGAATTTATACAATTTCTATGTGTGTAGGAATATTCATATCTAAAGGAATTTGGGTCTTTTTCTCCTTTTTCCCTCTCCTTCCTGCAAACACAAAGAGATGCAAATATTCCTTATATACAGGTGTATACTCCTCTGGTTGAGTAGCCCAGTACTGTGTAGCCCCATCGTTTTGATTACTGAGACAGAATTTTCTGAGCAGAGAAACCAGAGTGAGCTCACCAGCCCACAGGGCTGAGTGATTTCTCAGCACCTTGGAAACTGCAACCTCTGTCCCTCCTGGCTAGGTGGGAATCGCGCTGGCAGTTACGGGCAGATTCCTCTCACACAAATTCCAAGGCCCACTAACTCCTTTGGTGTTAATTTTCCTAACACCAACACAAACACCTGTTTGAAGGCACCATTCAAAGCTTGACTCTGCTTTTGTACAGAACAGAAATAGCTCTCCAGGCAATTCTGACTGCTGGCATCAAAACAGGGCATCTGGTGGGAACAGCTGGTTTTGGAGCCCAGATTTAACAGGCAGGCTGGATTCTTTAGAAACAAGAAAGGTAGTATGGCCCAGCCCAATGAGAAAACTGAAGGGAGATTGCCTGCTAAGTTATTCATTCATTCCACTTTCCCCAAATGCCTTCCCACAACTGCTTAAGAAAGGCAAGAGCAGAACCAGGTCTGGGAGGAGGTAATTCCTAGGCTACCTATGAACCACAGCTCTGTTTGCTGCAAAGTATGTTTATGACCGATGCAAAAATCAAATGTTGCATCTGATTTTTCATTCTGCAAAAACCCTGTGGCTACAGAGGTTGATGAAAACTGCCAAGGTTCTCAATGTTATTTTTATTTAGCCTTTTTTTCCCACCTGTACTTCTTCCAAAGGACTTGTTGCTCCAGATCCATATATATATATTTAAATTCTCAACTATCAAACAGTAGTTTGCCATCCTGGAAAAATAATGTCAATGAATTGTCAATTCTTTATGTTGAGTAATTGATTAATAGGCACATTTATCGCTAAATCAGCAGCAATAAATGCTATAATTTTTAATCTTGACCTAAAAGTACTAAACCACTTCTAAATGCCACTGTTGCTGCTGTAAAATGACTGATTAAACTGCATTCATATCATAATCTTTGTTGCTTCTGAAAAGTCTAATTGAAGTTACATCAGTGACTCAGTGCCAAGAAAGGAAAGGATCATGCTTTTGCTCTCTCTTAGGAATTATTGGGATGGGAAAACTTGATATTTCCCCCTGTCTGTACTGGACACTGACCTCTGATTTTAATTATTGTTGCAATGCTATTTATTGTCTGCTTTGAGTCCCAAGGTGCTGGGTGTCTCACAAACCCAAGACAAGACAGCCCTAAGCCTGAGAGTTGAAGGAGAATATGGAGAAGTTGGCAAGCACAAAATCATGATGAAGCACCACAACAAATAGCAGTTGCAGACTGCTACGAGGACTTTCGCAAAGTTTTCACCAGGCATCAAAGCAAATGGGAGCTGTGAGGAGACATTTAATTTAATTTTGCAATTTATGCAATTATTTTCTAGCAATTCAACATCACAAAGACCCTGGAAGTCAGCTTTAGCCTGGCCTTTGTATACACTCTTAGGAAAAGGGATAGAGCCCCAAATCCCAGCATTATGGTGAATCATAAATCCTGGGGGCCACAGGCAGCTGGGATTAATGAACAGTTGAGTGGCCACAGGATTAGGATGACCATGTCCAGGTTTCCTTTGTTCTCCTGCCCTCTCCATGCTGAACACAGCTCAGCCTGACTGGCTAATCCAGCCCCCTTGTACTATCATCATGTATAAAAAGGATTTGTGGAGTGGTACTTTAACCTTGTGAAAAACAGAGTTTTCTGACAAAGAAACAGAGCAGACCATCACGATCCAGGCAGGCCTTCTTTGAAGCTGGGGGAACTGGGGATGTTTTCTGACAGACAAAATACCTCCACCCCTCCCGTGTGAGTTATACAAACAGCTGAGAGACTTGAGTGGCAGCTTCAAGTTGTAAAAACCTAAAAAAACCCCAACAAACCCTAAAAAGAAGTAAAAATAATAAAGGACCCAAATCTTGCTGGATTAAGCTGAGGCCCAACTTCTAAACTTTTGGGAACTAAGTCAGCATAAAACCCATCTAACAAAGTTACAATGCCTTCCATCCCAGGTTCTTGGATTCTTGTTCTGGTTTATCCATTATCAGCCCAAGTTCTTTAGCTGCAGCTTTATTATCATTCTAATTCCACATATAGTTTGCAGGTGATATAAATTTTGAAACTGTACCAGATGTGATCTGAAAGAAACAGAAAAAAAGAAGCCCAGACCCCCATAATTCTGTAACCATGAATTTAGATTTTGTAAACTTTAGCCTGCTTATTGCATTTGACAGCGCTACATTGTGAAGGGCTCTATTGCCTCAAATAGAGAGTCTCCAAACCTGAGAAGCCTTGTTTTATCACAAAATTGATTAAACGAATCCTAAACAACTAGAAAAACACCAAACTTCTGAGCAACATGAACATTCCTTTTGCCTCCTTATTACAGCTCCCCATGATCCCAAGGATGACACAGGGATCAGCTGAGTTCGGTAGGATTTTGGAGACAGGTACTGGCAAGGCAGAGTGAAATAGGGAGAGGAAGGCTGCAGCTCTTAGCACGGGTTTCTCTCAGCAAATGCAGGGCAAATACCCGTGGGTGTAGCTTAGCCATAGGTGTTTTTAAATACAGGGGAGTGAGAATACAGGGGATGGGACCATGAAGGACAAGAGGATTTTCATCTCATGGATATCTGAAAGGACAGAACACCTCCTCCCCGTGCTGGGAAAAGCCCCACATTTTTTGCTGCTTCGTGGCATGGGCACTGAGTGAACATGAGTGCACTGGTGCAGTGTAATTCTGCTCCTGGGGGTCAGCACCAGAGTGGCAGAGGGATGTGGGTGAGCGCTGACATTCACTGTTCTTTTTTGATGTTTTTGAATCAGTTTGAGGAATACAGTTAACACTTTCAAAAAGTATTTTAGGTTTTGGGGTTTTTCTTAGGAGAAGGTTTGGGGGGGGTTTCCTCCTATGCCACCTTTGGTTAATTTGCAGGGAATTTCCCAGCTGTAGCAATAGCAAATGGTGGGCGCTGACCAAGTGAACGGGGCAATGAGCTCCAGAGGAAATAGGTCTGTGAAGCCAGCCAATTTAATCTCCTCCATGTAAAATCTGGTAGATGAGAAGGAAACTCCATCTGATGGCCATCTTTCATCAGACATTTCTGTCATTTGAAGTTTCCTCTATGAGGATTAGAAAGTGTAAAAGTATGGAGTATTAATCACAACTAATTTGATTGTTAAAATGACCTCTATAATTTCTTTAGGGTTTTCTCTGCTTTCAGAACATCCAATTACTTCATCTTGTGCTTTAAAAGCAACATGAAAATTACTCTTAAGAACAGCTAAAGAGCACTGAGAGAATTTGTCTTGTTTCTTAAATAAAAGGTTCTTTCTACTTCATTATTGCCTTAAAATTAGCAGAGCTCATTGGTCATTTCTGGTTTTCCTAGATGGGGCTGAGTAATTTGGAAGGTGTGTGCTGAGATTTCTCTGATCACAGGTGCCAGGGTGGGAGTAATCTGTCTCCAAGAGAGAGAGATTTGATGTCTTATATACCGAATACCTGCAACTGCAATGAAACAACTGTGAAAAACAAACCCACCAAGGGTCCCTGGAGCCACTTGACAGATCATCTCCATGGCTGCCAGCCTCTTGCCTTTGGTGATGTCCTGGCTCACCAGCTGCAAGGCACCATGGATTGCTGACCCAGCCAGGACCTGGCTGAAGTAGTCTGAAAAAAATAAATAGCAGCATACCCTAAAAAAAAATTCTTGTGAAGCCCAGACTGCATAAATGCCTCAGATTTCCTTCCTTGTCATGAAAAAGCAAAAAAAAAAAAAAATTAAAAGGATGCAAGTTCAGTTTAAAAGAGAAAATTTCAGGAAATCTTTGTGTAAAGGGGTAATTCCTGGCCCTTACTGAGACTGTTTCGTCCCATTTTCTCCTTTTTTTCTCCATGTGTGCCAGGTAATACATGATGTAATTCTCCCCTCCACAGAGTGATTTGTACAAAAGTCAAATATCAAATGCAGCTAAAATAGCTTAACTGGAAGAGGCCACAATGGGACTATGTGAATTTTTGGCACCATGGAGTGATTGCTCGTGGGAAGGAGTGGGATTGCTGGTGGATTTCTTTGGGTTTATTTAGATGGTGTCAAATCCATTTCTCATAGTGCTTTTGCCTTCAAACATGTGGCTGAGCATCTTCACCACGGCCCTGGAGCTGCTACATGAGGTTGCTGTACTGAAGTAGCAATGATGGGTTCAAGTCCCTGTGGGACAATCCCCCCCATGGAAATGGAAGAAGATGTTCCTCTGAGTCACTCAGAAAGATCTCTTGTAAGCCATGCATAGCTTAAAAATTCTAACAAAATCCATAGGTTGTTGCGAACTTCTGATTGCTAGAAAATTGTCATCCTTAGTCGATTTGAATGTCAAGTTTTCTCCAGTGCCATTGGAGCTGTAATTTTGAAACCTGGGGATCACAGAGAGCCACTCGCTCTAGGACAGGTCAGGGAGACAGAAAAAGGGCAAGTCTGGGGCTCAGACTGTAGGCATGGGGCTGTAGCAGAGGGGCTTCTTTGGCCAAGAGTTTAAAACTCAGTGAAATGCTGAATCACTCAACTGGCAAAGCTGAAGTTACTCCTCTGATAAAACCTGTTAATCTCTGCTGTTCTTTATGTGGCTTGTCCTGGAAGAATACAGTTCATAGCTTATTCTTCACAAGCAATGAATACAAAACCATTTGTGTGATGCAGTATTTGCTGTGAAAAAAAACTTTATTACAAACTAATTTTGAAAGCTATTTTTAGCAGATACATTTTGGGATGACTGTAATATGGCAAGCTCTAGAATGTGAAACTGTGGTGACTCTATGAAAGCCAAAATTTACACATTAGCAAACCTTAAAATAGTCCCTGTGCTAGACTTTAGAATAATCTACAAATGGATCATTTTCCAACCTACAGGCTTCAGAAACTACCTTTAGACAGATCCAAAGAAGAATTTTATTTGCCAATAAAATTTTCCAAAAGAGCTGTTTTAAAAATGGTTAGAACATAATGTAATGGCTTTATCTAACATTTTCAGCTAATGGCTTTGGTTTCCTATGACTAAGAGTTTGGGACAGAGACATCTTATTATTCACGTATTAGAAAACAATTTCATTCCTATTTTAAAAACAAATGTCCATATAAACCCAAGTGCTGGGCTACCTTTTAAATATTTGTCATCAAATCCATTAATCCTCCAAACTGTGAGTCCATTTGTGATTAGATTAATCTGTCACATTAGACAGCATCCTTTCTAAAATAGTAATCGGTGGAACATGAAGTGACAACACCCACATGATGACCTGCAGATTGCAGAGGCAAGGCCCAAAAAGATGTTAGTGAATGAACTTTCAGTCTTTCTCTAAATTTATAAGATTTTTAAACTGCCAAAATTTAAAAATAGCATACTGCCATTGCCATGAACATAATTAAAAAGGAACAATAAATCCATGGAATTAGAGATGCTACATTAGCAGATTCACACGACCGGAATGTACCGTCAGTCTTTGTTTTGCTACAGTCCAGTAGCCAGACTTCACAGCAGTAAATCTCTGAAATGTATTTTTGTACCTTTAACAGTCCTTTTCATATGGATGCTTCAGTACAGGGCAAACATGACCAAACCCTCATTTTTAAAATATATTTTTGTAGACAAAATCATCTAATAATAAAAAGAAAAATAATGAAACCGCCAGAAGAAAATTTTTATTTTCTTGTATTATACAAGTTGCTAGACAAATGCATTTGTAAATTTTCAGCGAATCTACTGTAGTCAACTGCAGCTTTCTGTAGCACGAAAATAACAAAATTTCTGTTTTAAGGGCATATCTCATTTCAACTGTCAATGGAGAAACATCTTGGTGGTTTCATATTAAATGCTGCCTCCAAAATTCCATTTGTAATCTTGTCATAGAAATCAATTGCACAAGATAAATAATATGAAAAGTCTTTGACTTTTTTTTTCAGCACAAGAAGACTATTAGCTATAAAGAAATGAAATTTGAATAGCTAAATGAATGAATCCAGTTTTAATGTTAAATATTGAATACCAACACTGTACTTCTTTTGGATGATGAAAAATTGCATCATTTGCCAGCTATGGTCTGATACTAGGAGGGGTCAGTGCTCGTAACAGCTATGAATTAATTTTATTTTAGTAATGTCATCACTGCAGAGGCAACAGAGTTTATTTTTCCTTTTTTTTTTTCTTTAGTTAGCTTTGCTTGAGTTATTCTGTGAGCTAACATTCAAATTGTGTCCATATTGTTCTGCATTTATTCATTTGTCCAACAAAGACAGGTTTTATATTTCATGGCACTCAGAAAAGTTGATTTGTCCAGCAACTTCATTCCTAGTGAACATGGAAGCACTTTTCCTTTTGGACATCTAGAGGATTTGTAAGAAGGCCCTGGCTGAACAGAGCTGTGAAAACCAGCTTATCTTGTGACTATTACATTATCTTGTGACCGTGTGAGTACTGAGTGTGGACTGGGCTACTTTGGCCTCTTAACCCCAGTGGCCTAATCAACCTGAGTTCAGGACATTATCCCTCTAAATTAAAAATTTCTAAGTGTGAATTCGACTATGATTAGAAACTACATTTCAATAATGACACCACTTAGCTTTGCTGTAAATACCGGCCACCTATTTTCTTTTAATTCCAAAAGTATTTGTCACTTGGTTATTGCACCATTATTGGATACCAGTAATCAGAGCTTTTTTGAAGCTTTTTTTTCATTGAAAAACAATGAAACACCAATTTCAGAAAGCCTCTAGATGATCTACCACTGTCAAAATGACTTGAATTCTAGACATTTCTCCCTCTTGCCTCGTTTTTCCTTACCTGTCACTTTGTACGGGACAGTGTGACTTTTTTTCCGTGTTGCAGCATTTGCTCCTGCACATTGTAGCAGTGCTGGTCGTGGCTCAGCATTTCCTGATCACCCTCTGCTACAGTGACCTGTTCATCACATTTCATTGTCAAATGCCAAGTAAAATACAGACATCGTAGGCAGGAGACTTCCAAGGTTAATGCAAGTACAGCAATTATTGCTCTTTGAATATAATGATACTTTCTTTGTATTCACTCAGCTATTTTCTTCTCCTAGAGACCAGGGTTATGCTATGGAAAATGTTATTCTCCATCAGGCCTTGTTATTGGAGTTCTTGAGATTAACGTTCTAAATCAAAATACAATCTACAGAAGATGTCATGTCTTGGAAAATCCTTGCCAGAGTTACTTTATTTAGTAAATTAGCAATCAGCAGTGACACATTGCTGTAGCATATCAAGTACAGCATAAGACTGCTCTGCAAAACTGTCAGTTGAGCAGGAACAGCCTGAAACTAAGTAAAGGTTTTCCTTGAGTTCAAAAGTTAAATGTTTCCATAAAATTTGGTTCCCTTGTCAGTTTTGCATACTAGATAAATAGCGTACAGTGCAGGGCCAAAAAATGCTTGTATAGTTTTTTAAATCCCAGGGTGTTTTGTTTGCTTCAGTGGCCCCTCAAGGCAGAGATTTACCAAGGAATTATGTCAGTTTGATGCAGAGTAAGGAAGAAAAATCACCATGGCAGTTTCTAAAAATAACTTAATTACAGCTAACAGCTAGCTATAATTTAAGATCTCATTATTCTATCTCTATAGTCAGGTAAGTAAATATCTGAAGATTATCTGTGGTGTAGTACCTGGTGGCTCCCAACCATGTTAAACTCACCATGTCATTGTAACTTAAGAATAAAAAAAGTGGAGGCAGGGGGTTTCACTGGCTGCCAAAAAAATATCAATAAATAGCATACTCACCTGAAAATCATTAACACCAACTCTAAGCAATAAGGAGATGAGATGCATGGGCCAGTCTCCTTTTGAAACAAATTCATGACCTTCTATTCACCAAAAGTTAACTTCTAAATATACTTTTTCCAGGAAGCCTTCCAAAGGCAGTCTACCCTGGAAACAAACCCGATTTAAAAAAGGGTCACACAAACAAATGAAAATAGCAAGAGCAGTACATTTTTAAAAATTTATTTTAACTTTCCCTCTTGTTTAGGCTTTAAGGTATTTTGGATGGTGAGGGAAAAAATCAAGGTCAAGTTGTCTGACATAACCTGTCTGCTTTGCAACGTTACATTTTCCTTAAGATTACTTAATCAGAGTTTAGTGAAGAAAAACTTCAGTCAAGCAGAAATTATCTAAGCTGAGGGGTCACCAGAGAGGTTCTCTAGTGCCTGTGCAGCCTGGGACTTGACTTGTACATTTTTCCTTTCAATGACCATGACACACATATCAGGAATTTGCCAGAAGTAAAAAGTTGAGAGACACTGTTGATACTGAAAGGAATCTGAATATCCAGGACAAAGAAAGTACTGAATAACCAAAAGTGCTGGAATCAAAACCTGGCTCCAAATTTCATTGTGCAAAAGTGTCCCGCTTTAGGGGAGCCATCAGAGGGACTTCTGCTGTAAATGGAACTCACCAGCTGAGAATGTCTGAGGAAAAGGGAAATCAGGATGTACCAATGAATACCACAACTATTAGGAGGCAACAAGGTTATGCAGAGATGAGAAAAGTGAATGGAAATACATTCACAGAAGTACTTCAGAGAGCACAAAGAAAGTTTTAATTTGAGGGAGACCTGCTGTGAAACTTGTCACCCAGCCCTGGCCAGATACCCTAACAAAAAGTGTGAAGATGGGTTAATGAGATGATGCTGGGAGTGGGGAACTGATCTTACAAGAAGACACAGTGATTCCTAATGGTGGCCTAAACAAGCCCAGTTTTGACCACCTGTAAAACTGATCCTGCTCCCTAAAACAGCAGAAAACTCAGTGTTTTCTGCTGGGTTATTTTATTGATTTAATCACTTTTTATTTATACTGATTTAATCACCTACATTGAATGGTCAGACAAGAACCAGAACCAGTTGCATAGGAAATATACACATGGATAGGAGAGAGAAGAGGAGGAAGAGAAGGAGGAGGAGAAGAAAATCAGGGATTATCCCTTTCAACGTCAGGAAGATGGATTGACTCAGCCTGCTTCTGACAACCTCATCTAACTCAGCAGAGCAAGGCTTGCTCAGCCAAGAAAAACCCAGCAGGGCAGAAAGGAGATTTCATCCCCCAACATTCAACCAGATTAGGCAAAAGCCACTGGTATTGCAAGAATAAATGGACAGGTACTGCCCATGAACAGAGCTGGGCTGCAAATTAGAAGAGTGGTTTTAGGCTCCATACCAGCCAGATTCTGCAGTTTCTAATGGGATTAGTTAGGAAAATGAGAAAGACATTACCACCGAGGAACACTTTTTACACTCAAGTAAAAAACTTAGAGCAGAGGGCATTACTTTTTCACCCACAGAGCATTTATAAGCGTGCAGCAACAGGATTCTGCTGTTGGAGGATGTTACAGAGGCCGCAAGGATAAATGGGCTCAAACAGGGAATGGCCAAACTCCGGAAGGGGAAACACACCAGTCTCTTCCTCACACAGTCTAAGTGTTCCCAGGATGGAGCTCCATAAATTTGTGCAAAGGATTATATGTAAGGAATGTGTGGTAGCAGGGGACCAGAGTGCAAGGTGCAGGATGTCTTTTCAAGTCCTAGATCCAAACTGTATGGATCACTACAGAGGCAAATGAACCAAATTCCATGTCCTGTATTCCACAAGAGACCAAATGAGCATTCTTATCTGGCAAAAATATTTCCTTGCTTAAGACCAGGGAATCAGATAGTGCAGAACAGATACAGCTTGTAGGCAAGTTTTCTATTTCTTAGTTAAAAATATTTCATTTTTATTCTCCACCATCCAACACTTTGATTTTTTTGATTTCAAATGCTGCAGAGACTAATTGGTAAGCACAGAAAATTAAACTGATGGAAGTATTTATTAATATAAAATTTAGTTTTGTAGATCTTATATCCATTATTTGATTCAAATAATTTTATTTTTATATTACAGTGTTGTGTTCCAGAGATGCATAATACACAAGATCTAGCAAATAATTGTACCTCTGTTACAGAGTTCCATAAAATGCTATATTGCCAAGCCAAACTATTCAAACAGTGGGAATGAGATCCCAATAACCAGGACATCCTTAAAAATATATTTCAAAAGGAACCAAGAAAATTCTGACTACATTAAAGTCAATGACAAACCTTTTGTAAAGTCAATGATGAAATCCATATGGGATTAGTTTTAATTGCCTTTTGTTTTTTATGAGCCTTCAGGACTCACCTACTTGCCATTTCCAGACTCTGTAATCAAAAAATTAATTTTCCTCTTTAACTGACTGATGGAGTTTTCCCATAGTCTAATAAGTCCAGGAGTTGAGGCAATAAGAGAAGGACAAGTTATCATAAGGTCTGTGCTCTAATTAAGTGCCTCCAGTCAATTGGAGAACAAATTTTTCTTTTAAACTCATCCTGCAGGAGAAGGGTAGTGTCTCACAGGGAGATTTGATGAATTGGACAGGAGTGCCCTGGAATTAAGGGCTGGGAGTGTGGCCCAGACAACCCAGAGAAGGTGGAAGGACCAAGCTGGGAGGCACAGGCAGGGGTGCAGCGGGAGCAGAGCTGTCAGATCGTGACTTCATCTGTGCCTGGTGTCACCCCTGCTTGCTGGGCTGCCTGTGGGACAGAGGGAAGGAAGCAGAGGATTACGCTTGGAAAATGTTTAATTTGAGGCCACTTATGTTCAGTTCAAGCTTGACACCTCAAACGATGGCAGTGGATTGATGCAATTTACAGAAGATGGGTTTATCTTCTGCTGATGTTCACTGACTTTATCTTTTAGACTTGACTGATTTCATTCCTGGAAGCTGCTTCATACAGCAATGGCGATAGTGGAGCAGTGAAGACCTCTCTTGAGGCTGGAGAAAACCCATGGAAAATAGCTGGAAATATCTGCTTGGAAGAGAAAAGCTTAGCCTAAGAGGGGAAAAAACCCCAAATCTGCAAGGAACAATGATGGGAGGGGGTTAAGAGGGACAGGAATGTTTTAAACTAAAAATAAACCTCAATTCTGAAACTTAAATATATAAAGCTGTCTATTAAAAAAATAGTACCAGATTACATCTCTACAGTGCCAAATAATTAATAACTTTTAATAACCCTAATAAATTTGGATTTCATCAAAATCTTGTTGCGTATCATTGACAGTTTCAAGCAAGGACTATGAGTTCTTAAGGGCGACCAGAACCTGTGTTAAAATGTACACTGCTGACATCTTTCCCAGGTACATCAATTATAATTAAAGTGTAATAAGAATGCCAGGATGGACTTCACAGGCACTTTCATGCTGGAGCCCTAGCATTTAAAATTAAATCCATTAATTGTAACTACTGTACATTTGTGATCTCTCTGATAGCGTACAAACTAATTCATTGCTTTTGCAGCCATGCCAGTCGTTGTTAATTAAGGTCTGTGATTTATTTAATTTGAGCAGGGATGTATCAGAGTGCCCCAAACTCGACTGATAAAAGTTCATTAGTTTGTACTGTTTAAGACAATTTGGAATCTGATAATGAAAAATGTTTCTAAGCGCCTGACAGAAATTGATTAGCAAAATTGTCTCAAACTGTTTAAAGAAAAGCTCCATATTTTCTTCAACCCACCCATCCGAAAGTTCATATGTTAAGAAGTTCTTCTCACTCTGAAGTGGCTCTGAAATACATTTGAAGATAAAAGGCTGATTTAAAATTATTGTTGGCATTGCTTAGGAGAGGAGGGAGCCACTGCGCTGTCATCATCTGGAAGACTTTATTTCTTTCTTCTCTTTCCATACACAGCAGCCAACACTACAGTCTCTGAGTGAGAGTCAAATATGACAGGATTTTCACCCTGTGACAAACTAAACTACTATCTATTTTAAATCTTTGTTGTTTTCAATTCATCTATGAGTGTTGGAAGCTTTTCCCATGGACTAAGGTCAAAGGCAATGGTTTCCTGGGGTCCCAGCCAGGGTCTCAGACCCCCCAGGGCAGTTCCAGGGGTTTTCCACATGCCCTGGACTCCAACAAAATATTAACAGAAGTATTCCTCCTGAAAAATATTAAGGTAAGAGTTCCTCTGCTTTGCAAATGTGAAAGAGAGCTGAAGAGTGTGGGACCAATGTCACCAAGTAGCAGCTTAAAGGAGATACCCCTTTGTCATCAGAAACATCTCAGAAATAGAGCAATAATCCTGGCCACAGACTGGTGAGTCTCATCATGAGGCTGGCACTGGAAGAGTCACAACAGTGATCCCAGAAGAAATCCAGAGCAACCAGATGAGATGTAAACAACCACACCATAGCCATTAGTTTGGTGAACTAATTTCTCCTGTGGACAGGGCAGGACAACTGATTGCTCAGCACACTGCGCAGTGTAGGTTTGAACGTCCCTAAGGATGCAGGTTTCTCAAGGTATCTCTTTGAGTCCCATCCAGAGTGTTTCACCACCAACAGCATGAAATATCTAGCTGAAAATAACCTAATTAACTTGTTGCTACTTGTGTCCATTGCAACTTGTGTCTTGAAGGTGAGTTTGGTTCCACCTTCACTATACACTCCAATTAGATGGTAATAAAATGCAGGAAGGTCTTTCCTTCAGCTTCTGGTCTCAAGGCTGAACAAACCAAACCCTTTCAGTCTCTGTATCATAAAGTCCAGTCCCTCACGTGTTGTTGGTCCTCTGATGATTACCTCCAGTATTTCAAAATCTTTCTTGCCCTGAGGAGCTCAGAATTGCACGCAGCTCTCCAGGTGCACTCTCAAAGAGAAGAGAGCGCAAAGAGTGCAGGGAGAGGTTCCATCAAGCTGCTAGCTATGCTCTAGTTAATACAGCCTGCTACACGGCTGGTTTTCTCTGCTGCAAGGGCACACTGGCCAGCCACGTTCAGCTTCTTGCCAGGTGCAGCCCAGGCCCTTCTGTGCACAGGTATTTTCCAGCTGGCTTACCTGATCATGGTTATACAGCATGTTACTGGATGTGCTTGGCATTTAAATAACATCTGCTGAATCCCATGGCACCTTCATCTCTTTCTAATGGCACTTTGAAAATCCAGGTTTACTGGAAGAGATCAAAAGAAGAATGCCATTTCTGTGTCTTTTTCTAGAATAGATGTTAACTACAGTCTTTAGAATTGGTAAAATGGGAATTATTCAGCAGTCTCTGACACTTTTCTCAACGTCCTTCTGTGACACTAATAATAACCCCAAATAATTTTGTTGCTCATTTATCATTTAGGTCTTAAAATAAGAAGTGCCTAAGCATCATTGCTCCTACTTTAAAGATAAAGGACAAATTTTTTCTTTTATTTCTTTTTTTTCTTTACTGGCTTGTTTTCAGTCACTTGGAAAGTGAACTGACTCCAGCTAACTTCAGCCTTGCACATGGCAAGTGCTCAATGTCATAATGAATTTTCAGTCGATCAGCACATCCAGCAACCTGGACCCTGATAAGGGAGGAGTTTAGAAGAGGAAGGAAATTATTTTCTGTTTGGAGCAGTCTACATGAAGAGGTTAGACCAGGTGCCTAACATTTAGACAGCTAAAATTAGATTACACCGATGTCACCTATAAAGAAATTTAAAGGTAGGAGTAAAATTCAGGAACTTTATTCTAAGGCAGAATAAACTGTCTTAACTCTTACTGAATTCATGAGTACCCATGCTCATTTTTATCAATGGCAAACCTAAATAAATGGATCTGAGCCATGCAAAATCTAAAATTAGAGAACAACCTATACAGCTCATATAGGACTCAGCTAAAACACCCATGCAGAAAATTAATCTGAATAACTTGAATGATACTCAGATGTAAATCAGAACAATTTTTCAGGATCCCATGGGTAGCTGTAGTAAATTTTCCAGAATAATTTTCAATATCAGAATACTATTGTTTCCCCTTAGTTATTTACACTGATTTTTGCGGGTTTTTTTTTCTTTCTTTCTCATAATTATTTTTCTGAGATCATAATTTGTATCCCTTAAACACTTTTTGAAAGAGTCTTTAGATTATGAATTTACTGGCTGTCTTTAATTTTAAGCAGCTTCCAGATGAAGGCCACTTCCACCTCAGAAGAACTGATCAGGGAAAATTTACTTTCTGAGTGTACCTAGTACTGACAGGTGTTTTCATTTTTTTTTTTTCACTGTTACAGGAGCCCAGGCCTTGTGCAACAAACAAGCCACCTCTGCTCATACTTAATGAACAGAGGTTGAGGTGTACTGGGATCTTCTTCAGGCATTCAAGACTGTTAACAGTTGTAATTATGAGTAATTTGTTATGAAGGACCTCTTTAAATTCTTTTGTGAATCCCTGCATGAAAATACATCCCTAAATCCTTACATGCACATGTAAGTATGCATGCATGTGTCTGCTTTTCTGGATCACAGGGAAGCTCAGGTGACTTAATTTAAAGAAATAATCTGGTCTGTTTTTTCTTAAACCACATGAAAGATTTGACTTCAACAAGGTTCTTGTTTACATGGGCACCAAGGGAGGGTGAAAATACTCCAACCAATATAAATAGGAAATTAAATGGAACATGTTTTAACAACAGCTAGATGTGTACTCGCCCATAGCACATGTGTTTCTCTTGAGATAAAATCAACACGTTGGAATTGCTTGGAATGCCAATTTTTATAATACTTATGTTTAGGGAGAGCTTCGAGGTGTATCAGAGGTGAGCCAAAGATAGTAAGGGAAATATGAAGTTATGCTTGTGTTCACTTGAGGGTAACTACTCTTTAAAATTGGACTTTCAATGACATGTAAGAATCCTGAATGCTCCATTCCTAATAAAATCAATAGTTCAGGTTTTAGGCAGACTTGAAAAAGATGATCCTAATCTTTACTATTTAGCTGAACATCTTTGCAGCAATGGTATTTGAATTAAACATGTTTATATTTTGAAACCCCAGAAAACAAAACAGGATTTATGGTTAACTTAACATTTGTCAAATAACATAAAAATGCCTTACAATTTTAGCTCTAAAACGATAATAAGTCCTTACCCCCAGTGGTTTCAGAAGACTGCATTCTGAAAAGAAATTATCTTGCTCCATCAGAAGCTGTGAATGAAATGTAGGCACCTCTGGGGGTTGAATTTTGCTATGTAGATGTTATAAAGGAGCTGAGATCATAGGCTAATAACTATTTCATCTTAGAAACGGCAAATATAAAGTTCCTCATCTCTTCAGCTCCACATGCCTTTAGAGGAATAAGGTGTCAGTACTGAAAAAGATACCACTTGTTTCAATTTTACATCCTTAGGAGCAGGGACAGAGGGCAACCAATAGATATTTGTAGATTACTAATGGAAACCCCCAAAATCTCACTGAACCAAGCCAACAAAATATGGAACGATGGCCCCAGACTGGAATCCAAATGCATCACTGTAGTTTGCTGACGTGATTAGCTCTGTAGTACAGGATGGAGCCTGTCCATTTTTCAAAACTGGGCCAAAGCCTTGAACAGTTGTTTTGGTAACGCAGATGAACCTTTAGGTCTTAATAGTTCCTACAATTACTGCTGCATCTGGCCTTGGCTCAGGAATAAACTCCTTGTATTGAAAAGATTTACTACCCTAACTATAGCTGTATCTCAATTTAATGAAAATGTTAAGGATAATTTGATGGTTTCTTGCCAGTGTAATTTTAAATAAAATGTCTTCATTCCTTGGCAGTGTCTATTGGCATTCAGGTTTAACTAAAGGAAGTGCTTAAGTGAAGTGCTTTTTACATTACACTCTTGCCAGTATCTTCTCTGATAGAGTAGATTTAATTTTCAGCGTTTTACCCAGAGTAAATAAATTAAAAAAAAAAAAAATTACCTCCCACCGTCAGTGCATATGGTATCAAACCTTACTAAAAGCATTACTAAAAATCAGATATTGGCCTATCACAGCACTTGGACTAATCTCAAGCCTCATCTCCTGTAAATTAAAGCATTTCTAACTTATTTACTGTTCATTTTTTATGCACTCTTGTAAAAAATCTTTCTGTATCTTGGGAAATAATGTAGCACATTATGAGGCGTTGTCAGTGCATCTTAGATTTTCATCTGAGTTCAGCAAGTCAGCAAAAAAGTTTAGGACAGTTTATTATAATTGCATAGGGAATGGAAAGTAATGGTAAGGTGGTGACAATTTGGCCATCATACCCTACAGAACTGAGCAATTGCCAAATACAGTTCTGATTGTTTACCCTGTCTAAATCGGGAATGTGTGTGTAGAACGAGGCCAGAAGGACAATGCATCAGAACTTAAATTGTTTGGGGATAGTCTGAGAATAGAAAAAAGATTGTAGAAATAAAACAGTGCCCATTAAAAGGGTAAAACATGCATAACATTTATTTTCCTCCTAAAATTTAAGTGCCATTGATTTGTTTTATTATGTAGAAAGAGTATTTACAAAAATTAAAAAATCTCCCTGACAGAGGCAGAATGTGCTGCTACTTACATTAAGGTACCAGGAGCTCATAATTTTAAAAGTTCCTAAGTCACCTCAGTAATGTTATCCTTGGCACCCAGCACAACAACTCAAGACCTTCATCACTGTTGGGAAGGAATGATTTTTCTTGTTGTTATTGCTACCCACCAAATCTCAATTTCTCTTTTTCTTCTGCTCAACAAGAGACATTCAGAAGTGTCAACAAGAGACGTTTAGAAGATGGCTTTGCTCTGTACCACTCACAGTGAAAAAGGAAGATCTTATGACAGCCATATGGGCACCACAGATTTTTTTCTGTCCCTTGGTACCTAGAAGCAGGCCCTGGAGACACTCCATAGATAAATTTCTCTGTAATGTGGATGGACATATTTTCTACAACTGTGACTATTTTTGTGTTGCTGTTTTAATTTCTATGGCATGCATTTACAAGAAAAATATGGTATTTGCACACTTGAGAAACTTGATTTCAGGAAGTGAAGAGAATATTAAGGAATGACATCTTTTTAATAGACTGCATCTGATAAACAACTAGACCAAGCCACCTGTACCTGGGACTAGTGTGTACACATGCTTGCAGAGGCAAAAAGGTACAATCGCAGGGCAGAAAACTGTGACCAGGAGAACATAAAAAGTCTTGTGGAATGTGTAGTAAAGAGATGAGAAAGACGGGAAAGATTGCAGCAGGTGAGGCAGGTGGGTTAACACAGAATACATACAAGAGCAGTATTCCTACATCCCTGAGTAAGTGTTTGTCAGGGCCCTGGCTTGCCCGGAACAGCTTCATCTGGGGGCCCACTCTCTCACGCACTGCTCATGGGTCTGTGTAAGCTTGGGAGTACCTGTCCCCAGCCCTCCCTCCTGGATGAACTGTGGACCTACCCCACAGCACTGTCTGGCCTCTCAGGACTTGTCCACTCACCCTGACTGCGGCTGGCAGTGAATCCTGTTTAACCACTGCCAGGCTCTGCCCCCTCTCTCTGGATCTTGTGGAATTATGTTCTAAACTGGGAGGGCATGGCCTGTGCTGGGGTCATGCTGGGGGTATCCACTTTGCTTCCTTCATGGAACAACCTGTTCTTGTGGCTCCCTGAGAGTATTAAACAGTCATGGCCTTCAGGGGCACATGCAGATCATAGAATCACAGAATGGCTTGGGTTGGAAGGGACCTTAAAAAATCACCTCGTTCCAACCTCTCTGCCATGAATAGGGACACCTCCCACTAGATCAGGTTGCTTGGAGTCCCATCCGGACTGTACTTGAACACTTCCAGGAATGGAGCATCTGCAACTTCTCTAGGCAACATGTGCCAGTGTTCATCACCCTCACAGTAAAAAATTTCTTTCTAGTATCTAATCTGAACCTAGCCATTCTCCCCTGTCCTGTCACTACATTCCACTGTAAAAACTTTCTTTCCATCTTTCTTGCAGGCTCCCTTTAGGTACTGGAACTTCGCAATGAGGTCACTCCAAAGCCTTCTCTTCTTCGGGCTAAACAATCCCAGGTCTTACAACCTTTCTTCATAGGAGAGATGTTCCATCTCTCTAATCCTTTTGGTGGCCTCCTCTGGACTCAAACCAACAGGCTGATGTCCTTCCTGTGCTGGGGGTGCTAGAAATCACCAAGACTTCTCAGACACTCATCGGTGGGGCCTGCATCATTTACCAACCACTTCTGCAGAAGGAAACAGCCAGGGTCAGCAGAAGATCTTGTGTCCTTATGACACTGAAGCTGGAACATGTCAAATGTGTATCAGTGAAAACCCTACTTCGTAGAAACTCTACTCTCTGTAGTTTCGTGTTTCTTTGGCTTCTTATGTGAGGAGGGATTGCATTGTCTTTGCTACTGATAAAGATGGCAAAACCTCATGGCCTAACAGGTTTATTCTGTGCTAATGAAAATTAATTAATTAATTGCTAGGGACACGAAGACTAGTCCGTTTTTGTACTACACTTATAAAGTTTATCAAGGCCAAAGTCAAACTGAAAAGAATTTTGACATGTTCGGAAAAAAACTTACTATCTATTTTAATACAGAGTGGTGGGATATTTCATCAGCAATGCAATGTGTTGAAACGATGAACAAACATTTGACGTGGTATTTCACAACACCCTAAACCCCATCTGCATTTGTAAACAGTACTTAAGGAGGCCAGGCTTGCTTATACTGAGACGATGTTATCTGGGGAAATGCCAGGCTAATGCTTACTCTTGCCAAGCACTCATTCCCTTATGAAAAGTCTAAATTTTTAAAATTTAGACTCTTCTGAACTGTCCAAATCCGATCTGAACAAATTTCTTTTTGGCCAGTCAGCTTGACAACAGTTAAAGAGCATTGTGCTCTTTGTCTGAACAGCTGCAAAGCGCATACATCCTCTCCTGATGTGGGTGCTTGCTATTTGTTTGTTGTGATGTGCCGATGTGAGAATTCATGAGCTAGAGCTCGTGAAATCAACTTTCCACTGAAGGGAACGAAAGCTGGATTTGACCGCCATTTATTTATTTATCACCTTGAGCTGCAGACTGAGTAACTGCTTTTTGTTATTGCTGTCTGTGCCACCTCTGTATCTGGAGGGACGCAGTCACCACACTGAAAAAATGGACAACGGGCTAAGAAATGTAAAGCAGCCTCAGGTGCAGTTTCACCATTTGGGTCTGCTGCTTTTACATCACAGCCTTTTTGCTGCTTTTACATCACAGCCTTTTTCTCTTTGCACTCCTCATCACCTGAGGTCCCATACCTGAGCCCGCCTCTATCATGGGCTTTCTCGAGTGTATTTTCATGGCTGTGTGAATTGTCATGGCTACACAGAAGCCTCTATTGGTGTGTTCAGTCTTCACCCGATCACGAAACCTTCGCCAAGGGGCCATGTCCATCCCATGTCCATCTCTTCCTGGAGAAGAGGAAGCTCAGGGATGACCTTGTCTGTTGCTAAAACTCCCTGAAAGGAAGATGGAGCGGGGGGTCAGTCTCTTCTCCCAGCACAGGAGGAGAGGAACTGGCCTCAGCTCACACCAGGGGATGTTCAGGTTGGACAATAGGAGGATTTTTTTTCACAGAAAAGGTTGATTAAACATCGGAACGGGCTGCCCAGGGAGGCGGAGTCACCGTCCTTGGAGTTGTTTAAGAATGGATGCCGGACTTAGTTGACGGAGGTGTTTGGTCAAAAGTTCGACTCAGTGATCCGAGAGGTCTTTTTCAACCTTATTTATTCTGCGATATGCTTATGCTACTAAAAGTACCAATTCTATATGCATACATACATATATATANGGCGGGCGGGCCGCGGGGCGCCAGCCCGGGGGATTCGTGCGGCCCCCTCCGCTCGCCCTGCCGGGCCCCGCTCCCCATGGGATAAGCTGTAAACATGTTCAGCTTTGAAGGGGATTTCAAAACAAGGCCCAAGGTGTCCCTCGGAGGAGCGAGCAGGAAGGTAAGGAGCGGCGCCCGCCCGTGCCTGTGTCGGTTCGGCCGCCCCCCGCCCTGTTATCGGTGCTTCCACCGTCGGGCCTTCAGAAATGGGAGCAGCGATGACTAAGGCTTAATAGAGGGGAAAAACCCTCCCCTCCTGATGATGTGTTTATCTCTGGTCTCCCTGCCTCTCTGTTATTATTATTTTTTGTCTAACGAGGCCACACCATCGCAGGCTTGCAGCGTAGTAAGAATTGTGGGAAGCGAGGAAATGTCTCCTTGGCTCGTCCCCCCGCCGGCGATCGATGGATCCCGGGTGTCGTGGCCGGTGGAGCCTCCCGAGCAGTCGCTCTCCAGGTCTCCCAGGGGGGAAGGACTCGGAGACCTGCTGTCATTTCCCTGCGGAGGGGATGTCTGGCGTGGACCTGCCTCGCCGGAGGGATGTGGGACACACAGAGCCTCGCACAGCCCGAATCGCTGGGGGAGGTTCATCCACGTGAGCCGGGGCTGCCGGGTTGGTCTCTGTCAAGTTTAGGTTCAGTCGATTTGTCGTGCGCAGCGTGAGTAGCAGCTAATTGTCGGCTGTAGCAGCTGTATTTGATCTCCTTGTGTGTATTGATGGGAAAGAAGCAGAGTGATTTATTCAGATCTTGCTGATTGGACAGGGTAAGCAAATGTTTAGTCGAGCACTGAAGGGCGCAAGACTTCGGAAGAACGACAGAAAGGACAGTGTGTTTTTAGAAGTGGCCTGATCTGTAGGGGTCACTTTAATTCACTGTGAAAATACTGAGTCTCCCCGTTGTCATTGGAGATGACTGTGTGGGAAGCTAGTGAGTGTTTCCATTAGTATTTTTGAATTTTAATTGGGTAAAAAAATAAGTCCTAAGTTTTTATTACTGTGCACTAAAAGTAAGTTTGATTCTTGGAAATGTTTAAGGTTTGGCAGTACAGTGAGGAAATGAGCAAAAATACTGCAGTGTGTGATATTTAAATCACAGTGAAGTTTGCATTTTGGCGTATTGACTTAATATGATGAGAGTCTATACAAAACTTTATTTAGATTATGCAGCTTTTCCTCTGATTCATCTTCTATTTATCTTAAGACACTTCTGTTTGTTAGGCCACGTAAACTGGCATTACGTGAGTCAAAATGCCATAAATACTCTCTAGCTTAAGTAGGAGTTGGCCGAACATGCCCTGGTCCTCAGCTGCACACTTCAGGTGCTTTGCAACTTTTGACCCTGACTTGCTCACAGTGTTTCTTGCTGAACATGTTGCCTCCTACAGAAGTAAACAACTGTCATAACATCTTCTTTTACGCTTAGCAATTCATGGAAATGTATCAGAATTATGTTTGTTTTAATTATATGGGACAAATTTATTAATGTTATGCGGGCATAAATTTCCAAGGGCATGTAAAGGACTGGAGACTAAAATTGATGCATAACCTTCACTCTGTGCAGTAGAGGTTGTGGCTCATGATGAGATTGATACTGACTGGTGCACAGATTTCACGATTTTACATTGGTTCACCGAAGTGCTTGTGCTGCATCAGTGCAAATCACTTCCATGCAGCTTTGGGCATCATGGCTACACAGACATCCTAGAATGTCCTTGAAATAGCTGCTTACTGTCAGAAGCTGTGTACAGTGCTAGCAAAAGGACTTATTTAACAGTACTAAAAACGACTTCTAAATGCGGTTTACCTGAACTTCTGTGAAAATGTACTCCAACAGAGATTGCTGTGGGAAGTGCTTATGTGGGTTCCATGTGATGCCTTTAAGATTTTAGCTTTTATATTTTTCTAATTCTATACTGCATTAGTGCATAGCTCCAAACTCCATATAAAGTGTAGTTAACTGTCTTCACATTTTGGTTGGACAGAACAATCCCTCTGGGCCTGTTATCCAAGGATCCCTTACAGCCTCAGGCCCTGAAAAGTATAAAAAAAGTGATCTGGGGGCAGGGGGGAGCAAACTGGGGCAATACAACTTCATTACCTGAAGCTGTAATTGGAGGATGAATGCCTGATATGTAAATAGACCAAACTTACATCTGTCTGAAAAACTTGTGACCATTGTCCATTTTGGGTGTAGTCCCTTGGGGAGGCTTCATCGGCCCTTAAAGTACGTGAAGGCCCTTCATTATATATATCTGCTTTTATCTTTCAACTTTGTCTAGTCTCTGTTTTTAGGTAAGCCTGAATTGGGCATGTGAGTTTCTCATTATTTCACATCATAGGCCCCTCATGATCATGTTTCTCATACGTATTGGCTTCGTTTTTACAGAAAGCTGAATTGTAAATGATTTCCTTTCAGCTTTTGGTACTCATACAAAAAACCCTCATTTTTTTGACAAATGCCCTTGCCCTCCCAAATGCTGTATAATTTTAGAAAGATCCAGTGCTATACTTCTGCCATGCTTTTGATAGCTAGCTGCATACTTAGTGCTGTCTATTGTGATTCCTTTGGTGGAAGAAGGCACAATTCAGAAACACTGGGGCCGTGCAGGCGGCTTAATGCTAAGAATAACTCTGTACTGAGCTTGGGGAAGTTTCCCAAACGTGGTTGCACCCCTGCAGAGCAGTGACAAAACCTCCCTGTACAGGCACAGGGACGCCTGCTTGAGGAGCCAGTCAGTGCTCAAGATGCCAGTGGAGCCTGGTGTGAGTACAGCTACACCAAAATAGTGATCAGCAGCACTACCAGAAGTGTGGTTTTGCCGGTGGAACTGCAGCTGCTAACAATAAAGTGTGTTGGTCATGGCTCATGTGCCGACACCTGTCTGGCACTGCTGTGTGTGTCTGTAGTGCTCCCTTGGGCTCACAAGGGGCTGGCTTCAGTAATTCCATCACTAGAAGCGCAGTGATAGAAGTGAAATTTGGAACTTGAATAATTGTGGCAGTTAGGTACTGAATCTAGTGTGCCTTCTCATCACTAGCCTGTATGGCATTTTTGAATTACAAAAACAGAGAGCTTCGGGTCTGGTTTTGTGCTGTTTGCATCTTATATTCATATGTATTATAGTCTGAATTGAGTGTGCTCTTGAGAGGCACTTCAGTCCACCCATCTCAAGCATCACTTATTTTTGTTCTAGTCATGGGCTGCAAATTAATGTTCTCAAAATTACTACCTTAGTGACTGATCCCTTCAGAATATTATTGTAGCATTATTATAATGCATTGTACAAAAGTAAAAATGGTAGCGGTATTGTCAGTGCTTGAACTTTGCCTTCCATACATGAATCTGCTGATTCACCTGGACTGTTTACCCTGTTGTACATGTTTGAGGGTATAGATACAGGATTTTATTTAAAATGTGATAAGCTAATTTTAGAGGAGTTTATTTATTTGTTTTTATTTTTGGGGTAGTTTATGGTCACCTTTAAAACGTGGTTATTTGATTTACGAGGCTCTTCAAACGAAATTTTCAGACATAGTTTAATTGTAACTGGCAAACCGTATTTTTGTGCTTCTTAAGTAAAGTAGCCTCCAAAAATGAATGCTGTTATTGGAGTTCAATACGAGAACATCTTGAATTACTCATGGATATTTTGTACAGGACAGTAATTGTTGCCTGGAAGGCTGTGGCTGCAGAGAGCCTGTGGTGTGTGAGGCAGGAAGCGCCGAGCTGTGCCTGAGGACTTGGCTTGGGGCGCAGCTCGGCCTCAGCCAGGCCGGCTGTGCAGGGGCCTGGAGCAGATGGGCCCTTCAGGGGGCTGCTGCCATGTCCCGTGTCCGTGCAGGGAACACATTCCTGCTGGCTGCACTGTCCCCGGGCCTTCTGGGGACAGCTGGCAGCTTTCCCTGATTTTAGCGCCAGGATGAACACCACACAAAATTGATTTAGTCACACCGGCCTGATTTGGGGCAGTCAGGCCTAGTGTCACTTCATTCATTTCAGGAGTATTAAGAAAAATGGGAGGTAGCAATGGGATCCCCAGGCCGGTGCTGAGACGTACAAGGGGCTCTGTGGCTCCGCGTTGTTTGAGTACGTTGTGAAATGTATGAATGACACCTTGGAAGTCTAACAGGAAAAATGGGTAAAAGAATATTAAGTCAAATGTACAGTATCACTTGAGCTATCTAAACCATGCTTTTACAAATCCCAAGACTGTTTAAAACAGAGTATTTTGAAATTATAATGCATTATGAGGTGATTTAAAAAAACCCCTCCTTTTTCAAAATTAGTAATACAGATGAGTTAGCACAGTTGTGAAAGTGAAAACTTCATTGAATTTGGGGTTCTTTTTGATCTTTGGCTTTTTTTGTGGAGGACATTGAAGCTTAGTAATAAGCAAATATAGGTGACTTCATCTGTGTTTTAAAAAGTCTCTAATTTCTTTTAATATGGACATTTTTACTAATTGGAGATCTTCAATTTACAAAGTTGGTTTATATTTTAATTTAGTAGTTATTGATTTGTTTTCTTAAATTAGTAGCATGACATTAAACATTAGATTCTTACTTATATTTCCCCCTGCTTTCAACTGAAATGCAGTGGTAGAACTCCAGAAGCACCTTGTTTGCACTTTGTTGTCTGTATTCTGTACATGAAATAACTTCTTGTGGAATTAAAATTAAAATTTTACAAACAGTAGGCTGTAAAATTGCCAGTGTATGGAGAGATCTGCCCATTTTGGGATTGGCTGTTGTGGTGGATGCCTGTAGGAATTGAGCATCGATGGGACAGTTAAAAACCAGTTTTGTTTCTCTCTTACTGATTGAGTGAGGAAAATAGTTAATAATTTTAGGAAGGAATAATTTCTACATTATTGTAACTTATTTGATCCTACACCATGCCACAGTGGAAGTGAAATGATGCTACGGGTTTATAGTTTGGGAATTCTAGATAAGAATTACAAATCGAGTGTTTATTTTTGAATGGTGGGAAAGAATTGCCGCGCTTTGCCCCCTAAGACCTTTGTCCTGTCAGGCGCGTGGCGCAGCTCTGTGTGCAGGTACATGCCTGGTTCTGAGTCAGCTGTGTTTCATCCAGAGTCTTGCAGTGTCACGGCCTAAGTCCTGAAATACTCTTGGAATTTCAGATCTGTGGTGTGGAAGTATGAGGAGACCATCATGTTGGAAAACAATGACTGCCTGTCAGTAGGAAACTACACAGTTAATGCATCCTTGATTCTTAGGTGTTTTTTTCTCTCTCTGTAACATTTGAAATTCTCATTTGAAAGCAGGCTACAAAAAGTGGAGCTGTAGTTGGCTGACAGCAATGATTGTGCTGATTTTCAGTTACATGCTGTTTTTTTAGATTCAAACCAAAACATTTCTGCTTTTATAAATACATTTTCCTTGCTTGTTCCTGAGAAAATGATGAGTCATAGAATGGTTGAGGGTGGAAGGGACCTTAAAGATTTCCCAGTTCCAACCCCCCTGTCATGGGCAGGGACACCTTCTGCTAGAAATTGCTCACCTACAGCTCTGTGTACAATATACATCTTAAAAATCATAGTAGGGACAAACTGAGCGTAAACGTAAAAGCAACTTCCTCGCATTTCAGCTGCCCTCTAGATCCTCCAGTCAGATTCAGATCCCACCACGTGTGGTTTGGGTACCATGAAAAGAGGTTCCAGATTCGCAGGAAATTTCAGCTGAAGTGCTGAGGTGTTTTTAGCAAGCACGGTGAGATTGACTTGAGTGAGGCCAGGCTTTGCCGGGCCTAATGCCTCCTCCTGGGCATAGTCCTAACTCACTTCTTCTGCAAGATCGGCTGCTCTACATATAATCATACCTCTCATTAGTTACACCAGTATTAAGAAGAATCACAGACTGGTTAAAAGCAGAATTTCCAGCTGTTGAACATACTCAGACATGTTCAATGGGATTTAAATTGTTGAGGTTCAGTTCAAGACTTGTAAGCCTTTTAAAACGCAAATTTCATTTACTATGCGAATTAAAAAAACCCAGTTGGAGTTCATCTTCTCTAAAATGATGTTGGGAAATAGAAACATTGTTGAGAAGGTGGGGGATATCTCCCAGTGACCACATTTGTTCTGTAAAAATAAATGTTAAAAATTTTGCATTTATTTGCTGGAGTTACTGAATACTTGTGTTGAAAGGAATTTTATTCCATAAATTACTTAGGTCACTTGATTTTTAATGTGGTTCCAGTTAAATTCAGCTGTAAAGTCGTGTTCCTCATTTTTTAAGGAAAGAAATAAAGATTCAAAGTTCCTGGATTTTGTAGATGAAAACCATACAAGTTTTCATAATTGTCCACAAAAATTAGAAAGAGCAAGTGTTTTGTTTCTTAAAGAAAATTTCATAAAAAGTCATGCCTTGTACTTCGCATGACCACCTGTAATATCAATTACAAAGCATTCTCAGCTACTAACCAATATAAATCCTCTTCCTTTATAAAGAAGTATCAAACATTTATTAATAATATTAATTTTTTGGCTCAGTATGTTATTATTAATTTTTAGAACAAACAGTGTTTAGCTATTACCTGAACATAATTATTCAGTTTCATCTTTGCATCTGGGCATATTTAGTTTTAAGTTTATTTACTATAAGAGAGCTTGATTAACATAGCTGTCCAGGAGTGTACAATTTCAGATTTTAAGAGTCAACAATTATTAGAAGTGTTGAAAAAGATTTAATTATGTATACATTTTGTTTGTCTGAATCTGGATTTTGAGCCAAGGGGGCTGAAAGTTTATTTCTCTCAAGACAAAGTGTTAAAATGCAGAAGGAAAAGAATAATAGTTTCTATGTTTGTGTACCTTATTCAGTCTTTGTCTAGGATATATGAAAGCTAGGAGTTCTGCAGACATTCTTTTGCGACCAAAAAGTGTACTTCAGCCGAACAAGGATAAGAAAACAACTTGAATTCCGTTTTTTTTTCGTTGTGGATGGAACTGCTGTTTTTGAAGCGCTGATATTGACGTTGTTCCTCTGTCAGTGGGGCTGTTCTCAAACTTCTGCCCCCAGGAACACTGGGTGATGAATAGTGCAGCACACGGCAGTATCTGTTACCCCTGTGTACGGATGAACATTTCAGATGTTACTCAGCATTTCTTTGGTGGCAGTCACACGTGTTCCTTCCTGCTTCCTGGCCTCCATCTGCTTCCCTGTTTTCACCTCTTTCCTCCTTCTATCTTACCCTTTGAGTCACTGTAATGTCGCGCTGTGTTTTGCTGTCTCAGACGCTTTCTCTGCTTTCTCGTTTCTTTGTGCTGTGCCTCACAGAAAGCTTCTCCAGTTGGGTTTTTCATGGCGCTGCAGCTCACGTGCTGGAGCAGGAGGTTGGTTGTCTTTTCTCTGCTGGAGAAAGCATCAGGCAGGAAAGGGATGGCCAGTGTCTCCTACATTGCATGAAAGCTCATTCCCTGTTCTGCACTTGGGAGGGCAAGCCCTGAAGGAAGGCGACCACATCAGAAAAAGTCAGGACTGTGATTCAGGGACTGGCTTCTCGCTCTTTTTAAGTTAGGGGTGACAGTTAGGGAGTCAGGACAAGCTCATGCTTCGTTCGCCATGCATTGGCTGCCTGTCTACCTTGGAAGGAAGACTCAACACCTGACGTGTGCCTGCCTGGCAGGTAAGGAAAGACGGAGGCTTGCCCAGCACAGGATCAAGGCGAGGTGGGGAGTAGCAGTGAGCCAGGTGTGAGCTCTGGGAGTTCTGTGGGGCCATCTCCAGCCCTGAGGAGCTCTGGCTGTCGGCAGCAGGAGAGGTGCTGGAGCTGCTGTCGCTGGCAGTGCTCAGGAGGTTTTGGGTGGGAGTTGTCAAACGTGTGTTGCTTGAGTCACACCGTTGTCATTCCCAACCAGCTGCAGAGCAGCAGCTCCTGAGGTTAGCTCCTTTCACAGTGCTGCTTGTCAAGGGCCAGCTCAGCGAGGATTTCAGACGTGGCTGCAGTTACCTCTCTTGAAGAAATTATTTTGATAGAATGCCCTGTGTATTGGAAGAAGATTATTTCACAGTTCTTTTTATCTCTTTCGTACTGCAGGTTCGTTTTCTTTTGCACATGCATGGTTACTTTTTAATTTCTTCAGAGACAGTGGCTTGGTTTAATAACTCTTTAAGGGGATATATTTTTCTTGAATTTAAATGTATTGTTTAGTCATAATTATGATCTGTGTATATCTCGTGAACGTGAGTAACAGTATTATTTTATGCATAATAATTCATTAAAGGTAGGATGTATTTACCTGACTATTTTATTGTCTAAGGACAGTTACCTTATTTCACTTAATTTATACTTTAATAAGTTGGCTTTTTTTTTTACAAGTAGTCAAAGTAAGTATGTGACTGACTAAAAAGTTAACTTGTATTAGTTTAAGAGTGCATTGCATTAAAGACTGATTGCTACAAAGGGACCCAGTTCATCAGTATAAAGCTGGTGATACACTAAGGATGCACTGCCCTCCCTCTTCAGATGAATTAAAATTCTTTGTTTCCGATAAACCCTCTGGCCACTTATTTTCTGTTATTACTAATTATTTGCATTTTCTGTCTTCACTTGTATTTTTTCATTCTCTTCCCTATCACACATAGCAATTTGTTTTCCCTTTCTTGTATTTTGTTCTGCTTTTTCTTTCAATTCTCTCAGAAGCGTGAGGACAAATTACAAAACGTTGTTTCTAAGCAGAAATGCCCTTTACACGGTGCTGTCTGCAGAACGATCACTTCTAAACTGGCACATTTCACCAACTTCTTCAATGCATCAGGTGCCAGCTGTTGAAAAAGTCGTGAAACTCTAAGCCGTTTGTTGGTTATTAATTTAGTACCTTATTTTGTCTGTGTGTGTGCCTTTCTGTACTGCTTGAGTGGAGATCCATCATCCTTACATTCGCTTTTACTGTGTTTAACACGTGGAGCAAACCCTGTCTTTAGAGGGCAACAGCTGTAGTTAGTGGTGTCTTTGGCCATAAATACTATCTTTAGAGGAAAGATGGTTAACCTTCTTGTGGGATTTCTTTTTCTTTTTCACTCTCTTGGTGGTCTGTGTTAAGAGTATTTTCTATCCTAAAGAAACTAAGAGAATCATGACTTTGCTTCCTCTGTATCACAAAGAAGAGATGCGGAAGAGTTTTGCTTTCATTTTTGGTATCTGCTGATGGACACTGAGAGTATTCCAGCACTGTTGTTTCAGCTGTAATTAAATATTTTATTAACATTTGTTTGTTAACTTCAAGTTGATTTTTCTGTATTAAAATACAGTGCATTTTCAGCTTGAGTGTTTTTTAATTTCTTAACTTCTCTAGGCTAATAGGGGCATACGGAAAAAAATGAAGTTGTCGTATGTGTCGTAGTGTCAAAAAATGAAAATAGTTTCCTTAAATCTGCTGTGTGTTTTAGACTGGATTTGGGAAGGTGCCAGGGTGCTTTCATCTCCCATTGCCTGCAGTGGAAGCTGAATACTGTGCATCAAAATTGAATTATTTTGTATATTTCCTTGAAAATTACCCAGAACCATCCAGTAAGAGACTCTTGCAAATAAAGCTTTGTTTATATATGTAATCAATGAGGACTCATATAAGATTGTGGTTTAAAAGCTAAGGCAAGGTTTTTCTGTTGTAATAACACTGGATTTTGAGGCCTCATGAATACTTTAGTATTCTTGTCCTTTTCTCTGTTGGTGAGATCACTGTCCTGAAAGTTTTGATGCATAGCCTTCATTGGGGTGAAGAGTTCAAAATTTTAAAAGAAGAAATTCCTGCTATTTATGCTGTAGCTCTCTTGACATCTTTTCTGGACAAGCTTTGAGAAAAAGGACAAGTAAATATAAGAGCTTCATGCTTTTTTGCAAGTTGGACAAAAGCATGGAGCTTTGGAACAGGATGTGATTGCTCTGAACGTGCCACAGCTTGCTGTGAGCACCTGGGCCAGGGATTTCTGTACCCTCCGGGCCAGGAAAACGCTCAGACTTGTGGTATGATCTGGTGGGACTGGGACCTTATTGTGCTCCAGCTCTGCCGTTTGTAAACGGGTGATGTTTTCCGGGGTAGTTGGGATGCTGAGAGCACAAACATGGGCAGGGATCGGTGCAGTTTGCTGCTCTTTGCCGTATTTGTATTTCAGTTCAGAAAATGATTTAACACCCACGTCTCCACGTTTTACATGTTACACATTTTGAGTAATCCCTGAAGTGAAGTCTGCAGTGAATATTCTGAGCAGGGTTGAAGCATGTTTGAATGAAAATGCAGTAGCATCTTTCTTTGTGTCTTGTAGGAAGAAAAGGCTTCTCTCCTTCATCGTACTCAGGAAGAAAGGAGAAAACGAGAGGTAAAGTAGCTTGTAAGCGTTTGCCTGCCCACTGGATTTTTCTTAGGTCTTACATTTACAGTGCAAAGTACTTCTGCTGCAGTGATACTTAGTTCAGCGTGTTTTCTTTCAGTCTGCAAGTTCTGTATAAAGTATGCTTTAATCGGCAAAACAACTTGAGTGCTTTAAGATGTTTCTTAGGTGTGTTTTTCATCTCAAAAGAAGATAAGCATGCACTGGGTGCGAAGGGAACTTTCCCTTTTATTTTGGTGTTTATTGGATCTAGTTTTTGTTGAGAAAAGACAGGGATTTGGCTTGGAAATTGCAAATTTTACCTTGTCCGTAATCTACTGTGCGTTGATCTCAGCAAACTTTCTTCTGCTCCTGGTTCTGCTATGGTTTCTTGGCCGACCTTTAGTACTTCCGAAGTGTGTGGCTCAGTTCTGTGAAGGTAAAATCAGAACAGTGGTTCTTGAATGCTTTGGAAAGTGCTCAAGTGCTTTGAAATCACCTGGTAATTAAGGAGCAGCGAGACGCTGATGTGTGAGGCTTTAAGCAACCTTTAAGCAATACTGGTTTGTGATGGAATCTTACTGTTCTGGAAAATTCAGTCTGGAATAATGCAAATGAGGAGTAGGCACTGAAATGAAGAACCAAAATTTAGTAGTATGGAATTTGAGTCAATATGTTAATTTTGTAGTTTTTCCCCCACCCCTCCCATATAAGTAAAAAAAAAATTACGGTGTTAAATACTGATTAAAAAATATAACTCTGCAGGTTTCATGCTCATGAAGAAAACAGCTCTTTGGCCCTTAAAGGTGTGTTTGACCCATGCTAGATTAAGCACAAGTTCTGCAGCGGCTCCTCAGTTTCTGTGGACGGTTGCTGCTTTTTTTTCCTCTCCATCATGGGTGTGTAGTTATGGAATAAATTCAAGTATGAAAGGACCAGGATTTGACCCGTTAGTTCAGAATTCCATGTTGTGAATCAGCTTTATGATCAATAAGTCCTTAGCAACACAGGTAAAAATTCTTTGTGGTCCATAAACCTGTGCAGTTGCTTGGCTCTGTCCTGGCAGCGCCAATGGCCCTGTCCCAGGGGAGGTACCCACGTGCACACCGTGATTTCCTGTGGCACGGAGCTCATTTCCACAAAATGAATGGCGCCTCTGGGAATAAAATCAGCTGTGGCTTCTAAAAACTGCCTGTAGCAGAATCTTAGCAGTGTCCTCAGGCTTAAAACCTTTGGAATTAGGAGTCTCTAATTGACAATTATGTGTTCTGAGATAAAACCAGTACCTCAAGAGAAGTTACCTGTGCTTTAGTTGAGCCTTACGTTATGGTTATGAGGAGACACTGCCTCTCTGAAACTCTCTCCTGATTGCATTTTTACTGTCAATACTTTGGAGAGAAAAATACCCTTTGGCCGATCAAAATTTTGATTTTGGTCCATGGTTTAGACACAGTTAGAGTCTTCAAGAGTTTGCTTATTCAGATAAGTTGCTTTAAAAAACAGGATTTTCCAAGAAAAATAAAACAGGCCTTGACTAACAGTTTTGGCTGGTGTTCTCTCTGGTCAGTTCAGGTCGTGCTTTTAAGTTGGATGTGTCTTTATAGGACAATGAATTGGAAATCAAGGTTTTGGGACTTGAAAGTTTATGTGCACTTTCCAAGATCATTTAAATGAAATTTATGAAAACATTTTGGTGTTTTGTTTTGCCTGATAACCCTCAGAATGATAGGTTCAATATAGTTTAAGGATTGATGAGGTTAAAATTTCTCTTTTTAAAGCAAGCTTCTTGATCCTTGTACTTTTCCTTCAGCCACTGCTTTGTAGCTCTAGGTTCATGAACAACTCTTTATTTCCCCTCTTTTATTCCCTAAGAAACCATATGGACATTGTTAGAAATACAATGACAGTAGCCACTTCCCACAGGTATTTATTGTAATGGGATATGCCCAGGGTGTTGACAGGGAACCCTCCAAGAGCTCTTTCCATAGCATCTCAAGCAAGCTGGCTTTCAGTTCCTCAGAGCCATTGCAGAGGGGTGATTTTTGCTACTCTTTCCACCTGCTGAGGAAGATGATAAAAGGATTCACTAGATATGTCTGGTTTGGAAAAGAGAGTAAGAATTTTTATTCATTTCTATATTTGGCTCATGGGCTGCAATGAGTTTTAAGCATCATTTTCCTTTTGACAGAGGTTCTGTCTCCCAATAACTGATGTTTTTTGATTGTTTTCTCTACATCTAAACTGTCCCAGCATCATAATGCTTTTATATTACTTGAATGAGAACAAATAAGTGGGTTGTGAGTGTTGCTGCTCTGTGCAGAAAGAGGAACGGTGTCACTGAATTTGATGAATCCTTCAACATTTTTCAACATAGTATTAAGACTTTGTCTTAACTGTTAATGTCTTGCATTAACAATAAAGTGATGTGACGTATTTAAATATTTATGTTGATTTCTGTAGTATTACATACTTACTATTAAAGAGTCTTCTCTAATATTTAGTGGTAAATTTGCATTTAAAAACATAAAAAGCGTTCTCATGTATGTGTATCGGTACAAACATTAAAATAATTCATTTTACTAATGATTACTGCTTAATTTTCATTAAAAGGCCATATCAAATACAAATGTATTTGATAAAATGTGGGAAATTAGAGTCAGTCCTATGGTGTTGATTTCAGTTTTCTTGCTTTGTTTTACAGGAAGAAAGGCGGAGGCTGAAAAATGCAATAATAATCCAGTCGTTTGTAAGAGGGTACAGAGACAGAAAACATCAAGTCAGTACCTGGTTATTAATTAGAAAGATGCTAAATAGTTTTGCTGAAAATGCGACTCTCAAGTAATAAATAGTTTTATTGGAAAATCGTCTTGAGTGTTTGAGAAAGTGGAAGTTCTTTATTCTTTCTTGACATTTTCATTTCAAACTCAGTATTTTAGTGAACAGGTGTATATTCTGCATGGATGAGAGTGGACCTGAGTGGGATCCTGCAATGTTTTTTTAGCTGATAAATTGGATAAAAAAACATTAGGTATTAAGAACTTTCACACACTAGGGGAGCTTTTGATTTTTTTTACAATATGGCTAAGGTGGTAGTTTGAGTTAAAAAGTTGTTTGAAATTGCTGTTGGGTAGATTCTTCTAAGAAAGAGTTTTGTTCAAATTCGTTAATTTGAGTAAATTAGACTAAAATGTTTGATGTGATAATGCATGATCAGCAACATATTGGTTTCAGCTGTACTTTCTGAGTTACAGAATGGAGTTATGGCTTCAGCTGTGATACCATGTGTACACTTGATCTCTTAAAAAATTTGTGTTGTATCTGTTTTACTACTTTGCAACCTTGCTGGATGGGAAGCCGACATTTTGCGTCCTTGTTTGAGATTGTAACCATTCCTGATATATTGATGCATGTTTTGTTTTTAAGTACTCCATCCAAAGAAGTGAATTTGATCGCTGTGCTAATTTGGCCCAGTCTGGAGGAACCTTTTCCACTGCTAATGGAGCGAATTTGACTCTCTTAGTTCGCCAGTTACTCTTTTTCTATAGACAGAATGAGGATTCAAAGCGTTTGGTGAGTACTGTTACATACTTGCTCCGTCGTACTTGCATTTCATGCACTTTTAAAGTAGTCTTTCACTTGAAAGTGCACTTTGCACTGCACTCTGCTGTTTTTCATTTAATCACAATAACTTAAAATTAGATTTTACAAGTGTGTGTGCCCACACACATACATAGTATGTGAAATGAAGCCTTAAAAAATCCTGTGTGTATTATTCACAGTAAGATCTTAAAAATAATACACTTCTATTAGGATTTTCATTTTTAGACAGTATTTCTACTTAGCCCCGTGGTCATTCCCAGGGTGTTTGGTTGATATTTTTTTTCTCACTATTCAGTATTCAAAACCGATGGCATGTCAATTGCAAAGTCACTGCCAGCTTCCCAAATGTATGAGTACATGTGATTCATAGTGGCTGTTAATAATGGCCATTAAAAATTATGGCTGTTTAAAACCAAAAAATTACCAGATGGTGTAACTCAGTCTCAGCTTTGAAAGTTTAGTACTAGTGGTTGTGGAGTTTATAATAAGTAACAACTTTTTTTTCTCAACTGAATATGATCCAGTCTGAGTCTGTGTTTTGTAAATCCTCCAAAGGTATTTACGGGAGCACTGAAATATTACTGTCTGAGTTACCATCGATAATAATAGAACTTGTCGTTTTAAACTGTAGAGTTGTGCATATCTTGTTGCAGGTATGGATGTGTCAGAATTTAATTAAACAGAGTTCTCAGTTTGTTAAGCAATTGGATGGTCCAGACAGACTCACTTGCTTATTCCAAATAAAAAGACTGTTGGGGCTGTGTTGCAGGTAAGTTCATTTTTTCTATGTGCTGCTATGTTAAAAGTGTTAAGAAATTATGTTGGGCACTTGTTTGTTTCTTTTTGTAACAAGTGAAGTATTAAATGTACATTAATTTTATGTAGAGGGCTGCTTCTATTAAATATGTGTTGGCCATGGTGTAAGATACCTGTTCCCATGTAGAACAATCAAATGTTCTTTAGCTCTGTTGGCTTTCAAGTTCAACATGTGCTTAAGGAATGCTCTCCTAGGATAGGCCTGAGTATGTTCTTAACTGTTTTTGTATGGTGATATCATTGGCATGTTTGTGAAAACCAGGCTTTCTTGGGAACTGATAGTGGTTAGATGTTTTCATCTGAAGTAGACTAATTTTCCAAGGATATGCTTTGGATAGATGTTGTTTCAAAACTAGTATAATTTCATATGCTTTCCTCACACTTTATTTTGAACTGAAGGCATATTAAGCAGTTACATTATTGGCTTTAGCATTTAATTTATTATTTGTAGTGGGAGGATCACAGGAAGGTAAATCTGTTAAGGTCACTTGAATATCTGGCAGCTATTGTTATTCTATTATTAGAAAACAATATATTTGTTCTTATGATTAATAGGGACTAGTTACACTCTGCAGAGCTTTAAAATACTTGTTTCTGAGAAAATTGTTTCATTTAAGTCACTGAAGCTTGTCTGTAAACTGTATGTGTGACAAACAGACACCAGATATTAAAGAAAATTTGAGTGGTGGGCTTTTAAGTCCATGTGCCATGGGACACGGCTGTGGTGTCACTGCATTGGATTGTGCATTTTCATGGCAGTGGAAATTGTGTTTTTTGTAAATGCAGCTCTTAATAAGGACGGGGAAGAAAGCACATTGTTAGGGCAAGTCAGCCCATACACATCTCCCACTAAAAAAATACTTTGAATTCTAAATAGGCTGTTAATCATCCTCATTTCTGTGGTTACTGCTAGCTGTTACATAAGCAACTTGTTAAAAGGGTGGGAATGGTTGTATTTTTAGTATTTCAGTCTGTAATGAAAGATGAGTTGTGTTAGTTACACACATGATGTTCTCTAGCACCTGTTCCCAGCCCGTGTTGTTCTGGGCTTTCATGGCTTCGTTTGTGATCTGTTTACGTGTTGGTAAAACATGCATTATTCTTCCTTCTCTTCCAGTTTATGCAATGGGCCTCCAAATTTTCAAACCACTCAGAGCAAGAATTTAGTAGGATTTAAAGGTAGAATGCCATATTCATAGATACCCTAAAATCAGGAGTTATATTATAAATCTAAAGAGGTCGTCAAAAAGATGTAGCTAAACCACTGAGAGCACCTGGAAACCAAGTAGATAGAAATAAGTTACTTGAAGGTGAATGTGTGGTGAAATACGAGAAATACTTTGTTAAATATTTTTAATTTCATTTGTAGGCTACTGCAAAATTGCAATGATGACAGTCTGAATGTTGCACTTCCTATGAGAATGCTTGAGGTATTTTCATCTGAGAATACGTATTTGCCTGTTTTACAAGATGTCAGCTATGTGACATCATTAATTGAACAAATTTTGCACTACATGGTTCAAAAAGGTGAGTAGCTAGGAACCAGAAGTTCTCGGACACAATCAAAAATTGAACACCTGAAGCCCATATTGTTGAATCAAATTTTTGTCTTTACCACAGACACGATGAGTAAAGTTCTGCATACACTAACCTGTACATTAGGTGGATATTGTCCTTGTAATGAGGTCATGGCTTGAGAAATTGCTGCTTGATTTCTTTGGAAATTCTGTTTATAAATTGAATATTCTACTAAGTTATTTATACAGACCTGCAGCACAGATTTTGAGAATAGGTGGATGTCACCTAACAAAAGTTTTATTCCAGTACCTGTTTAACGCTCTCACATGGACACACACACTGTGGCAGAGCTAAGCTTCAGTTGTGTAAAAGTTGGTCATTGTGTTGCAGTACTGTTCTCTGTAAATGTTAATGTTCATTATTATTCCAGATTGGCATTACCTTTTCATCCTGCCAGCACTGAGACACCTTAGCAGAGATGGTGGCCTGGCTTTTATTTCTCTCCTGCCATCATCAGCAAAGCTGTTTGCTAAACTGCAGCCAGTGACACCTGTGCAAACATACCAAAAGTTAATGAATTGGAGAATTAGCACCAAAATGATGTTTAGTTGCAAAGAAACTTCATTATTCTGGGAATATCCAAAATAAATTATTTTGCCTTTTTGATACGGTGGCTTGAATTTGCAAAACTTGTGGATTGTGAAGAAAGACAAAAACATTTTGAAATAAATCTCTGGGATCCAGCCTCTTTGGTATAATGCAGAAAGAGCATCTTCCATTGATTGGTTATTGGAATGTTTTGATATAATATTTAAAGTACATTCAGTAGACTTCCCTAATCCTGTTACTAAGGTCTGTATGTTGAAGTCACTATTAGAAAAAAAAATTACTGTTATTCTAGCACATTTATTTTACTTCCCTTGGCATAGCAAAAACTGTATGTTTGTCTCATTGGTTTTTATATAATAAATGTCTTCCCAAATGCATGCATTTGTTTTTTTAGTAAAATATTCTGTCCTTACAAATGATATATGAAAGTTTGATATTATAGAACCATAATTTTTTTTTACTAAAATTTAGCTTTCTGATTTTCTGTAACGAAAACAAAAAGAAGTGGTTTTGTGCAACTGCAAATGTTCTGTCTCCTAATAATTTTTGATGCTGAACTTGCAAAGAGTCTGTCACCAGTTTGCATTTGTGTATGTTTTTGGTTATAACTTGCCCTGCATGTGTGTCTAGTCAGCATTGCTAAGTCATTCCTTTATGGGGACTTCCACTGGGACAAGTTAAGTGGTCCCTGAGAAGAGTTCTTAGACTGGACCCTCAGTGATGTGGCGCTGTTTATGCATTTACAGTGTTCCTGTAATTGTGGAACTTGTGTCCTATTTGGGGAGTTCATGGAGCATGAAGGAAGTTGGTTTAAGAAGAACGAAATCACGTGGTTCCATTTGTACTTCAGTGAGACAAAAATAAATCACTCTCTGTGCATGTCTTCATGGCATGGGTGATAACGCATTTTATTACTGTCTGAGAGAGCCCTGTTCTGGAAATAGTGATTGTATTCAGCCTGCTAAGGCAAGGTGGTCACAGGACTGGGCCATTGTGCCAGCAGGCCTCTTGCCTGCATGATGCAGTCATGTTTTGGAGTAGAGGGGAAAATTGGTCATTTCTGGAAGAGTGGAAGGACAACATGACTAGAGTCACCTAAAGGAGAAGAGAACATCTTTTTTATAAATCACTGTTTTAAAAATTGAATGATTCACTTCCACAGCAAGAGTTGGTTGATCTTTGAAAATCATTCGAACTCTGAATATGATCATCTATGAATGATTTTATAATGTGGTCTTTCCAACAAGATTGCTGATACAGCCTGTTAGTTATGTGGATGTGACTTGGACTATTGTAAAATGTCTTCCTAAGTCAGGCTTCATGTAATGAATTATAAAGTATTTTTCAACTTAATTTTTATTGTTTTATATGGAAAAGAAGAAAAAGAATGCTGTGTTTAAAAGTGATTTTTTTCCTACTTGCAGGCTACTACAAGTCGCTTTATTTGTTAATTAACAATAAGCTTCCCTCGAGTATTGAGTATTCTGATGTTTCTCGTGTCCCTATTGCAAAAATACTTCTGGAGAATGTTCTGAAGCCATTGCACTTTACATATAGCTCCTGTCCAGAAGGTGCAAGGTAAATAAAGATAATACTAAACATTTGTGTACTCATTTGCTATAGTCAGAGGTGCAGTTTGTTGTTGTCTAGTGTCTGGCTGTTCTTTCAGTACAATTTGTTGATTTATTTATACAGTAATGATTTTTGGTAACACTGTACGTCGCTGAAACAATGTAGTTTCAGGTGTGTTTAAAAAAAGGCAATAAAATGCTGAATGCTGCAATAAATAGAACAAGTGAATAGCAGGTATCACAGTACACAGGAATGAGGGTGTGGAAAATTTAGATGAGAGCAGAGATGCAGCTAAGGGTAGATGAAAAGAATTTTAGAGTTCAAAAGAACTTTGTGACAGGTGGGCTGAGGTTTATGGAGAGAAATTACTAAGGCAGCTTACAGGCAGAAAGAGGCAGGTATGTAGACAGAGGGAGCATAAATTCAGGTTGTATCACATGCAGTAGGGTTTTTTGTTAGGATTTTGTGTAAAAGGGGTTTTTTAGATGTATATTTTTTCTTCAATATTATAAAAAATGTATTTTAATTCAGAATAGTTTTCTTCCAGTTCATGAAAAGTTTAAAGAATAAAATTGCTTGTAAGATCATCAGGAAGAGGATTCAGTGGGAGAAGTTAATTTTTGAGAAATCTGAGAAATTTGATGTACTAGGATGGAATTAATGGAGCACATCTTTGCAGTCCTCTTGATGAATGTGTTCATACTTGCAAAATGATCTATTATTCCATTGGTATAATTGTGGGAAATTTTGCCTATATTTTCTACAGCAAGAATTTTTCTTCCTTTCAGGCAGCAAATTTTTGCAGCCTTCACAGAGGAGTTTCTGGCAGCACCTTTTACAGATCAGATCTTCCATTTCATCATTCCAGCGCTTGCTGATGTGCAGACCATTTTCCCTTATGAACTCTTTCTGAATGCACTATTATTAGCAGAAAGTGGATGTTCAAGAAGAAGTGATCAAGCCCCATGGCTTTTCTACTTTGTGTTAACAGTTGGAGAAACATATTTGGGTGAGCAAGCTGAGTGGACAATTCGTTGTTTTTTCATGTTGGAATTAGTATGTTACGTATCTCCTTAACATGGTTCATTGCCAAGTGAAAAGGATAGTTTGTGGATAAAATTGTTGGAGAGATCTGTTCTGTTACCTGTTCTTACCCTTTCCATTATAAAAATGCACTAATTTGATAAGATTTGGCATAACTTGTTTTGGTCAGGTATTTCTGGTAAAATATTTTTTACAGCACTGTGTGATCCCGCTGATGATCTTTTGTTTCAATGTATGTGCTCTAGGATCCCTTTCAGAGGAAGGACTTCTTGTGTATTTGAGGGTACTCCAAACTTTTCTCTCTCAGCTGCCCGTGTCTGCTGCTGGTACAAATTGTCAGGATGCCAACAGTGATTCTGAAGATGAGGATGAAGAGATCAGTAAAATGACAACTACACTGGTAAGCAGTGCAGAATTCCTGTGGATGGATTTCTACGGCAGCAGCAAAGATAGAGTGATCCTGTTTTATCCTAAGTCCAATATTTTTCTATAGGTGTAGAAGAGAGCCTGTTTGCTTGTTAAAAATTGATGACTGTTCACTGCAAGCAAATGGAACTGATTGTTTACATTAAAGCAAACTCCTTACTATATTAATAGATCCTAAACTACAGATAGTGTGTCCGTGAAAGTACAGAGCTTTTTTTTGAAAAAACGCTTAAAATTGCCTTTTTACATTTGTATTTTACAGAGATTTTCCTACTCTCTGTATTCTGTAGGTTCACAATGATGCTGAGATATCCTGAAATACACTGCTACTCCAACCTAGTGCTTTCATATTTTTTTTTCCTCTTGGAAATAACAAGTTCAACTAGAGTCTTTATCCTGTAGAATAGGTCTGTATGTACCCACTCACTCTAAAGGCCTCAAAGGGAAACACCTGCTTTCTGTAATAATACATAGAGACACGGTTATAGATAGAACTTCTTCACTGTAGTTTAAACGTAGAATAAATCTGTGCTAACTTTAGCCTTCTACTACTCATATCAAAGCTTTGACTAACCAAAGTTGGACAGATGTAAATTCAACAGTTTCTTACTGGCCTTTATGTGTTCTTTCAGAAGATGCAGCCATTCAGAGGACTTGGTGTGCATGCTTTCCTTCTAGAGTGTGAGAGATTTCACCATATTAAAAGTTCATTAAAAGAAACCTAGGAGAAGCCATGCTGCCAGGGAGTACTTGCAGCATTTTACTTGAGTGTTTTTAGATGCTGTATGTTAACTGTCACACCAAAATCTTTACCAGCATAGTGTGAATAAAATACTTCATTTGCCAGGCACACACAGTGTGTGCAATGTAAATATTGGCAGATTCTACTTCTGGCTTAGAGATCGGTGATGCGTAAGAGGTGATTAGGTAAAAACAAGGCAGTAATTCTTGTTCACAGGTAACTTAGAGGAATTCATAAATCAGAAAAAAAAATCTGTTCTGAGGAGGCTTTATATGAATAATTCTGTTTTTTGCAATATGGTTTTTTATGTGTTTCTGCTGTGATTTTTTTTGTATGTATTCTATATATTCATACATGCCTGTCTTACAAAAAAAACCACCCAAAATGTGAGTGGGTGAGGAACCCTTCTTTTTTAAAAATTTATAAGTAGTTAACTTGTGTCCCTCAGTGAGCCTGACAGCTTTGCTCAGCTGGGGACAAGATAAAGGTAGGAAATTGGGAAAAGAAAAGGTTGAGGTGGACTCAGTTGCATGCCAAGAGAAAGCATTCCTCTTCACACAGTGCCGCTACTACCCAGACGTGTACTGACCACCCTGGACTCCGTTCATTTGTTAATACAGGGATTGTGAATGTGAAAATACTCCCTGGAAAGGAATTCAGGCAACATGCATTTCTGGGTTTCGTGTCCAATGCTGACTGATGTCAGTGGAGAAGAGATGATTATTCATGTGTTTCATGCCAGTAAATGATTTTGTCTAATTGTATGCAAATGTTGCAGAGCGTATTTACAGTAAAGGCGGTATTTCCACGGGCCTCAGTGAAGGAAGGATACCAAAGCACAACATTTAACCTGTCTGGGCCTTTAGGTTGGTTCTTGGATCTGATATTTTGAAGACTTGGATATACATATGGGCCAAAAAACTTGATTGTAATTAAATTTAGGAGTATTTTTTTTATATAGAAAAGGGCATGTCATTAAAAAGAACTGAAAGTTAACTTTCCTTTGATGTGTTTGTAGGGTGATGGGAGAATATCAGTCCAGTACATAACTGAGGAGTGCCTGAAGAAACTGGACACAAAGCAGCAGACGAACACTCTGCTGAACATGGTTTGGAGAGATTCTGCCAGTGAGGAGGTCTTTACCCTGATGGCATCAATCTGCCACACACTAATGGTACAACACCGAATGATGGTGCCAAAAGTCAGGCAAGTAGAAATTATTGTCATCTTCAGCTGCAGTACATCTAAAAGTAGTTTTCTTAGATAGACTTGTTTTAAATTCCTTGTGGAGTTTTTTTTTCTGTGTTTTCTTTTACAAATAGCTGAAATAAATCATAATTTCAGAATTTAACCAGTAATTCCAGGCAAACCAAAGAGTGGATTCTTTGTTTCTTACTTTTCTTGCTGTTCACCGTGCCCTCTCAGGATTCTTGGAAGCATTTTATCTGTTCCCTTGCTCAGAGGCAGTGTTGAGTGTTACTGTAGTAGAAATTGGACTACCTTGTTTTTAAAACATTCAGTGCTATGAACTCCACGGTCTCTCCTGCCTAGCTGAATGCTGAAACCAACTTGTTTACACCCTTCTTTAGTGTATGCCAAAATCTCCTGCTACAAATTAAAATAATTCCTGACTACTGAAAATTGCTGTTGTTTGGGGAGCGTTTGGCACCTGAGATGAAAATAAAGGACATGTTCATTGGTGCAGTATTTTTTTACAAAGATTGCGAACTACAAATGTCAGAACAATGGGAGAAGAGTTTTGACCTTTTTATTAGCAGACTGAGACCCATAAGTATTACCACTGTTCTGGTGCAAGTAGCTTTGCATTCCTATGTAGTTGCTGGTAGTAAAGTAAGTATTTAGGGAATGTTGTAAACATAATTCAAACTGCATTGTAAACAGTGATACAGAAAACTAATTAGGTGCTGTCTTAGCCCAGTGGTGTTTATAGCTGCTAGAGGAAGTAAGATGTCAGTGAAACCGTGATTGCTCGATTAGGGTAATTAGTTCTTTGTAGACTAATTGCATTAGAGCAGGATGTGAGACCTGAAGATCATAGCAGCAGCTGAATTAGCGTGCCAGCTTTATTGTTGCAAGTAGTCCATTGCCTTGGATAGTAATTACTGAGCTTAAATGCATCACTGCTTTGACTAGAGGCTTGCTGGTGAGCTGTGTGGAAAAGGGTGTTTCATGAATAAAGAAGCCCCCGAACTTTAATTGTATGAGTATGGCACCTATTTCCCCGGAGAAGCTCTATTGGGTCTTTGCAGTTATTTGTGATAACAAGATATTAACACGCTGGATAAATTCAGCAGTTACGAAAGTTCTACTCAGCATCTTCCACTTGAAAATAGTTGACAAATTGTAACTTTTGAATAGCTGAATTTTAGAAATAAGTAGATACTAAAATTTCTTTCAGTGATGCCAGTGCAATTATTTCATGGTCAAAATGAACTTAATTTATGCAGCTATTTGGTAAATTAAAGTAGACATTTAATTACTAGTTCTGACTTAGAAGGCAGCTGTAAGTGCTGGGTTTCCAGGGATCCTCATTTCAGCAGGTGTCAATCTTTTGTCCTATTCTCAGTGCATTTTAGACCTGGCCTGGCCTAGGTTACCAAGCAGCTATTCTAAATAAAATTTTTGAGTGGCTTTTGAAGGACAGATGATGCTTATTTGTGGAATTTAAAAAGATAATTAAAAGACTTCTTGTCCTTAAGTTTCACTTTTTTTAATTTGTCTGGTAATTTTTTTTTAGCACTCAAATAATTTTATCAGATTTAATGATAGTCTTTTGAATGATGCTACACTTGCTTTGAAACTTTTAAATGACTTAATATCCAGAGTGAAACTTATCTACTTAATAAAACCATGTACAAATAGTTAAGCAAAAATAATTTATCTCAAATTATTTTTTATATATCCTAAGAGCTTAATAGTGCTCTTTTATTTTGTGTTTGAAATCATACTGGGTTAAATGGTTTAAAATAGAAGGAATTGTTAAAAAGACTTAGTTTATTTAACAGCAGATACATCTGCTATATAAAATAATGATAAAAACATAGGAGCTTCAAATCTGAAAAATGGGATGATAAATAGAGTAATAATTGAAAATAATTTTTTAATAATAAGAAAATTGGACTAAGATCAACACAGGCTTTAGCAGGGAGCAAATGACAAATATTTCAGTGTTGTTTTACTAGTTCTGAGGGTTTTTCCCTTCTTGGACAAAGATGAGAATTTCTGAATATAGACTTGTGTCAGTCTGTTAAAGCGGAATGTTTCTTTTTTCTTGAGGCTTCTCAGTACTTTTATAATTTGACTGATGGTGGTAATACTGTGGGGTGTTAGGAACATTGTGTTGCTGAATCAACTTAGTATTTTCCTTGGTTTTGCAACAGAGACCAAGACCAAAACAAGATACCCACAAGTATAATGTAGTTTGGAAAGGAGCAAGCCTGTAATTTTCTGATGCTCTAGACAGGGTGGTGGGATCCAGAGGTGGATAACTGTAAAAACACTTTGCTTTGGGTTAGGTGTTAGGAATTTTGATGAACTCTGAGTAATTCTGGAAATACACAATCAAGCCATATTAAAGAAGAAAGTGACAATACAAGAAAAACCTGGCTGTAGCCTGTGTTCAGTAACCTGGATTAGAGGTGTAAAATGAAATCCTGATTGTAACGGAGCCATGGGGAGTTCTGCTTGTTTTCAAAAGGGATGGGGCCTTAATTTTTTCGCTGTGAAGTTGATACATATTACTGAATACAGTTATTAAAAAAAAAAAAGGGAAAACTTGTGTCTTGGACTGTAGTTCTCATGGAGAGACTTGCAAGACATTTTTCATCAGAACTATACTTGAAATAGATAGTAAGTTCTCTTTCTGTAAAATACTTTAAGATGTCATTTAATACCTTAGACTTCATCTTTATTACAGCTGAGTGTGAAATAGTGGTGGAAGCTGTGCTGATTCTGGGAGGTCAGTCGCTGTCAGCCGTCTGCTCGGTGCTCCCATGTTTGCCTGCCTTGGGTTAAGAGCTCCATAGTCACTGTTCATCGCGACTGCTTAATCCCTGCAACATTTTCATCCTAGCCCACGGTTCAGAATTGTTTGACAAATGCCACTCTGGTGTGATCTGAGCAGCCTGTCTTCATACGTGTGCTGAGATACCCAGCCCATGTGTGCTGGTACCCAGGCTTCACATGGTCATTCTTCAGGCAGTGTTCTGACACCGCTGTGTTTTTCTTAAAAGCCAAATTCCTTTTTTACGCAGTTTTAACCTTTTTTTTTTTAAGCTTTGCTTCACGTTCTTGGTCCAATACAAAGAGATGTAGAAGCACAAAGCAGCCTAAAGTGCAGGACAGGTCATTTAGCAGTGGCTGTGCTGGCTGTGTCTCATACCTGTGACACCTCGCAGTTCTGCAGTGACAGAATCCACTGCCCCGGCAGCAGTGACCTGTCTGTCGCAGGCTGTACGAGCTCCTCTCATTCTGCTCTATTCTCTTCATTAACTTAAATGGTCTCAGTGGGAAACTGGGCCCAATTTATGACCTAGACTGAAAATCTTGCCTTTAACTAATTAACTTGTAGTGGTGCCTCAGCTAAATTAAGCTTAATGGGTCATTTAATCTGTCCCATTGCACAGGAGGAATTTGACACTTTTTTTAAACCAGAGGTGCCCAAAATGCTATTCTGGCAAGTAGACATAAATCATGTGGCCTTTGTGGACAATTAGATACCTAGAGAGAGAAAAACAAGGTTCTAAATAAATGATCATTCTATACTTACTTTTGGGAACAGATAATTTAATTTAGTATGATTAAAATTGATACTTAACAGGAACCACCAAAGTAATTTGACTCTATCACAGCCTGAGGTTGAGGTACTGCATGTTTTTCCACTTGAAAGAAGTTTATCCTTTCTGGTAGCACAGAAATGTTCCTTTCTTCCTAACGACTGTGCTAAATCTTAATATTGGACTTTACCGAAAATCTATTAATGAATCCATTACATTAAACATGTATCATGATCTCATGATAAAGAAGTTGGTGGCATTCAGTGAGATTTTCAAGAAAATGCAGAACCTCCAGATATGAGGAATTTAAACTTTAGCTGCTTGGGTTGTTTTTAGAATAGTGCAAATATTGAAAATGAGCCCCCTGAGTTAGATTTTACAAGTTTATATAAACATTTAAATGTCTGTAATCTTTTTTATTTCTATTTTTTTTTGTGTGTGGATATTTTTTTTTTCTTTAAGGAGAAAGTGGTCAAGACTGTATGGACACTTAAACTTTATATTAGCTGATCTCTAAACTTGGTGGATTCATAAGGCTTTTTCTTCAGGATATATAAGCCATCCCTGTAGTCTTCCACAGTATATCAGGAATTCTTGCACTGTGTTATTTCAGTGTAGCTCTGCCTGGAAAGGCTGTTTTTAAGCAGATGTACATCCTTTCTCTGCCAAGGAAAAAGACCAAATAAGGTAGATTTTGATCTATTTTAATTCTCAAAGTTTTATTTTTTAATTATTTTTTGCTTTTTCACAGTCCTTTTTTTTTTGTCAATGTGAAACCAAAAGTTTTGAAACTTGATTACAGCCATTTTTGTGTAGATACACCTTTGCAACTGTATCCTTGCATTTTGTGGTGGGTTTCTTTTTTGCATTTGTTGGTTACAGTTGTCATTTTCAGCTTTGAAGTCTGTACTTGGAGTGGGAAGGTAGCTGGTTTTTTCTGCCGTCTTTACTTCTGCAATGGATTAAATTTCAGGTGATCTAGCCATGCAAGTCTCTTTTAACACGTGGCCCAATTCACCATTCTATGTTCAGTTTGCAGTTCTGTGTTCGTTTTCTGGTCGCAGTACAGAAACTTTAGAATGGAAACTTTAGAACTGATGAATTAATTTATTTCATATTTACAGTTATTTCATGTTAATGAGACAGGCTTGTTGGTGCCATCTTCTTCCAATTGTGCATTTTTGTACTTAACCAGATTTTCAGGAAAGGGAAATGTGAAAGTTGAATGCATTCAGCATTTCTGGAACGGAGCCATGAAACAGAGCAGTTGCTACAATTGACTGCCTGAATCACGGATATGGAATAAAAATGGCTAAAACTTAGGCAAAGGTTATTATTATAAGCTCTTAAGGTTTGTCCTTTTTTCCCCTTCATTACTGCTGAATATTACTAGAATGAAAAAATGAATTACATTATGATAGGTTCATTGTCCATAATGTTTGTTCATTTCTGCTCAAACTGTTACATAATTTCCAGGGATGATTATGAAATTAGCAGGTTTTTACTTGGAAGCTGCATGAGACCTGAAGGCAAGGTGCCAAATTGCTTTTCATTTTAAATATGAGGTGGAAAACTGAAGGTCACTGAGGAAATTTCTCATTTCAGAAACCAAGGCATCTGAGCTATCATTCAGATACTTAAATGATAAAATACAAATCCTTATTCTAAATTAGCTAGGTATGATAAGGCTGTCGTTACATGTTAATGCATAATTTTCACAAAATGTCAAAATAATGTGACTTCAGAAGGAAATAGAATTCTCATGTATCAAATTCAGGTTGAATTTTTTTCAAAAACCCACATAGTTAAAGCAGAACTTCACATAACAGCAAAGCTTATCTTAAACTGGCATTAGCTGCACTTGCTTCAAATTTGACTTGGTAATGTCCCCAATGTGCCATTTCTTTGAAATAACTGAAGCTCCCAACTCTTTGAAAAGGTACTGATCTATGCATTTAAAATTCAAAGAGGCACACTGCATACTCAAGGTCGCTTGTTTCATTGCCCGTTTTTCTGCATGGCCCTACTCTATTTCCAAAAGTCCCTGTGCCCCGATCCTTCGTGCTTAGTGAGGAGTTCTGCCCGCCTGCTTTGTCCTGGCACAGATCCGTGTCTGTGCAGCTGGGTCTGGGGGATGCGGGTGAGCCGGGAGGCCGAGTCAGGCGCCAGCTGTGGGGTAAGGATTGAGGCTGTGCTTGTGCGAAGGCAGCAGGAGGAGCAGCCAGCCAGGCAGGACCCAGGGACATGTGGCGTTGTGCACTGGTTTGTGAGAGGATGTGTAGTAAAGCATTCTCCAGTGTTTTTAAGCCTTTATGGATATTTAACTTTTTTTCCTTAATGAAATGTGTGCTTCTTTTCCTTTTGCCCTCTGTCAAATTTTAATTTCCATGTGGTCCACAGTAAATACTTTGTTTTCTGGCAGCAGGTAATCTCCCCTCCCTGCTCCCATTTCCCAGCCTCCTACCTCTTGTATACCTGGTCACAGAGAATTTTGATGTTGCAAAACTACTGACCACTGAGAGATGTCAATCTCATTATTTGTTTTATTTACTTCCTAATAGGAGACCCAGGAAAGTAGCATCTAGATAACTGGATGCTGTTCTTTGATACCTGAAAAATGACTGTTTAATCAGTGAAATCCAGTTTGGTTCCTAGAAGACATTGTTTCAATTGAATTTGTCTCATACGTTGTTTCCTGCAAGGGGAAGAAAATACACTAGGGATGACTTTTTAGTTTCAGGAAGCTTTTTATTTCTTATTTCTATATAAAGTTTTTGATACTGTAATCATGGCTGAGGTAATGTGGTTAAAGTCGGTCCTGTGTATAACTGACTGGTGAAATTACACATTTACAAATGAATAAGACGTCTTTAAACAAGAAACAATTTTCAGTCTACAGATGGGTTAGTGTACATGCAGCAGTCCTGACACTGATGTTCTATTTCTCTCTGCCAAGCTGAGTATACCAGTGAAATGGCTATAGTTCTGACATAAATGAAGGTATTTTAATCTACCTTTTGCAAAAAATTGCTGTTTGTTACTGTCAGAAGAACCACAGACATGACACGTTAACTAGTTTGCTGTAATTTTCTATGTTAGAATTTTAAAAGTCCCAGATCATGAATTCAGTGTTAGGTTATTTTTATTAATATATGTTGAATTCTGCAAAAGACTGGAAATATGGTTTTATATTGTATAGTTCGTTGCTGATTTAATTAAAGCTGTTATTTTTAGCATGAAGTTTTATATGGTTGGTTTTCAGCTTTTAGGGCTTTCACCAGATTTCATCAGAATAAGACCATTCATCTTGAAAATATAAATTTGAATTGTTAATTTCTGAGAAATGCTTGACAGAAAAGTTCTTACAGAAACATTGCGTTTTGTGAATACAGTATTTTGGAAGACACAATTTATTTGAACTTCTTCTTGCAGGCTTCTTTATAGTTTAGCCTTTAATGCCAGATTCCTGAGGCATCTTTGGTACTTGATATCTTCAATGACTACACGAATGATTACAGGGTATGTATTGTACCATTTCTGGAACTGATTCTTTGTTAAAATTGGGCATATCTAGTGAAGAGGGAATTGGACAGTTAGAGGTATGGTTATTTACCTCCTGGGATTTCATAAAACTGAGCAAAATCTTGGAAACCGGTCAGAATAAAGAAAATACTTATTTAAAATGAGTTGAGCACTTGGTAGTTCTTGGAGTGCCTACGAGCATCAGCGTAACAAACACTGAAGCCTCAGATCGTTCATGCCAAGTGTGCGAGTTTTATCTCACGTGCTCTGACTAGTCCAGAAACAGATGGTGGCAGAACCACTTTGCTGGGAGCTGAGACACTGGACCTCCAGATGTGTTCAGTGCTGGCATGCAGAGAATTATTCTCTTTGTTTGTGTCTCCAAAGTATCTGCAGGCTGTATTAGTTAATGCCCAAGTGTCTCCATCACTGAGGTGCCAGTGACAAGAATTTGTGAGGAGTCACCTTATTTTCCAAGAATTGCAAATAGTAGTTATTTAACTGGAAACACCATTGTTATATTGCTGCTGGAGCTACTACCACATTCTTTTACTAGAATGCTGAGAGTTCTTAGAGTATTTTGTTAACCCTCTCTTTTACACTGCATTTTGTATTTTAAGGTCTATGGTGCCACTCCTTCAAGTGATTTCAAGAGGCTCTCCAATGTCTTTAGAGGACTCTAGCCGAATTATCCCTCTCTTCTACCTTTTCAGTTCTTTGTTTAGTCACTCACTTATTTCTATTCATGATAATGAATTCTTTGGTGACCCTATAGAAGGTGAGTTTTGAACGTACGAAGTAGCAGTGCTTTGTAAAATGTTTTTGTGTGAGGCTGGAGAGCTCCCTAGGCAATGATTTGCTGACATCTGGGAGGAGGGATCTTCTGGGCTGGCTTGTTGATGGTCCCTTGAGCACTCAGCTGTCAGCTGGCTCTTTTATGGTGATTGCACTTAGAAAAAAGAGAGAAAAATTAATGGTCTGTGCCTTGGGAACCCTTGCTTTATACAGGGTCTGATATGGAAGTTCTTAATCATGATAATTTTTAATGAGTTACTGGAGAGAGCAAACTTTTTCTGGACTGAAGCTATAGTTTAATGTATAAATTTAACATAGCAGGAATCACAGAAGAGATCGAGGGGGTGTTGTAATTAAAATAATTGCGACTGTACACAATCCCAAGATTTGACCTCCTTTCTCATTCTCTTTTTGGGTGATGATTCTTTTCTCTACCTTTAGATTAGGTGTGTGAATATTCAAGTTTAATTAAAAAAATGGGGTTTTTAAAAGTCATTTATGGAAACTTAAGCTTGTGTTTCATGTAGTTGTAGGTCAAAGACAATCATCAATGATGCCTTTTACACTAGAAGAACTTGTAATACTCTCCCGCTGCCTTCGAGATGCTTGTCTAGGAATCATAAAGCTGGCTTACCCAGAAACGAAGCCAGAGGTTCGTGAGGAATATATTGCAGCCTTTAGAAGTGTAGGAGTAACGAAGAACACAGAAATGCAGCAATGTATACAGACAGAACAGAAAAGGTGGATTCAGTTATTCAAGGTAAATTGTGTCAATTTTCAGAGAGTAGCTGAATAAAATTTTCATGATTCTGCTGAAGATGCGAAATCAGTTTTTTTTTTCCTCTCATGTTTTTGCTGTTGCAACAAGGAAATTGTATTTGGGAAGATTGCTGGTTGGCATATGAGCTCAACTTCAAATAACTAAATTCTGATAACTGTAACTTTTTTTTTCCTTCTGTCAATTCTTAATTTTCTTGCTTGTCTTGTTTATAAAACAGTTACTGTGTAAAATGGGGGGTTAACATGGTCTGGGACTCCCATTCAGCAAGGTGCTTAAGCATGTTGTTGTAACTTTGTATAGGTATGAAATTCTAACAAAATCTAATGATGACTCAGGTACTTCTGTATTAGAGACTTCACTACATTGGTACCATGCTGCGTTGGTTTTGTTGGTATTCTCCTAAAACCTGTTGGTATTCCTCATTTTGGGTTTGCTGGAATACTAAAGGGAAGGTGAATCTGACTTAGCAAATGTGAATTTAATGTATGTTCTTTCTGGATATCTACCAGTGTTTTTCTGCTGGTTTTATCCGTGGCATCCTAGCTAAGACATGAGTTAAGAGAAGCTGAAAACGTTGGCAGAAAAAAAAAAAACCCTAATATAACTGTTGCTGAAAAAAAGGAGTGCTTGACTTGTCATGAAAATCCTGCAGCAAACACATCTAGTCAGCTAAAATTGCTCATTAAAGAAGTGGGAGCAGAAGAAATGCATTTTCCAAATTGAATGCTAGATTTACAGTCTGTTTAATACTGGCGACCTCTCGCACACTAATGTTCAGTTCGAGTCATCAGCTGTCCCTTCAGGTCTTTTATCACTGCTTTTGTCAAGCTATCTATTTAATTGAAAGAAGTTAATTGAATGAAAATGATCAACTAAGCTTGTATTAATATTGCTAATGGAACTTTCTTCTTGGCCATGTTTGGAGAAAGATGTCATGCTAGACTTTAGGAAAGGCCCATTAAGGCTTGCACTTAACCTGATGGGCTAATTAAGGAATGCTTATTCATTCTACAAGTCTAAGGTAGCCTCTATTCAGCCTATTCTGCCTGATTTTACAACACATTTCACTTATGAGCATAAGCATTAATAGCAGTGAGAGTAACTGATAATGTTTTGATTGCATTGAATACAGCCTTAATGCACCCCTGAAATTGTAATTTGCACAGATTGATCTAATATATGTTCGCACAGTGTAATTTGCATACTTGTCTTTATATTGCCAAATAAACTTTGGATTTTGAGGTCTCTAATGAGACCCCCAATATGTCTTTTTTTCTGAGAAAGATGTCAGTAATTTTATACATGCAGTTCATATCATGCCTCCTTCTTTTGGTTTGCTTTAGTTGGTTATGCTTAATCAATCTTTGTGTAAGTTGGTGGATTTCAGGTGAATTTGGTCCTATTTTGCTGTCATTCAGAAAGCTGTAAAATCCTGAGTTACTTTGTCCCACTTCGGCAGTCAGAAATTAAACTTGTAGTGGAACTGTCAAAACTGGGTGTACTATTACTGTGTTCAGGAGCCAGGGTTGTCTTCCATCAGCTGAATTGGAAATATAAGTCTTGAGAGTATCTGGAAGGCTCCAGTTCTACCCAAAAAAGAAGATAATAGCAAAGCTTCCCTTGTTAACTTCTTCAGAAGCATGTTTGTTGTTGCAGATAAAAATTGAACATGCCTAAAGTTAATGTCTTCAGGAAGACTCCGGTGCATAGCTGACTCTTTCCTGAGGGCAGCTTCAAAATTGCTTCCTGCCAGTAAGCAGGCAGCAATACCTTCCCCCAAATCATTAAAACAAAGCTAACGTAGTTAATTATAAATTCAAGTAGAACATGCTTTTTCTTTTGCACTATGTCAATTATATCTTTCAAATATATGGGATTTATCTTTGCTAAAGCTTTTGCAAGCTGCTGACCAAAAAAAAAGGCACATTCCTTCCTTATCATCTGTGCTTTTAATTTCTTTTTCCTTTTTTCTTTTAACTCCTCACTGGTTTTACATTTTTTCCATGTCTCTGGTGTCTAGTGAAATACATACGTGTATATATGAAGTGAACGGAATCTATATATATACGCACACATATATACATGCAAATGTAGGCTTTACTTCTGCAAGGTAATGGTAAATCTGGAAACAGTGAGGCTGCTGACAGTGATGTATATTTGCTAACAGATAGGAGGCTTTGGTAGGATTTCCATGTGCAAATGCCTTCATTCAACAGAATCCCCCATTTTTGGCTTGGTAGAATGAGGAATACTGTGGTCAGCTGTTATAGATTCCATAGAAAATCTTAAGTTATGAGTACATGAAAATGGATTTTATTAAACAAAAGAATTATTTCACTATCTTGAATAATTCCCGTGAAATCGAGTTCCTCGTTTTGTTGAATATTAGTTTTAAATGCTGCTTGCACTGGACACTTTATTGGAAAGACATCCCCATTTTAATATTTTTTATTGTAGTACATCTTCCCTTTCAATGTAATACATATTTATGAAAATTTTTACAAAGGAATTCAGACTTGGGGTGGCAGCTGGGTTAGTACTCTCAGTATCCATGCATTCTGCAGGAGAAACTCCAATTTCACCTAATGTGATTCAGCTTCCTTTAAGGTTTCTTTAGCTGCTTGTAAAATACTGTATTTACATCGTCTTCATGTGGATAGTCTTTTCTGATTTTATTTTCCTTTTTAAAAACGTTTGCCTCACTTAGAGTGGTAATAGGACCAGGGAGCTTTGGTGACTCATATAGCCTGCACTGAATTTCATAAGGGAAAGGTGATGAAAATTCCGGTGTAGTCAGACAATTCTCTTAATAGCATTCTTTGTTCTGTCTTGAATAAAGACATTACCTTAAAAACTGGATGTTAAAAGCTCTTTTGTGTAGCATCTAAGCACAGAATCCTTTAGAAGGCCCATTAAACTTTGTTACTCTCGACACCTGTCTATTAAGACTGTCTTTTAGTGAGATCATTTCAGAAAAGCTCTGTGTACGTTTTTTTCTTATTCATTTTTCACATGCTGTACTTTAAAGTTGCCAAACAGATGGCTATTCATTGTAGCAGTGATAATGTCTTTTTAGCCTAGTAATTTACTATTCTATTGATTCCACTTAATTATGTTTTATGTAGTGGTGGGTGAACTTGATTCAGCTTTGGACAGAAGGCATGCAACTGAGTATGGCAGTTCTGCTTGAGGTGGAGGACTTGTTAGCTTGGTTTCTCTACTTACTTTTTATTTTTTTTCCCACTGGATTGGAGGAAACTGCCAGGAAAAACATTAAAATCGCAAAGATATCCCAGTGACCATGATAACAATTTTTCTCAACCTCTCAATTTTGCTAGGAAGATAAAAGAACATTATACACACACATAATATACATTCTGTGTATACTTGGTTAGGTGTTATTTTCTTTAAATAAGTAGTTTAATGTTGATAACGATTTGTTTGGGCTGCCCTGAACTGGCATGCAGCACTTTAGGTGTGCAGTACTGCTAAATCCTGTGTAGTCCTGGTTCCTAGATTTTAGAATGAGACTTTAATAAGCCAGGCTTTTTTTGATGTCTTGCAAGTCAAGTGAACCATGATTACTTAATTTCATTTTAAGGTATTTAAGTCTAACAGCAAGTTTTTGTGAGTTAAAATTAAGTGGCAATTTTATATGATACTGATTTTTTTGAAAAAGCTTTTGCTTTGTGAATTATATAATTTCATTTATAGTGCTAAATGTATACTGAATGTATGCGTTTCTGATACCTAGGTCATCACAAACTTAGTGAAAATGTTGAAATCTAGGGATACAAGGAGAAATTTCTGTCCACCAAATCACTGGCTCTCAGAACAAGAAAACATTAAAGCAGATAAGGTAAGAGTCATCCTTTTCCACAGAGCCTTACAGGTGATGAATTTGCACTGGTGAAGTGTTTAATTCCTGACAGTATTAGTGATGTTGATGCTGCACAGATTGTGTGGTTTAAAACCTGGAATAATGTTGCTTTTCTCTGATGTAAGAATCTTGCATCTGTTAAGAAAATTGTGTGTTAAAACACATTTCCAATCCGTAAAGGGGAACTTGCCCTACAGCGCAAGAGTGTAAATCATTGGCATTTATAGCAGAGGAGACTTGGAAATCTGTTGCATCTTCTCGTAGTAAAAATGCTAAATGAAAGAATTGCTCTATGGTGGGGAAAATTCTCCTCCAAAATAAAAGCAAATTCAGCATCATTTTCTGTACTTACCTCACCTAGAAGTTACTTTTTTTCCTAAGAGCTTTTGAGAAGAATGACACTGATCTCAAAAAGTGCATATGTGCGTGCAAAAGAAAAAACTAAAACTTGTTGTGGACTAGATTCCTTTGAATCATGACACATGCTCAATACAAACTAAACAGAATATTTGACATCTCAAAATTCCAAGTTCAGAACCAGAACTGAATGTAACGTTGTGTGGTAGTTTTAAATACCTGGGGGTTCTGTGGTATTGTTGTTAATTGTGCCGCTCTCCTGTAAGGCACAAGTACAAGGAGGTTTCAGCAGAAATGAAGATGTTAAGGCACTCGGACACACTCCTGCATGGGACAACTCTCTGTATTTAGTATGCAGCAGTAAATTGTGATGTGTGATTAGGTCCTGTTTAACTGTGAAATCCTGTTAATTTGTGAGGTCACACAGCTGTATGTGCCATCGGCCAGACACGTCTGGAGAGTCAGGAGGATGGGGAGAATAGGACCTCTGCAATCGACTTTGGATGGTAAGACACTGTCTGTGCAATTTCAGCTTTGCTAAGTCAAAAGAAGAGTTTGCCTTATGCAAAGGAATCTGTCTTTTCTGGAACTCAGATGAGTATTTTGTAAAATCTTGGTAGCCAAAGCAAGACAATCTTCCATAATTTTGGTTAAGGTATTTTTAAAAATTGTGTGCTTGTATGCATGTGTGTATATCTTTAGAATACTTAATGTTATATAATCTAATAATTTCTTAGCTCAAGCTTCTGTTGGCAATGACGAGGGGAAATGATAAGTGGAGAAATGATGTGTTTTTAAAATAATACATTAATATGTATAAAAGGCCATTGCATAGAATAGAAAATTGATACGGAAGATGTAAAACTTTGAGATTTTGCTTTTACTGTATACTATAAAGAAACATTTTCATTATGTGTTAAACTGTAACAAACAGGCTGTGCATGGTAAATATTAATTCCTGTGTATAAATATTGTCTCTAATTAGATTTAAGGCAGAAACTTAAACCTCGGAATTACTCAAAATATCAGGATTTTATGGAACTTAGAAAAAAAGATTGGAGAATGGGACAAACTTAGCAATCAGGGTAAATTTACACCAGATTAGTTGTGCCAGTATGCTTTGTTCTATAGACACTCTGCTTCTCCCAGCTTTTCAGCTTCACTATTCTAGAATTTTACCTCTCTGTGATCAGGTAAAATAATCATTAAATCACTGGCACTCGTGCAGAATTAATATGAATTAAAAATGGGGCCTTTAAGTGGCAAAATGATTCATCTGCAAGAGTCCTTCCTCTCTTTGAAGATGATGCAATCTGCTCGAGTTAGTTCAGCCAGATGCAGTAGATCATGGAGGGACTGACCCTTTGGATACTGCTGTAGGTTTGTACGGAATTAAGAGCTTTGTCCAGGATTGAAATTTAAAAACTTCCAGTGATAATTTTTATTTGAGTAGCTATGATGGTAAAAGTTTATTTTGATTGCCATATAAGTGTAGCTGCCAGATAATAACTAGTTGGCTCAGTTTAAGTACTGTTGAGAATTTTAATTATATATTTTTTCAGTTTAGTTTCTTTCTTTGGGAGTCACCTCTTCTTCACGTTAGAAATCCTTGTTTCTTTCACTGACCTACCAGACTTCACACAGCTGCTTACTGTCGGGATGTTCTCCACTGTGAAACCTATTCCACATTGATCACTTCCACATTCTGCTGGTCTCCTTGCCCTCATACCTACAGTGTCCTGAGCTCTCTGCCGGATCTTCCTTGCCCACATGCCCTCAGTTTTCTCCATTTCCTGCCTCCCCTGGTGTGGGCAGTTGGGAGATAAGGAATTCCTGTGCTGTGCTGGTGTGAGCAGCTGTGTGCCCTCCTTTTCCTGGCTGGCTTCGGGGAAGCTGGCGCAGGGAGCTCTGCTCTTCTGGCTGGGCCTGTGTTCAGGTCGCTAAAGGAATTTCTCCTCTCTGGCCCCTTGAAAATTTTCGCAGTACTTGGTATTTTTGAATCTCCTGTTCCCTGTCAAAGTTGAGGTTTAGGTCATGAACTCAAGAGGTGTGTTGGAGGCAGGGTGGTGAGGAAAGATGACAGTGTGTTCATGTAAACCTCGTTTTCATATGAAATCAGGCTAAAATGAAAGTGCAGTCAAGATGAATGTGCGAAAACAAGCAGGTAACCTTGTGCACATGACTTGTTTAATCCCTCTTGACTCCATACGGGTTAAAGCCAATTAGCATGGAAGTACTGCTGAATCACATATGGTCATGTTTATTTGTGCTTTTTCATTTACTTAAATGGCAGACTTGTGAGTTCTAAATGCCCTCTGTATTGATGACTCCATCTCATATTTCTCTTTAAAGAAAGAAGCTGTGATGGAGAAATGCAGATAAAATTGACTAATTGACTGAAATAATTGAACTGTCGAAGTCATGTAGTCGTTTACCTTTGCTGTACATGCACTTTTCATTTAAAATGCTTTTAACTGTTAGCTTAATAGGCTTCATACATTGACTTTAATTAAAAATGTTTACTAAGTAAACTAAAGGTAATCACAAATAAGCATTTTATCAGAAATTTCAAAGGCTTGCAATGTTGAAACCTGCTCCCAACGAATATATATCAAGATTAGTGATGTTTAGGGTCATATCCTATTAAATTGGTGCTTAAAATATTCCTACTTAAAGTGCTTTGAGGATTTAAAGAACAAGCAAAAAAGAACATTGAAGTGTTCAGTCCAGAAGATTGCAGAAGATGCTTGTCATCATATGTAGAAGCTAAAGAAAAAAATCTTGAGACTGTAATCAAAAGCTTCCAGACACGGTTGTAAAATGAAGCATTTACTTATTTTATAATACACTGTATGAATAGTCCAAACTCTGGAGTCTTTTTTCAGAGAGGTGGTTATTAAACATGAAAATTAAACAACCAAGGAACTGTGGGTGTTGTTACCTCTGTAGACTGAAGTCAGGAGGACCTTTGGCCACAGTGGCTGGTCAGTGAGCAATACTGCCTGCACTTAATGAATTTACAGTCAGGTATGTGCTCACCGACTGAGTTTCCTGCCATGAAGTGAGAGCAGGATTGTAATTTCTGCTGTGCATCACCAAGAGTTGAGTTGTTTCCTAAAAATTCCCTCTGTGGTTTCAAAGGAGCTGTGCAGTAATTTGGGAACTGTGTGAATGAACCTCTCTGCTGTGGCTTCTTGAATTCTTCCCCAGTACTTCTGTCTTAAGTACATTAAGTTCTTGATGATGTTTTCACTGTTTCTGCAGTGATTGGGATTTAATGTGGTCACTGTGACTGCTGTTAGGAGAGAAAACTCATTGAAATAAATGTTATCTTTCTGTTGGTTTCTTTAGATTTGGTTTAATTTTTAAGGTTTTTACCTAAAACAACTTGATTGAAAGTAGTGATGTAGTTCAAAGCACAATGACTGTAAACAATTTTGAGCATGAGAGTAGGAATATTGTATATTCCTGCAATGAAAAATCTATATCATCCCAGTTACTAGTTGTCTTCTATCATGCATTTTTTTCCTAATTCCTAAGCTAAAATGTCAATAAGAAGATTTTTTTTTCTGAATAAAATAGAGGTATGGAAATACGTATTTTTATATGCATATTGTTTTCGTGTGTTTTCACTACTTATATTTCAGTTTACCTGTAGCAATTAATGTTTAAAGAAAGGTAAGGCTTTGAGTGAATATGTAGTAAAGAAAATATTTTAATGTATGTATTTTTATACAAAGTAGATTGAGTCACTTGATGCAAAATAAGTTGTTTTAAAAAGTGTTCTTTCCAAAATTTTTAAAATTATTATTTCTCTTTTAAGTGGGTTTGGAACCAGCACCTCTTTCTGTATCTGAAGAACGACAACTTGCAATTCTGACAGAGCTACCTTTTGTAGTTCCTTTTGAAGAAAGAGTAAAGGTACCTATTTTCTGATTTAATATGCAATTGGTTTTTTTAGCGTTTTGTTTTGAGTGAGTGTAAAAAAAGCACTTAGTGAAGCAGAAAGCGGATTGATTCCCTACAGAAGGATATGGCAGTCTGCACTGTTCTTCTTCAGTACTCATGCAGCAACTGAACATTTGAAGATAATCACTTCTCTCTTACTTTCCAACTTACATTGCCCTTAATAATATTAGCATTAAAATTAGAAACATTTATTCCCAGGCAGATGAGAGAGCAGTTTGCAGTCCCGGCTCCGAGGTGGCTCTGCGTGACTGCACCCTCTTGTGGTGGCACAGCCCCGGTTGTGTGTCTGTACCGGAGCGCAGGGTCACAGCTGGAGACTTGGGAGCCCTGGGTGGGTTTGCTCCAAGTGAGATAATACATCTCCATTTTGGGAAATTAACTCCTAGAGATTAAGTTCCTGCATTCATAGCACAGTAGCTGAACTTTAATAGCGTGTATAGCTTAAAACTTGCAAGATTCTTATACTTGATTGATTGGATTTGCTTTTGAATGTTTTTCATATTTTATAGATGTAGTTTTTAGTTCTATTACCTATTTCAGTTTGCATCATAAATATTCTGAAAGCTTTTTTTTTCTGTTAAGCACATTTTTTTTTTAATGGTTTAGTTTTCAACAGTATCAATTATTTAAAAACTGGTCCCTAAATTGTCTTGGAAATGTTACCTTTCAAGACACTGTCAAGGGAATTAAGAGTAATTCCATAGGGAAAGTCAGTCTTTATTTGTCAAAACAGACAGGGGCAGTTTGGTAGAAAATGTGTGATTTTTTATCAGGCTTCTCTGAAACAGTTCTTCCAGCAAAACATCTTATTACTGTATGGCAGTCTCACACTAGGATTACAGGGAGGTGATAGGAACTGACCTCAAGCAGGGATCTCTATGTCATGACTTGCTCACTGCCTTCTGGCCTCTGGACTACTTAAAGCTGAGTTGGTGCATACATGTTATGTTTTTGGAATTCATAAAGCCTTTTTTCGTACAATTGGAATTCATAGAACCTTAGGTGCTTTTATCGCAAAAACAGAAGTAAAATGGCATGGAGAGCTTGGAGATAAGGATAAAGCTACAACTGAACTCCTGTAGTTCAAAGAAGAGCTCCTGTGTACAGTACTTTTTGTGTAATAGTGAGAGTCAGCATTCCTTTGGAGTCTCCCACTGCCTCTACAGAGCAAGTTGCCATAAGGGAAGAAAATAGCATGACCATAAGAAAGATATTTTTTCCTTTTGGTCAGTTGCTGTCTGTTGCTCTGTAATTTAACACGGTAAGCTCAATGCTGCTTGTGTATGTGGGTTGTTTCATATGCCCTTTCTGACTTCCTCATGCCGTTTTACCCTGACTTACCAGATAACAGATACTCTTACGAGCAATTGCAGAGTCCAGTTCCGTGGTAGGCTCTTCAACTTTCTGGCCCCAGGGAGTGTTTTCCCCTTCAGCCTTAAAGCACGTTAGGGTGCACCTTGCAGTCTGTGGGAGGTAATGAATCCATTTTACTGCAAGTGCCTTGCTTCTCACCTCCTTAGGCCATGCTTTGGTCAGCTCGCCTGTGGTGATGCTGCTTCCCATGGTGTGTGCTCAGTCAGCGTTGCTTGGTTTTCTGTTTGTCTGAAGTCATTGCAAATGCTTCAGTTGTGCATTAGAGTTCTCATTTTCAGGACTAACATATCCATGAACATTGGCTTTTTTAGGGAGTCCAAGCCAGTAACCAAAAAGAGTTTTGCTATGAGATATAATACCGGATGATTTTTTCCATCTAGAGTCAGGTAACAATAATAATAAACTGTATCTAGTCCTGCTTCAGGAAGGAAAGTGGTGGTGAGCATATTCTCATGCTCTGTACGTGAAAAAAGGTGCCTGTGGCTGCATCTTGATGTTACAAAACTGCAGAAAAATTTAGGTCAGCAGGGACCTCTGGAGGTGCTCTAGTCCACATCCTTCCTCGCACAAGATTAACTTTGGACTTGGATCAGCATGCACAAAGACTTGTCCAGATGAGTTTTATCTCCAGAAATATAGATTTCACAAACTCTCATGTAACTTTTTCCAATATCTAATCACTCCTGTTATGAAATTCTTTCTTTATGTCCATCCCTTGTTCCTCTTTCTGCAGCTCAGGACTATTTTCTCTTGTTTTCCTGCTGTGTACCTTAGGAAAGAGTCCTGCTTTGTCTATGCTGTAATCTTCCTGGTTGGAAAGCATCTTCTCCACTAGCAACAGTTGCCCATAAAAACAGTAATTTGAGACCTTACTCTACCTTTGCTGTGGTCAGATATCCTCTTTCAGGGTAAATTTGCTGTTTTTAAAAATCCCTGCAGACTCTTACTTAATCTTCTTCACTAAAAAAATGGTCTGACATATTACTTGGGAGATTATATCCCTTGGAAAATGTACTACACTATTTATTGAATATGGGAATGATGTCAAGAGAGAATATAGTAAACACACATTCTCTGGATAGAGGGAATATTATTTAGGCAACCCCTTCTCATGCTACATCTTGGCATAGAAGCACAGTTAGCTACAGTTACTCTTCAGGGGAACAGGTTCCTGTTGTGAAGACTTGAAAATGGACAGTGTGAAGTTCGATTGGTACTTCACCTGGCGTAACTGTCTTGAATTTTTATGATGCTCTGGTTCTTTTTTTCTAATATGGCAGTAACATCCATGGTTTTAGTCTGAATTATTTGTTCACTGCATATGCGAGGGGAACTGGTACCTATTTTCTTATTACTGAGAATGTTCCCTGACCATTGGAAACAGCAACAAAAAATTATTTACCCATACTGAGAATAACCTCTGTGTGTGTAAAATACTCACAGGACTTTTTCCCTTTGTTTTTGAATATTTTGCATTTCTGAAAGTTAGGGAGAGGAAACTGGAAGCACTGGCACAATGTTTGTAGATGTACCTGTTCATGTAGAAAGAGCTGAGGATGGTATCGTAGCACAGAAAAGCTCTTTGCACTTCGGTCCCCCTCTTCCCCTTCCATGGGTCATGGCTGTGTATTAAGTTTCTGCAGCTCAATGAGAGAGAAGACAAATCACTTGAAGTGAGTGAGTGCCAGAGGCAGGTCAAGGGACAGTGACAGTAGTGAATAAGCATCTCTCATTGAATATTTAGATCTGCACATTGACATGATTGCTCTTTTCACTCATTTAACAGATTTTTCAAAGGCTGATCTATGCTGATAAACAAGAAGTTCAAGGAGATGGGCCATTTTTGGATGGAATTAATGTCACTATCAGAAGAAATTATATTTATGAAGATGCTTATGATAAACTTTCTCCTGAGAATGGTAGGTTTACAATTAAGTTATCAGCTTGTTGTAACACTTCATTGTTCTTACCACATAATTCCATATTTGCTTATTTTACTGGTATGTTGCAAGTGTATCAGCTGTGAGATGGGAAAGTTCTCAGAAGTTAAATTTCCTTGTTTTTACAGAAGTAATTCTCACCCATATTCTTTCTGATTATTGCAGTCTAAATAACCTCTTTGCAACCTATTTTTATGATGCTTTTCTTCCCATTTGCTCATCCAAATAATTGTAATTTGTATATTTTTCTATGTAATTCATTAGCTATTAACTGCTTTGGTAATCTTTGCCAGCAAATACCTATGGACTGAACAGGATTTTCTAGGTACGATGGGTCTGTGCAGTATTGTGCAGGGCTTTTCTTAATGATGGTATGTAGTACTATAAATTTTACTACATTGAATCAAATCACATGTTCAGGTGAATCTGTGTGACTCTTACACCCACAATATTTTATATAAATACAATTTTCAAGTTATTCCCGGGTCTCTCTTAAATATTTTGTAGGATTAGGATTTTTTTTTTCTTCCCCTACCTATGGTCTTATCTACTTCTTTTTTGATGAATTTTAAAACAAGACCTTTTCTACAAAGCGAGTGTTTCACAAACTGAATGTTCCAAAATTCAAGTCCAGTTAAAAGAGTTTTGCTACTATTTACTAGGTCAGTTTTTATTCTAGCATACATAGTTTGTGTGTGTGGTTACATGTATTTTTATCCATACCAAACTGAAGCAGACAATTGTATTTGAGTTTGTCTCTCTCCTGTCTCTGCAGAACCTGACCTAAAAAAGCGCATTCGTGTTCACTTGCTTAATGCACATGGTCTTGATGAAGCTGGTATTGATGGTGGTGGAATTTTCAGAGAATTTCTGAATGAACTCCTCAAATCAGGATTTAACCCTAACCAGGGTTTTTTTAAGACCACCAATGAGGGACTGCTGTACCCTAACCCTGCTGCACAGATGCTCGTTGGAGACTCGTACGCTCGACATTACTACTTCCTTGGGAGAATGCTTGGAAAGGTAAAACCAGTGCTCTGTGCTACAAAGCTATAGCAGTACTGGAATTATTCAGTAATTATTCAGTAATGTTTCCTTCTAATTAGGAGGAGTGGATGGGAAAAACAAAAGATTTTCTCAGACTTGAGAGACAGTAACTTTCAAATGTAGGGTATGAATGTTACTAAAATTCTGGATGATTTTAATGAGTTATATACTCGGGAAGTACAGGAAATTTGTGTTACCCTGACTGCCAGTTGAGCAACGTTTGCATATGTTGGCTCCTGTGTACATCCTCGTGCTATGGTTAAGTTGATTGAAGCCAACAGCTCTACTCTGCATATAGTGATTTTCAAGATGGAGCTTTTAGGAGTATGGCTGCAGTTACATTTCCATCATTTGGAATATATGAAATGAATGTTCTAAACAGTTACTAGTTGTATGAGGTATACAGTTCTTGGTAGCATTTAAAATTTGCCATCAGCATTTACCAAACTTAAGAGCCACATGCAAATTACTTTTCACATACTCTGGGGTTTTGTACATTTTGCATATTTCTTGAGTTTTAGTGCTTGATTATTCAGTGATATGAATGTTCAAAGGCTAATAGATGCTTGTTGAGTTAGATGAAAAATGAAGGGGAAGGAACAATGAGAGAAACCATTACAAACATTAATTACATTCAATTTTCTTTTATGTTCAGGTTTAATACTGAGGCTATTTCATTCTAAGCACTTGAAATAATTTTTATAAAGCTAATAATTGTGAAACAAATTTTGGAATACAAATTGCGTTTCAGAAAAAAAAAAGTATTAACCTCTACTTACCTGTCTAATACTGAAGGTATTTAACATGTAAAAGCCTCACTTAACTGCCTGAAGTATTTTAGAGGCTAAAATCCTGCTGCTGCCTTGCAGGGGGGTTTGATGTGCAGTTGGATGTCTTTGTAGTGTAGCTGGAAATGGTTTCAAGGGATGTTGTTGGCAAATTGTGAATTGTTGAAGCAGTGCTGTGCTTGGGAGTTGCCAGTTGAATGATTTAGATAAAACTGCCTCTTTGTAAGCAACTCCCTGCTAATGCATCCTAGCTACTGCCATATCCAAACTTCTTAAAGAATGGAAATTACAAATCGGCCATTTCAATAAATAATCTTTGAGTGATGTTCCCAATCCTGTTGGGAGATGAATTCAGTGCTAATACAGTGTATGGTTATTATATCTCATACTGCATATCCAAACTTAATCTTCTTTCTGCATGTATAGATTTTTGCAGTGGAAAAGCAAATACTTGTGGTATTGTTAAGGAAGTTACTTTACCACAAAAATGTTTTGTGTGTATCTAGGAAGGAGGCAGGGATCAACTATCAGGGGAAGTTTGAAACGTTATTTTAAAAAAAAGATTGTAATTTTGAGTCCTCAGTTTCCTCTGTCAAAACAACACATTGCCTTCTGTAATTGAATTTCAAATATTAGCATAGAGACAGAAGTTGCAAAATGTGTTTTATCTCACAGGGTGCTACAAGTAGAGTTTTTTGTCTTTTTAAAGTCAGAGAACCTATTATTTAACATTTTGAAAGCATAAATTGTATTTGCAGTATGTTTAGATAAGGTAAGAATTGACAGTGCTACTTAATAATTACCCTTGCCCAGGTGCACAGACACCTTTTTAGTAGGGTATTTAGAGACCTGACGAATTAAACAGAAAGATAAGGCACGGCCATACTATTCAAAACCTGCCACTGTTGTGATCTTGGTTAGGTTATTGAATACCGACTCATCCGTTTTTGAAAATGTGTCCATTTTATGCTTTGCACAGGGTTATTTGAGAGCAATAGTGAGTTATTAAAAGCCCCTTTGCAAACAAAATAGATATAATGCAAAGGAAGCAATCAGGCATCCACAGCAATTTCTTATTTGTGGAAAGCAGTATGTAAAGAGTGCTGCCACCAAAAACTCTCACGCAAGAAGCTTCAATGTTATCGGAAAACAAATACATTAAAATGCAATAATTTATAGAAATACTCTGTCTCTTGGTAACCACTTCATACTAATATCCAAATGCGTTTAAATTTCAGCACCATAAAGTTACACCTAGTTCAGTTTTCCTTCTCATCAGGAAGTTTCTAATGGCTTGGCATCTTCTTTGTTAATTGGTCAGTTCAGAAGCAGAAACATCTGAAAATTTAAAACACGTCTTGAAAAATGGTGTGTCTGAAAATAGAAATAATTTTAATCCTGAATAAATTACTGACTTTTAGGTATATTATTCTAGTTAATGAAGAAACTAAAATCTATGTACAAAATGCATAGCTTGCTCATGCAGCTTTTGCAGTCACTGGATGAGCAAAAGGTCTTGTAGAAATAATACTGTGTGATCATGTAAATGCATATGTTGTCTGAAATCATCCTTAAGAAAAAAACAACTAGAAATGAGTTTGCTTAAACAGCAGCTACTCAAACACTTCCAAAGTTTACATTTCTCAACTATCAGTGACTTTACTCTGAAATGTAAATATTACCTTAGCACTGGTGCCTTTTAAGCGTTTTCCTTTCTCTTCCTTAAAAGTTAAAGCTCAGCTGGCTGTGCACACCTTTGGTAAGTCTCCTACTGCCAGAGGGGTTAGCAACTCTGTGTTTCCCTCTCTGAGTCCCAGGCTTTGCTCGAGAGCCAAGGGCTGTCAGGAATGTTCAGGCAGAGGAGTTCTAACCCCAAATACTGTGGAAATGAAGCCTTCTTGTCCCAAGTGGTGTCCCAGCAGGATGGATGGTCCAGATGCTGTGGTGCTTTTGCACTCTTGGTAGTTCTGGGCTGTGGGCAGGCTCTTGGTTTGGTTCCACTTCTTTTCCGCATGCAGTAGTTGTTGTTTTGGCTGCACTAAAAATCTCCCCATGTACAGACTCTGCTGTGTTGTGGAATTGGCTCAGGAGAACACAAAAGGTGCTTTTTTGACGGGTTGCCAAGAAGCGCCAAACCAAGGAAATTTGGAAGCAACACCTGAGAATATTAAATGAGGATTTTCTCCGTGTTGATTCTTGAGTGGTCAAACTGCAAACCTGAAAAGAAGGAAACACTGGTTAACCATTCCAGCAGAAACAGTGACGGAGAATTAAATCTGAACTTCACCATGTTCTGACCTAAACTCAGTCTAGTATACAACATATTCTTCCATTTCCGGTTTACATTTGCATTTATTCAATGATGTTTCTGTGACAGATGTTGTGGAAAAGGATATTATTTGCATTTGGAATTCTTTGCCACCAAGCTGCTAGTTCTTGGGATAATTTACTTAAATTTCATGAAGTACCGGCATTAGTTTAAGAATATGGCAGGAAATCCATAGATAGATTAGTATGATAATTTTTATGGTTTCCTCTTCTTCCCTTTTGACATAAACCTGCTAGTTCTTGCATTTATTTTGTTTTGCAGTGGCTGTCTTTGCATGTTAAACAGACTGACTCTGACAGTAGAGATTTTTGTATAATACACTCAGTGTCTTTGAATTTACTGAATTCTACCACCTCTCTTATTCCGGAATATTAAATAGCACTTATGAGTCACACATTCATGTTGCTGAAGAACACTTATTTTTGAAATATAATATTAAGTCCCTTTTTCTAAGCAATAGAACCTGCAGTCCTTGGAAGACACTAAGGTTTTCTGAAAAGATTTAGATTTGTTTTGCCAAGACCCAACTTCTTTCTTAAATGATTGGGAAAGCAGTATGGAGAACAAAATGTTTTTTGAGTTGTTTTGAACTGAGCCCTTCTATTGTGGAACCAAGTAAAGAAGTTTTCTAGAGGAAGCAGCAAGGATTGAGAAAAACGAATGTGTTAATTTTCAATTTTAGCATTATTGTGATGGTGGATACAATCTAGGTTTAGTTCTTTGATCATTAATATTTAATGGTATATAGGAAATCAGTAATTTGCATGGACTTGTGGATATTGTATTGATGAAAGTCAAAGTTGTTTATTTTCCTATGAGTTTTTGTAGTTTACTGATTTAAAATCTAACAGACTGTTCTTTGCACATATCTAAATGTTACTAAATATATATAATTGCAAAAAAAGTTATAAAATAAGTCCTTGGGTAAAATGAAGCTTAAGAAGAGCAATAGTTGATCAAATACAGATTTTATTACACTGCAAGTAAATGTGGGACCTAATTATTGATTAGATTATTTTTCTGTATATTAGAGAGTAAGCCTTATGATTACTGTTTGTAACTTTGAATATTGTACCTGTGTGGAAGGTACAATTCTAAGATGAGCAGTGTCTGTAGAATCCATTCTGCAGAAAAATTAAACTAGTTCTTAATCCTTCTTGGGCCTTATCTAAGAAGTATTGAATCAAGGGAGTCTTCTCACAGCAAGATCTGCATCAGATCCTAAACTCTTAAAGAAGCTGCACATATGGAGTTAAAACATTCAAGGAAATGTTTCTAATAACATATTTGAGTGCTGTTCGTGCACCAAAAGCTTGCGGAAAGAAAACAAAGCAAGAAAACTCTGCAGTGAGAACTTGAGTTTTGTATATTGATTATTTGGTAGGATGGTGTGTCAAACACTGCACTGCCACTCTTGACTGTTGGAGGATAGGATTTTTTCCCTTCTGATTTTTAGGCTGCCCTTTCCCTTTTCTTATTGTTCACTGAATTAGACCTACTTTGGCTTGTTCTAAGTACGCCCTTAACTGGTTTGTGCTGCAGCCACAATTGATGCTACTAGTACCTGCTAGGTATGGGATTGGTGATGCAAAGAGAAGGTAATTGCTATAAACTCTTTGTTTTATTAATTTCAGTTACTTCACATTGTGATTTTGTAGATTCAGCATTTTGCTTAAAAAGCAGGTTAGCTGATGATCATTTATCTCAGAAATTCCTGAATCTGATCTGGAATCAAAACAGGAATTTACCATGGAAAGTGGCGCGGTCCTTTAATGATAAACTTCCAGCATGGAAACACAATCCTAAGAGAGCAGAATTGATACCTCATGGAAGTTATTTCATGATTTATGAATGCAGATGTAAACTAATCTGAATCTATTTTCTGACACAGTTCTTCAGCTTGACAATTCCTTTGTGTACTGGTGCATTTAACAAAACCAATTATCTTTTGATTACAAATAGCTGTGTTAGTAGTAACCTTGTAAATATATATGTCTAGTGGTAAAAGAGTACTGAAATGTGGTATTTTAACTCTAAATCTTTAGGGAGGAAAAGTGTTTATTGATGGATTGTGATATTTATTGGGTCATAATGTATTTAAATTTTCTTTAATGCATATGTTAGTGATTGTTTACCGTGATGAAGTGCATCGAGGTCTCTGCAAGGAGTTCTGCTTGGAAAGAATTACCTCATGTCAGTGGTCACTCCTCAATTAAAAGTTCCATTAGCAGATGATTCCTGCTTCTGGTTTGTGTACTGATTGCATTTTATTGCCTCTAAATCAGGTTCCTAGACAGGGAATAAATAAACAGTTAGAGTGTGTGGTAATGGTATCCTGATCTTTTTTCACAGTTGGGAACACCTACATCCATTTCAATCAGTTAGGTTTGGAATATTTACTGAAATTCTTAAATTGGTTTGAACTTGAAAAATTACTAGTTTCACTGCTATTAAAATACAGATTTATGTTAGAAGCATATCCAGAGGTTAGTTATATAATATTAAGTATTTCAGTATGTCAGAAGATTAAACTTAAATAAGGAGGAGTAGTTTTCCTTTTATCTTCAAGTTCTTCCTAAATTATGTTTAAATTTGAGACAAGAAAAATCTATTAAGCCTTTCCTGGAACTTCAGTAATGAATGATAACTATCAGTTATCCAGTGCCTCCACAGGTATTGATAGTGCTTTCCTCTCATCCCTCAAAACCCCCAAATGACATTGATAGCAATATATATCACATTTATGGCATAAGTTAACAGAGATAACTGTTCCTTTTAAATGAGAAAGCAAGTATCAAGCTGATGAAATGGTAGTTTTCTGCACGTGCTGGCACATTTCTGAAGCACTCTGTTTTGATAATAAACATTAATGTAATTAAAGACATCCTAAATTCCTAGAATAAAAATACTAGCATGACTTTCCATCTTTAAATTAAAAATTAACTCAAGGGCATTAGAGTTGATATGATCCAATGAAGTCTTTGGGGATGGATCCTTACATTTTCCTGGTCCTGTGTTCATGAGTTGGGAGTTGGGTCTGTGCTGCCACACCCCTGCTGTCCATTTCAAGTCACTGCTTCCAAGTCTCTGAACCTTCTATAAACTGTACTTACTGACCTTCAAATTCCCACTGAGTGGAAAATCTTAAGTAAAACCAATTTACAAAAGGCTTTTTCTAAAAAAAATAATAAAAATAACTTTAAAATCTGATGATATTCACGCTGCTGCAAGGGCTATTAAAGCTCACAGAAGCCTAATTACAGGCATCAAACTGTGGAATTTTCACCTCCTTTTAAAAGACAGAACAGAGGCGAGCTATGATTTTTCGCAGTAATACAGGGAAGATAATGCACCAGATTTTCCATTACTATGGTGATACAAATGCATCTAGACATCTGCTACTGCTCAGAGGCTTGGAAGCAGTGACTTAGAGCTCCCAGGTAATGGGACACGTTGCTTTGCGACACACACCTGAGAGAATTCATTTTATTTTACCATGTTGGCTTTAGAAATAATATCATTTGGGGTTTGCTCACTTTAAAGCACATTATTAAGCATATCTTTAACTTTACTGAATGTTAGCTCTAAAAATGCTTCAAAAATAGGAGTACCTGTTAAAATTAACTTAAATTTTTAGTTTAATCTTTTTCATTAGGATTGAAAAGTCTCCGCTGCTCCCAAAAGCTTTGTGAATGTGACATTTCTAGGATATAAATAATAAGGTAGAAGGAAGTTCTAATGGTTTTGCTATTTTTCGATCATTTTTGTTAATGGTTCTGTACAGCTTTGAAGATCTATTGCACTCTGTAAGTGCTAAGTATTATTTAATAGTAACTGTTTAAAATTACTGAAACAGAGAGGGTTATGGTCTTGGGGGCTGATTATGGAAATAACTGAATTTAAGTCCAGTCATTTACTGCTTTATCCCAAAAGCCATGCATCTTTCTAGGGATGGAATTTTAGCATTGTTTATGCTTTAAAATACAGTTCTGGGTTGTGAAGGATTAATGGAGAGTAGAAGCAGTGACTGATTATTTTTCTTGAAAGAGATTTTAGTTGAAATAATACATGAGAGAATTAGTTGTAGACCTGAAAGTGTAAGTAAAGGCACTAACACTACCTTACAGAGAGGGAGGTTTAATTAGTTCATTTGTGAATTTGTTTACGCAGTTTGAACCTTATTTAGCATGTTGTGGTGCTCATGTAACCTCTACTGTGTATAGCTAAGCTGGCTGAAATGACTCTAATAGCTTACATTTTATCCACATTTAAAACATGGTGTGGAATCTTTTCTTTCTGAAGAGCAGTTTCCTAAATCTTGGGGTCATACTTGAACAATACCTTGTGTGACTACGTAGTACTTAAATGGTATTGTGGTAGTTACCATCTGTAGTCCCTGTCAGGCATTATTTTGTTGAAAGAAGAAAAGTCCTCCCTGTCCAGAGAACTGTCATCCTTTTCTTTTTGCCACTGTGTACAGCTGTCCTTCAGCCCACATCCTTCTACCATGATGGATTACAGATACTAATTGCATGCCTGTGTTCTGAAGGGTGCTTGCATTAAAGAACTGTTTCTTGTTCTTCCACATCACAGATGTGTAGTGAGTGCATTCAGTTTATTTGTGTCTGAACATTGTATTTTTCATCACTTCAAATGCCCACACTGTGGTCTGTGTCACCAAACTGAGTCAAGGCCAATCCCTGTAGCAATCAGTTACTTTGGAGCTATACTGTAATCACACGTAGCTGAGATTATTTAAAACAGGAGCAACAGACTTCAGACTGCATGTGAAGCGAAAAGTTATTAACCACAGTAAGCTTTCTGTTCCTTTGGTGGTTTTTAATACTCTGGTGTGTTCTGCAGGCATTCACACCAAGGGGGAGACAGAGGTGGGTGAAGTTCCTTTCACTGAATACTACTTTATCCACAGTGAAACACTTGCTCGTGGCCTTTTAACCAGAAAAACCCCTTATTTTAACCATCTCTTCAGGAAATAGAAAAGGCTTGACATAATTAGGAGAACACTGGGTTGGGGAGTACTAAAAATAATGTTACTGAAATACAGATTTCAGAAGCTTTTAAGTTCCTTTTTCTGATATACAGAGATGTCAACTTCAACTAAAGAGTGTCCCTAATGTATATGAGTTTGAAAGAGTGCTGGGAAATGTGGGTTGGCCTTCTCAGCAGACGTTACCTTTTAGCTGCTTGGGAATGTGTCACCCTGTGAGCATTACAGTGCTTGTGGGACTGCCCTTGAGGTGAGCATCACTGTCTGTGCTTCAGGCCAGCTTCTTGCCCCAAGCCTGAACGTGCAAATTGCACTTCTGTCCAGCCAGAGTGGGGCTGTCCCTTCCAGGGGGGCAGAGCTGTATGGGATTGGTTTAGGTTGGTTGTGTTGACCCCCGTGTCTGGGCGCTAGAACCTGGCAGTCTGATGCCATATGTGACCACCAGTCGCTCCTTTCATGACTCCCCATCTGGACTTTGTGCCTTAATGTCGGCCTGCTGCAGGTTATGGGCTGCAGGGTAGAGACAGTGGAGTGAGCTGGGAATGGGAACTGTCAGAATTCATCACAGAAAGGCATCGCTCTCAGTGGTGATTACCGCAGGGTGAAAGGAAACTTGCAGAAGGGTGTGAGAGTACTTAAAGTTTGAGAAGATTAGTTTTAAAATAGACATTGGTTAAGCTTGCTGGCTTTGATCTCCTGAAGCAGTGTGTGAACAGGAAGCTCTGATTTAGCTGAAGAGAAGTAGACATCTCTGTCCAAGAGCAAGCCAGTTCTCCCATCGGTGTTGTTGCTCACTGGCTGTGAGAGGAAGAAAGAGGACGAGTTCTGCGTGGAGACCGTGACCATATATTGTATTAAAGGACTATACAAGTGTACTCCAATGATAGAGTTTGGCACTGCAGCTGATGAATGTGGCAGCTGCTCTCCTCTGGTAGAGGCAGTCACCGTTCCCTTGCCTGTTGCTGATGCTGGGGGCTGCTGCCTCCTTGATGTTGATGTTGCAGAAAGCCAGTTCAGAGAATTCAGACAGGCAAAAAACTCAGCTTCAAATAGGGTAGCTTAGAGCTCCCCAAGGCAATTCAGTATGGAAGACATGGAAGGAGGGAAGTCTCCCTGTTGGCTGATAGATCAGTTTTCGTAAGAAAAATCCCCATCAGGGTGGGCTTCCACGGGCAGCTGGCAGCTCCATGGTTGTGCTCCTGGTGAAACCAATGGTCCTGCAATTCCCACCTCGTTTCAGCCATGGCTGTGAGCTGGATTTTACTTAATTCAAAAGAAACTTCAGTGTCCATGCTGTGGCCACCAACACCCACCCACCCTGCAAACCCCAAATGCAACAGCCCGGACAAAGCACAGCACAAATAATCTGCAAGTTCTGAGCCTTATTCAGGTTGTAATGACCCTGTAGCCTCTACTGCACAACTGCTCTGCTTGCAAACAAACCCAGGGGAATCAGCAGCTGATTGGTTTCTTTGCCCTGGCAGGAATGTGTGGAATCACATTTTTTAGCAACAACAAGGGAGTTTGATCAGTTTATGCTGACTGAGGAACAGAAAAGTTCCATGGAATCCAGAAAATGAAGTTTCAGTTTATTTACTCATATTCTACATGGCATTTCTCAGCATCTCTGCACAGTGCTGGGGCTATAATGGTGGAATTCACCTCTTTGAAACAAAACCAAAGTTCATCATGGCTTTATTCACCAGAGTTAGAGTGCATTTTTTTATTAAACTTTATTAGGATAACTTGACTTTCAAACTAATTAGAACACTACTGTTTGTCTTCTTTCCAGAAGTACTTTATTTTGAATATTGCAATCACTTAGCTAAGAGAGGGAGTAATTAAAGTTATTCTCAAGTTGCACAATTTAGTTTATTTAAAAATGCTTTATATAGTTTTTAGATGAAGTTATAAATGTTCACTTTGGAACTACCTGAAGATTCATAGTGATGCATTTGAAATGCATTATTTTTTTATTGATTCTTAATGTAGTAAATTACTGAAGTTATTTGGCAGCAAACAGAAATAGCCAGTGATGTTGTTCACATTTATTTTCCTGATAGCATCACAATTTGCATTAATTGCATTGCAGCTGCACTCACTTATATTAAAAAGCTTCTACCATAATTAATCCTTTTTATTTCAAATCATTTTGGCACAATTTCTAGCAATAAACACTCATAAAAGACAGACACTTGAAAAATAACATACAAGTTTCTTCAATATACCTATTGCTGTTTTTTCCTGACAAGGAATTATTGATAGGCTTCTAGGATCAAGTGTTGCAAGCGGTAAAGACTTAAGACCAGTTTGAAAAATGCTAAGTGGATTATTTTGCATAAAAAAATAGACAGGTTTTGAATTTGTGTAATTAACCTGTGTTTAGAAAATACCTTGATTTATGTCTACATTTGTATTTCAGTTGCATACATTATGGAAATTTAATTTATAATCCATTTAGCTGATGTGATCATAGTTTTTAGTGCTATCATTTATTAGTCCTTGTATATTAAATGCTTTAAAGGCTTAAACCTGCCTTGTGTAAAAAATTACACCTCTGCATTTACATTTTATGAGTCATAGATGGAATTCCATTTTAAATTCGGGTAGCTTTGATATATTTAAGGAATTACAATGGCTTTATTGTTACTAATGCAGGAACAGCAAACACTGACCTTACACATTGCAAATTAATGATTTATCCCTCTAGTTTGCTTTTAAAGTCAACTATACAAATGAGGATTTTGACTTCTACACCTTGAATAAATCATATGGCTCTAAATATAATGCACCCTTTGGCTTTGAACTCGTTATTCTCAGGTTTTTTTGCAAGGTCTAACTCACCTCATAGAAAAATGTTCTTTCAAAAGTTTAAGGAATTTAAAGTCTTTGTTGGAATATCACTGAGTGATTAGAGCTACATCTATTTGTCTTTTTTTCAGTTTTGGTTTTTTTTTTCTGCCTCGGTGAGATTCCTTTTCTAGTTTTTCAGCAGATTATGGAGGAATTAAGTAGCCCCAAAACCCTGCTCTTGGAGAGCTAAAAGGGAACAAAACGATGTTGCAATGATGTTATGTTGGTGATGCTTTTTCTGATCATCCTGGCAGCGATATTAATGTTCTGTAAAGATTTGGTTGTCACTGGTAGAGATGCCGATGTGGCAAACAGACTGGACAAGCATGTGCCAGGAATGGGCTTTTCAAAGCAGTGGTTCTTTAGTCAGAATAGCTCTGAAGGGTACACCCCTCATTCTTCTGAGAGCTACCATAAGTATTTTTTTCTTCCAATCAAGCGGTTGTTACTGACTTAATAAAAAATAACGCAAAGATACTTTGCATTACATGGAATGGTGCCCATGCAGTAGATGAACCTAGAATGGTGTTGCTGGAGTTTGAAAATTCTTGAGGATAATTTGAGGTTGCAGTCAAAATACATCTTTTGTGAGTGCTGCACATTTGGGTCAGGTACATGCTTGGTTCAGTAATTTTTTGACATCTGTGGCAGTGTCAGGCAGGGAAAGGATTGGACCTGTGACAGTCAGAACTGGAAAACTCTTGGCTGGAAACAAGGATGTGTTGACTGTGGCACCAGTGCAATGCAACTCACCGAACATGCAGCAATGCAGCTGTGTAACACGCACCAGATCGTTTTTATTAGTTTAAAATGTACCGAGTTTACAGAGTTATTTTAAGGGGATGAGGGGGACGACTGTTCTACGTGTAATGATTGATATGAATGGAATAATACTGCTTGTGATGGTGCTAATGGAAGTAGAGACGTAAACTTTGTAAGATATTCTTGATGCAGTTGCATTGTCCTTTAACAAACCTTGCTTTTTCTGAAAATAAATACACTTTGGGTAAGAGGAGTAGTGATAGATAAGCAATGACCTTGCATTTTAAGTCACAATATAATTAATTCGTGAGATTTGGGACCTTGGTATTTCACAAGAATATTCACATCTCAAATTTTGGATGAATATTTTTGAATTTATGCAATATCTGAGCTATTTCCATGCCAGAAAAACCTACTCATGCCCTGAAATAAGACAGAATTACTCAAAAGTTGAGAAATAGACAATAACCTTTGGAATTCCTGCATGTACAACAATGAAATATAATGTGCTTTTAATTGCTTTATTTTTCAGGCTCTTTATGAAAATATGCTGGTGGAGCTGCCATTTGCTAGTTTTTTCCTCTCAAAATTATTAGGGACAAGTGCTGATGTTGACATTCATCATTTAGCTTCACTAGACCCAGAAATGTACAAAAATCTGCTTTTTCTCAAGAGCTATGAAGGGGACGTGGAGGAACTTGGACTAAACTTCACCGTGGTAAATAATGACCTTGGGGAAGCACAGGTAAGAATGGCTTTGAATTTTTTTTTCCTTTTAGCTATGACTGATGAATCTTTACTAAAATCTAATTTTTTTAATTTAAATGTGATAGGAAGTAAATGTTAAAGGTGCTGTGAGGCATCAGTTGGGTTCTGATTCAATATTTGGAGTAGAGTGTAACCAGCTGTGTACTTAAAAAATAACTTTCGGCGATTACTTGAAGGGCTCGTCTTTTAACGAGTAAACTGCAGTGATTGTTTTTTAACAGTCATACAAATAAAGTTCTACTGCCTGGGAATGTTTCTTGAACAAAAAACCATTGTTTCTTCAGTTGCACTTGTAATATTAGCAAAAGTTAGATGATGTGGAAACTACAGAAGTACTGCCTGGTTTTAGAATTGCAGTTAGCAGACAGAGAAGTTTTAAATAAAAATGATTGTGAAGACCCTTTATTGTGAGACAAGCATTGTCTCCTTTACCTGTAATTTTCAGAGAGCCTGAAGTTTGACCAACATTTATTTATTTGTTTTACCCCTCACACTTTTTTTTAAAGGATTGAGATACCAGATTAGTCAAAGGGGATAAATGGTCTTCAGTGCTTCTGAAAAGCAGTTACTTAGGTCCTTAACTCTGAGTTTTTAAAGCAGTTGCACCATATAATTTGATTACAGCTTTTATTTCTCTCTTATGTGTACTAAAGATCATTCATAGTAGAAAATAAATGTCACTAGAGCTCTAAACCCTGCCTTAGTGTGCTAACACAGGCAACCTCCTAGGTAAAATCTTTTGTCATGCTTCCTCTTTAGTTTTTGAGGATTTAAAATTGAGGATTTCAAACTTACACTTGATTATGGCATATAATTGGATAACAAATGTAGACCTGACCACATTGTGACAAGCAGCAGCGTCTGAATTCAGCCTGCCCTGGTGAGGAGGAAACAGAGGCTGCTGAAGGGGGTGAGCAGTGCTCTGGGCTTTGCTGCTCAGGGACGCCGGGGCCGGGCACGGCTCTAGTGCAGCAGCGCCACTGAGATGCACTGACCTGTCCTGGGAATTGACAGCTTGAATTCTCTGCTGCTGCTTAAGTTTGCTGGCCAAGACTTCTGCTTGAACAGTGCCAGGCTTGGATTTTATCTTACTCTTCTGTCATCCATTTCCCGCCATTTTGGAAGATCCTAAAACCTGGATTGCATTAAATTTTAAAATAGTACCCTCAGATTTGGGGTTCCTAAAGGGAACTAATTGGGGGTTACTAAAGGGCAACAGTTGCCTGATATAAGTATTGTTTGATTTTAAACATGTTCCATATGTCATTTTCCACTCTGGATTACACTCCCTGTGTGAAAACATCTGACCCTCTGCAGTGTCTTTAGAAAAACACTCAAAAACTTGAGCTAAAGACGTGATACAGATGTACCCAAAAGCACAGAGTGCCTGCTCTGTGGTACTGTGTGCTCTTGCGTGGCTGGTACTGAACTGAGGTCTGTAGCACTCACAGTGGCAATTTCCAGTATTAGCTGGGATTTTTAACAATGGGGAGTCTGAATTCTAAAACCATGTATTTAATTCTGCTTAAAGTAATAGCTTTGTTGGTCACAGCCAACACAAATCCAGTTTAGTATCTAAATAAAATCAGGGCTATGGCTGCTACTTTCAAGACTTCTGATTTGTGGTTTTCTGGCATAACTTTTAAAGGAAGATTTAATATATTAGTGAGTTACTGTGTAACAAGATGAAATGTAAGTTAAAATAAGTATTCTGATGCTGGTCTGCTGTTTTTATACTTGAAGAGAGAACATTTTACCCACGAAGTATCAGCCTCTTTTTATGAGGCTCACCGCATGTTAGTGTAGGACAGAATTCATTGGTTCTTGTCACTATCCTGCCTTTCAATGCAACAAGTCTCTTTTTATACTTCATTTCATTACTTTAATAAACCTCATATGGCTAAATACATTTTGTCTGGTATTTGACTTGTAACCATTGCATACTAATTGATTGTGCCAAGGTAAGGCTAATTCACTTCGGGGAAAGAGCTTAATTTGCACTCCTTTTGTTGAGTGTACATTATATATAGTTTTCAGCTAAACAACCACTTTAGTGTTTAATAAATTAGTGCCCAATAAATGCATCATAAATCTATCATTGTAAATAGCTGTCCTCATGACAGTGTCCATCCACCAATTGTGGCACAAAAGCATTATCTGCAATGAAAGACACATTCAAAAGGGGCTCTATTGCCTCTGTCAGTAGTAGAAGGTAGAAATTCTATTATCAGTGTATTGATTCCAATCCTGTAATGTGCTTTTAGACCCCATTAAACTATTGTCAAAGTGCATTCACCAGAAGTTGAAAAAGGTACTTAATAATTTGCACATTAGACCTGCTAATTAGGGGAGCTATGCCATCAACCTTATCTTCCAACCCCAAATAGCTTTTGATAAAGATCTATCTAATGCAGTGATGCCAACCTACATTTCAGCTCTTGGGTCTCCTGCAGAAAATGGTGGCCAGTAGCAAAGTCTCAGAGGAGGTCAGCCTGTGGTTACAGATCTGAATATTGATTTAGTTTTTCCTTTTATCTTGTAGATGAGATGGTTATGAAAGGTCTGTAAGAATAAGGTTAGCAAATTCAAGAAAATTCCTTCTCTTTTCAGACCTTCCTCCCTCCCCTTCTTTCAATGAGGAAGGCGAGTTCTGTGGCTGTCCAGGGCGAAAGGGAGCTGGAAATACTCATTCCTCTTCAGAAATGTTGGATACTGTACTCCAGAAACTTTGCTTGAGGGTATCAGCCTCAAACACTGATACTTGAGAGTACATGGATCACAGGTTGAGTGTGATCAGAAGATTCCATAAAGAAAGATGTAAAAGCACAAATCCACAGAGAAGCACTATGATATATGTGGCAGCAATTTCTTTGAAATCTGTATCATACAGAAGTTGGTTTTAGGGCACCTTCCTGGGCTTTTTAAACCGGTGTGAAAGCCATTGCTGTCACTGAAAGTATGCGGACTCACCAAAGGGGAGTTCTTTGCCTTTAAATTCATTTGGGGGAAAATTTTGAAACCTTAAAAAGAGTTTTGAAAGTTTCTGTCTTGACAGCCTCTTTACTAGGATATAGTGGCTTTGATGGATGATTTTAGAGGTTTTTCAGCAGCAAAGTAATTAAGCTGAGGCTGAGCCTTCTCAGGCAGACTTGTAACACTTAGAGAAAATGCATTCTTAGGCATTCATATGCAGTCTCCTACCTGGAACTCCTGCACGAACATCTGGAAAGCAGATGACAGGGTAAAGAAAAAACCACTTTATTGACTTCTTTTCAAAATGGGGAAAAACTGCAGGGGTGATGGGAACAGAAGTGATGAGAGCTCAAGAGAAAAGATAAAAGGTTCTCATCTTGTAGGAGTTGTTGAATATCTATAAGAACTTTATGAAATTGCACCGGAGGTTCTGTGAAGAGATACTTGTCTTATATCTTCACATGGGACTTCTCTGTCCCCTTTTGGTATTTCCCCTTCATTTTGAAAATGCACCTTGTGCGTAGGGAATCAAATTTGTCTGAATGATCTGAATGCTTACCTAAATTATATCTATGGTTTGATTGCCTTTAGTACGTGCAATTTTGATTACAAACCAAGGTAAAATGCTTTTTGTTTGTTTGTTTAAACTTAAAACTACAGGATAGAAACATGACACAGGGCTGTAGTTTCCTCGTGCGGCTGTCCGGGGTAACCTGGGTTATTGTCTTGCTCCATCTAGTGGCCAAAAATGGATGGATAAAAGTAAAAATGAAGCTAATAAAAGCGTTTTAAGGTCTACTGAGTTGTGCAATGGCCTTTTTAAAAAGGAACTCTTCAACAATCATTCCTGACTTTTAGAATTAAGTGGTAATTCTAACATAGTTCCTTTAATGCCATGAAAACACTGAGTGCATCTACCTTTACTTTAGTTTTATGTCTATCAAGTGTTTGATGTTTTACATCCTTCTTACCCCTTTTGGCATAATATATTTATTATTTGTGTTCTGTTATCCCTTCTGTTTTGGTCTTGGATGATACTTTGACACAATAGTGGTAAAATTAACCTCACACTGACAAACTCTGAAATTGGATAGTTCGGTCTCTGGAAAACCCCAGGAAATGCATTTAACTGAGTCCTGTACCTGTATTTGTGGCAATGCAGGGCTCTGGGGAGGAAGGGGAGCTACAGAAATATAGCTGGATCAGAAATCAAGATTTTCTGCTTAAAAATATAAAAATGAATGAATAATAAGATTAAAAAAAAAAAACAAACACAAGACAACTTTGTCCTGTTTTCTGAAAATAGCAGGCAGAAAGAGTGCAACAGCATTTTGTTCTTTGTTTTGCAGGAAGAACTTTATGGGGAGAGAATAGCTTTTTATTGTAGAATGAATACAGTTTTCCTGACATCCCTAGAGCGCTGTGGAGCCAGTGCTATTACAACGCAAATGTAAATTAATCTCTGTCCTGATTTCTGTTTGCTGGCCTGCAGGGAAGGTCAGACATTTTACTTCACCTAGTGCTGAGATTAATCTTAAAATACAGAAGTTTTCTAGAGCACCCTGCCAGTAGTTCCCTTTGGCTATTTTAGGAAGGAGATTAGTTCAAGCATCATTTAGGGTAAATACAGAGAATTTGTTGTATGCACATGGAGTGATACCTATTAGTGTATTGTTGGTGTCCATGTTCTTAAGAGATGCTTGATGAGTTAGGTGATACAAATATGCTTTAATGCATTTTAATATGGCTTAATTCAGCGTGTCCATACCTCAGAGAGAGGGATTGTATTGAATGGTGTCAGCAGCCTAAGGGATTCTGCAGTTCTGAAAAACAAGTAGAGAAAGTTTGTAAGTGGGCAGGTAGTGAAGTATTACTGAGGTCACAGCACTGCTCTGTTCACGTGGAACATCACTGGTTGCTCTGATCTTGTAAAGCTAAAGAGGACAAGAATTTAAGAAATAAGAGAAAGCTTTCTGGTCTTGTTAGGCTTTGTAAAATGTATTTTGTAGGAGGAAATTAAAAAAAAATGTCTTTGGTTCCATGTAAAATTCTCTGGAAAGATTAATGGAATTGCTGCCTATAAGTAATACAACATGGATATATTTGAGGAGGAAGGAAAGAGCTGATTAAGCTCTTCCACACTGAAATAAGGAGAGTGGGTATGAATAAACTTTACCCATATGATTTGAAGTGAAAATTAGAATGTTTCATGTCAATAATTGGATTAATTTGATGATTAACTTCCCAGCATCAGTAGTAAAATTACTACAGTGGGATGAAACACAGAGAGCTCAGCAGTGCAGGGGCCCCTTCTCACCAGCTGTTTCCACGATGGTATTGAACATGCGCCCCACCCTTCTATTAATACTCCATGTGCACTTTACCAGGAAAATTACCCTCACCCTCAGGGCAGGCAGTGGCCCCAGGCAGTGGCAGATTGAAGTGGGAAACAGTCCCTGGCTGTGTCCCATGCCAGGCTCTGCGATGGGTGGATGCCAGAGGAGCCCTCCAGGGTCTTGTGTCCCTGGTTCTTGTCAAAGGGAGCAACAAAATGTGTACAGGGTGTGAAATGGTGTCACCTACACTGACACCTTCCTTTTTGCCTAATTCTTGCAGGAGTAGGTTTTAAGCATAATCAGTGCCTGCACACAGACATGGTGGAGTATTGATGAGTTTTTTTTACTGTAGGTGCTAACAAAAGCCAGAAGCTTGCAGCTGATAGATTGAAGTGGGATGTAAGGCATATTTTTAACACCTATTGTAATTCAGGTTGTGGTAGCTTATCAAAGAAAGTGGTGGATACTCCATCACAGGACTGTGTGTCTCTAAAAATGTGCTCTAACTCATCTGTGGATTTATGGAGTTAAATACAGGAATCTCTAGACAGAATCCTCTGGCCTGTGTTGTCTGGGAGGTCAGGATTCACAGATCTTAATGGTTTCTTTTGCCTTAAAAAGCTATGAATCAAGAAAAAATCTGAATGCCCAAAAGCACTGTGAATTTTTAATCATACCATTTTGCACGTTTTGCTTAATACAAGAACAGCTCGCATTATCAGGTAGCATGTTAGAAAAGAAGCTATTCTTGTGTTTAATTCTCTGTGCTCTAACGATGTCATCATTGCCACATACGAAAGTGCACACTTGGTTTAAATGAAGAAATTGCTGACTTCAGTGTGTAGGAAAAAAAACCCCAGTTTTTGGAAGTTCAGAAGGTGACAGTTTCTGAGCTTCTCAGGTTTTTTAATTCTTCTCTTAATTACTCTAATAATACCTTCCATTGGGCTGCTGCTGAACAAAATGAACCTCACGTAGTAAAGAGTAGATTATGTGATGGCCTATAGTGTTTTCATAACAGCTATCTTTGAACCTGATTTATATCTTAATGCAATTACAGTATGTTTAGTTTTGGAGTTTTTCTTTAAAAATTCTCCCATACTGAGGTACCTTGGTGTACTTGAAGGACAAAAGTAGAGCTTCCCAGTAGAAAACCAACACTTAGGCTTGATTTGTTTGGTTGTTTTTTTACTTTCATTGAATGTACTGAATATATACAACAGTACATTTTCCGCAGCATGAATTGTGAATGCTGAGCATTCTGCAAATCATGCTTGTTTCAGACTTTGAATTTTAACTCAGCGGACATGGCTTTTATCATAATAGTATTCACCAGCAGCAGTTAGGGAAGAGCCCAGCCAGTCAACACAGCTTCCCTAATCCAGTTGCAAGGAGAATGTTCTGCGTGAGCTCTGTGGTGTTACAGGCTACTCTCCCTTCCAGGGCACTTACAGTAAAGCTGTGGGGAGCTTGCCAAGGAGGGTATTTTTACCTCAGTTCTTGTCTGACTTGCGTTGGTGAATTAGGTGTTACAGACAGCTCCTATGAAAGAGCTCTCTGACTGAGCTTTATCTGCTTTCTGGTGATAAGCCATGAGGATGTGTGATGAGCTGCACTGGCAGCTGGAGGTCTGCGTGCACAGACTGTGCTCTTACACATAACCAGAAAAAACACCCTACCTTTTGTAACTCCTCGCAATCTTCTGTCTTCCTGTGAGGTGAGTATTCCTGGGTGTATTCTCGTCAGCTTCAGAGGGATACATCACTTACTAGAACGTTTTGCAGCCCCATTGCACGGTTAGAGCGCAGCAGTGCGGTGTCCCAGGTGATGAGAGTGGCTGTGTTTGTAGGTGGTCGAGCTGAAGCCGGGTGGAAAGGACATTCCCGTCACCAGCGCCAACCGGATCGCGTACATCCATCTGGTGGCAGACTACAGGCTGAACAAACAGATCCGGCAGCACTGCCTGGCCTTCCGGCAGGGGCTGGCCAACGTCGTGAACCTCGAGTGGCTTCGAATGTTTGATCAGCAGGAAATACAGGTACTTCTGCTTAAAGCTGCACAGAACTATTGCTCTGAGCAGGAACAATTGCTTGTCTCTGCCTGTAATGTAACAGTCTGATTTCCGTTGCTGTTAGGTTCTGACTTCGGGTGCCCAAGTTCCTATTAGTTTGGATGACCTTAAATCTTTCACAAACTATTCAGGTAAGCATATTTTCTTAAGTAAAAAAAAGATCTATTATGACTGACTGTTGCCCTGATTTTTCAGCCTTCTCTTTGTGTCTCACAGTTCATAGTTCTTAGGTAGTTTCTCACACACGGGTGTTATAGATAGAAGCAATGTTTTCCTTAGTCCAGGTAGTTTACAGTCTTTGTCTTAGAGGTATGGGCGGGATGGGGAGAGGTGTCAACCTTCTCCCCCAATCCCTGGCCTTTGTAGAAATACTGTAAAATTGGAGTCAGATCTTTTAATAAACAGTTCATGCCTTCTCACCAGAGTGAGTGTGTGTGTGTGTGTGTCTATGTGTCTGACAACAACAACTGACTTGGGAATAACTGAATGTGCTTTTTATCCTACCTTTTAAGAAAAAGTTACAGGGTCATTCTTGTTACCTTTGGCCAAATTTGGTGGATGTGCCTAAATCTCAGAAAATTGTCTAAAATTACAACCCAATTTTATGAATGGTAGGAAGTTGAGATGTGCAGTTTCTTTTATTCACATGCTTAAATGCAAGTTTATAGTCAGATAATTCAAGGGTGTTGGTTTTCTAAATTAATCAGTGAATGTGTCCGATCGGTCTGAAGAAAAGTCTGCAAATGATGTTGGGATAGTAGTTTCTACCACCCCATTTAGATACTTAGCATTTCTCAGACAGTCTGAAGAGAGAGATCATGTATTTTCATTGTGAGAAATGCAAGGAATCTTACTTCATTTGTCCCCTGCATTTATCATGAATGTAATCAAAAAGTAGCTACCAAATCACCAGTTCACATCTGGGCTTACCTCAGGGTGAGCGGATTCATTCAGTAACATCCTGGGTTGTGCAGATTTTGCACACTCTTGGACTGAAGGGCAATAATCTGAAGTTACTAGCTAAATGCAAAACTAAATAAAATAAATTTAAAATATGATTCAGTGAAGAAAACTGGATTTTGGAAGCTGAGGGATATAGTAGCCATAAGTAAGCAATGAAACTGCAGTGATGACAGATCTGTAGGTACTGGAAGTTAGCAGTACAAGCCTGCTGGTTATATTTTTGCCAAACCTTCAAGATTGATGCCAGGTTTTCTGAAGAATTTATTTCTTGCATAAATCTATTCTAGCTGTAAATCATGTAAATCTCATTGTAGGTGGCTACACAGCAGACCATCCTGTAATTAAAATATTTTGGAGGGTTGTAGAAAGCTTCACTGATGAAGAGAAACGCAAACTACTCAAATTTGTAACAAGCTGCTCTCGACCACCTCTTCTGGGGTTTAAGGTATGTCCTCTGACTTACTGGCAAGCTTTAGAAATGCTGCAGATGTTGGTCCAAGTTTCTCTTTTCCAGGAATCTACAGCTTGAGAATACTTGTCTGTGACTACAGAAACAGCTTCAATGTTTGCATTTGCATGTATAATAAGTACAGTTTAAAAATATGTAATGAAGTGTTCTGTTGCTTTGGATTTTAATTGTAAAATTTGATAAGCCTGCAAATCACTGATTAGAGCACTTGTTGCATGTGATGGAGAGTCCTTGCTGCCATTTCATGTTGGGCAGAAGCAGAGTTGCTACCACTCTCAAGCAACAGGTTGAGTGAAGCCTAGTGTCTTCTAAGTCAGGCAAAAGAGAATTTAGGATATAAAAGCAGTTATTAAATTTGATCCTCCTAAATTAACCATCTGAAGCAGGACATATATTTTCTTTTCTTCTAATTTCCATATATCTGCTTCTAGCTCACAGCTCATTACTCTTAGCAGCAAAATATTTAGCTATAGTCTCCAGATTGCTATTTACAGGGAAGCTTAAGTATGAAGAAAAATCTGCTGTACTGCTGATAAAACTAAAAAAGAGGCCAAGGGAAGGTGAAGACATTTTGAAACTAAGTTCTGGGATTGTTCTACCCATGAATTTCAGTGAATTGCAAAATTTTGGCTAAGAACCAGCCATCACATTATTTCTTCTAAAATGTGGGAATATTCAGTGCTGTGTGGTGCTGTTACCATGTGGATGGGCAACATCCTCCATCTTCGGCATCTGTAATCTCTAGCTCAGCTACACTCCTTTTATAGACATCTAGGATTGGAACTGGCACTTTCAGTTGGTAATTGGTCTGACTGTTCTGTGTGTCAACTTCAGGGAAATGAGTCATGTCTTAGACTCCCCAAAACATGCTAACCAGATGCCCTTTAACAATAAGGAGTGTCCATAGATATGGAGATGGAGGCAATGGACATGGCTGTTGAATCACATGAATCCTGTCTCGGGTATTGGTCGATTGATTTATATGATTCCTTACTTAAAAGTCTGCAGGCTTTTCTCCCAAACCCCCCAAGTCCATGCAAATATCACTCTACAGTACTCTACCAGTGAATAGGATTTTACAGGACAGCAGGAAAAGCAATTGGAAAATTCTGGGATGAGACCAAGATAGAACAGTGCACATAGTCACACGAGGAAGGGAGAACTGGGAAACAGCTGGAGAAACCAAGTAAGCAGAAGTTCCCATTTGTCGTCATCCTCTTTAATTACAAGGGGAGAGGAAGAAATGCAGATGTAGGTACCCAGCTTTGAGGTAGCCAGTGTGACATTTGAAGAGATGGAGGAAGTGAATCAAAAGTCTAAAAATATTAACGCTGACAGTGACAGACTTGAGAGAAGCTAGATGTGGAATGCTGCAGTTTGTGTGTTCACTTGGGAGATGGGCCACAAACTGCCTGCAACGTGGCTAGGAAAAAATGAAAGCAAATTAGTCACCAAATTTTCAGCATGAAAGCAGTGAGTTACAAGATGAATTCACTGTACAAGGGGCTTGCATGCTCAGGCACGTGCAGCAGTGTTGGCAGAGGAAAGCAGCTGAAAGCTCTGCTGGGCAGCAGCGCAGGGTGGCTGCAGCAGGACCTGTTCACAGGGATTTGCCTCCAAACCAGGGGCTTGCCAGGAAGGCTCTGCCAGAAAAGGCAGTGGGAGACCAGTGGTGTCATCAGCAGGAATGTCTTGTTAGCCCATGACAGTGCCCTGTTTGGAGCTTTGAAGGTGCAGAGTGTGAAGCCACAGGAGTGCTGAGTGTTCCCAGCCAAGTAAGCATGGGAACGTCTTTATGTTGATGGGAGACATGAACACAAACCATCCTCAAAATTTGTTTGCACTTTTAGAGTGTGTGCCGTATTTTTCTGATAGAAACACAATTTCTGGTTCTCACTCTGAAATTTTCTGTGTATGCACTATATGGTGGGACCATCATGTTTTCTTCAAGTTAGTGCATGTTGATTGAAGATTAGGAAGTATCTTGATGCTCATAGGTTATATATAACATAGTCTAGCTTTGCGTCATTTAAAAATCTTAAACTTTCATTGCCAGAGTCAGGTTCAGAATAACATTACTAAAGCTAATTAAAGTTTAATAAGTTTTATAAATGTGATTGTTACGGACAAAAAAAAGAAATCATTAAAGTGTGGTTGAAAATTGTTAAGTTCCAATCAGGTCACATAATAAATTGATGATACTTTTCCCTTCCAAACTATTGCAGTTTCCCGCTGTACAGTATTTAATTATGCAACAAATGGTGCCCTTGGCATGACATTTCAATTTAGAACTCCATTTTTTCCATTTTTAAAGCTAGAGTAGGGAAATTCAATTAGCATTTTGAAAGGAACACTAAAAATGCAACATTTTAGCCATGAAATACTTTTAAGGCCTCCATTTGAACAATAATTTAGCTTAGAATCTCATTGACCTTCTGCCTTTGGAGGTGGAATTTTTTTTCCAGTTTTTGAAATCAGAACTTTTTTACCTCAGGCAAGCATTTGATAAAATGAATACTGTCTTGCCAGCAAAAGCAGTGCTTTGAAGGTAACAAATAAATATATTTTTCACTATACTACTTCTTGGAAGAAGATAAATGGGATATTATTAAAGCAGTATTACAAACAAAATGTCTTTAAAGTGTGTTCTTCAGGTCAGTAGTTAACATATCAGAAGAATAATCAAGGTTTGACAAGTTTATATCATTACAGACTCACTATGCATGTTGATATTATATTTTTGTTGCACTGTAAATTTGTACCATAGGCTGTATGAACAATAGCAAGTCATTGTATTTTCCTTAGAATCATATAAATTGCTTTGTGTACTCCAAATGAGTGGATCTTGTTGGGACAAGGCAGAGGGAGACACTACACAATTCAAGCGTGGTTTTGGTGCTATGAGGAATGAAAGAAATGCCACCTGAGTGTCACTGTGACAGGTTTTCATCTAGTGATTTACTTCACAGAAATGTGTGCCAGCTGCTCCAGAGTACGTTTTGGCTTATATACCTTTTTTTGATGTGTGGTTGTTTTTTGTTTTGGTTGTGTCTTCCAGGAGTTATATCCTGCATTTTGCATTCACAATGGAGGATCTGATTTAGACAGGCTGCCTACTGCCAGTACCTGCATGAACTTGCTGAAGCTTCCTGAGTTTTATGATGAAAACCTGATGCGAAGCAAGCTCCTCTATGCCATTGAATGTGCTGCTGGATTTGAACTCAGCTGAGTCCAAGCAATGCTTATTTGGATGATCTGCAGAAGAACGAACCAGTGCCTACTCTATAAGCAGCACCCATACCCAAGCAGTTTTAAGGGAATTCTGTCTACATTTCTGCAGCTCTCGTGTCTTACCAAATGCCCTCAAATAGGTTTCATTTCTAAACACGGTTTCTTAGTTAGCTTCCATTACTGAATATTGCGTTGACACTGCTTTTATGACTCAAAACAATGAATGCTGTGTGCAGTGTGGCTGATTTCTGTGTTTATGTGAAGAAAGAGCACATTTAAAGAACAGTGACATCTCAGTGAAATTAACCAAAGATGAAGCTTTGGCTTTTTGCTGTTCAAACATAAATAGTTTTGCAAACTGGCAATAAAGTTGTGTACTGTGCGGTGCATTGGGATGAGACAGGGCTAACATCCTGTAATTAATCATCTGGAAGGAAGGCAAGCAGATGTTTGCAGATATCCCAGAACTGAGAGGATGAAAATGCTCATTACTGACAACCTAACATCTTACATTGTAGAGTTGTTTACAAATCATAGAGAGATGGGCAATCACCAACCATATGAAGTTCAGCCAGGGCAAGTGCTGGATTCTGCACCTGGGACAGGGCAGCCCTGGCTGCTGTGTGCACAGACTGGGCAAGGAGAGGCTGGAGAGCAGCTCCAGAAAGGGATCTGGAGGGCCCTGGTTGATGGCAAGTTGCTCATGAGCCAGCAGTGCCTTGGAGCCAGGAGGGCCAGCCCTGTCCTGGGGGCACCAGGCCCAGCATTGCCAGCCGGGCAAAGGGAGGGGATTGTCCTGCCCTGCTCTGGGCTGGGACGGCCTCACCTCCAGTCCTGGGGGCAGTTTTGGGTGCCACACTATAAAGAAGATTCTGAGCCATTAGAGAGCATCCAGAGGAGGCCATGAGCGTGGTGAAGGGCCTGGAGAGGAAGCCATGTGAGGAGTGGCTGAGGGCACTTGGTCTGTTCAGCCTGGAGGAGACTGAGGGGAGACCTCACTGCAGTTACATCTCCTCCTGATGGGGAGAGGCAGGCACTGATCTCTGCTCTGTGGTGAGCAGGGACGAGACCTGAGGAAACAGCATGGAACTGGATTGGGGAAGATTCAGGTTGAGTATCATGAAATGGTTTCTCAGAGAGTGGTTGGGCTCTGGAACAGTTCCCCAGGGCAGTGGCCACAGCCCTAAGTCTGCCGGAGTTCAAGAAGTGTTTGAACAATGCTCTCAGACACTTGTTGTGACTCTTGGGGTGTCCTGTGCAGGACCAGGAGCTGGACTGGATGATCCTGATCAACCCCTTCCAGCTCAGCATAGTCCATGATTCTATGATAGTTGTTGCAGAACTGATTTTGTTTCATACTACGTTCCCTCAAGATGATAGGCACTGAGATAAAATGGGTGTAATATTCCATTTGTGCTTTCTGAAACACTTTGAAGAAAATGGATTTGCATTATTTGAAGTTCAAGCTTTGCTACATCATTATCACTTGGACACTGTTCTGAATGGATGTGACTGCCCAGGTTTTCTCTGTCCTGTTTGTCTTTTGTGCCTGTACAGGTTTGTTGATTGGTTGCTTGGTTTTAAATGAATCAGTCTCCTATTGCATACACAGTACATACAGAAATCACCAATTTGGAAAAATATACATGTAATAATTATTAAAGTTATTTGAACCAAAGTTATCAGGCATTATCTTTTATATTTGAAGCCTGTGGTGTTCACATTCCTTTTCCCTATCATTTCTTTCCATCTTAAATGCCATATCTGTGTTGTAGACACTAATCAAATTAACTTTTTTTTGTGATTAAACAGCTTTTATATCCATTTCCCTGCAGTATTTCTGCTGAGAAAAGTAAGTGGGAATATGCTGCTTAATATCATTTGATATCTGGGGAAAAAATTGCTCTTGTATGGAAGGAGCTGATCCTCGAGTAGTAGGCACATCGTAGGGTTTCGTATGCAAACTCCAGTGAGTTTAAAAGGAATTATAGTTCAGACTATAAGATTCATCAGTCCATCCCTCTGAACTTTACTTTTATATTTTAAATCATCAGAAATTACAATCAAATTTGTACTCATCTCTTATGCAAAAAAATATTTTGCTGTTACTGGAAACTCTGCTGGATTTCCTATTTAATAAGCAGTAACCAGCAATATCCTTTTAAATGTGGGGAAACTGAGTGGTTTTAAGATGTTTACTAGTAACCATATAAAAATGTATAATTTCCTAATTTGGGTAATAAATGAAGTGTTAAAATACTATTTGTAGTCTTGATGTACAGAAATAAAATGATTGGTTTTCTTTTTGGTTTTGCTTTAGGCTTTTTATTTATGTTAAATGTTACATATTCAACCTATTCTTTATCCCAAATTCCTTTCTTGTATATTTTTCTACATAAATTATGAAACTTGTAAAGAAGTTGAAAAAGAGATCAGTAATAGTGAAACTGCCTCCTTCTAATTGCAAATCTGAACACTTCTTTTAGATAGCATTATTTATTTTAGAACCTAATGCTTTAAATATTTTGAAATTATTTTTCAATTCCATTATTTTGCTACACTGGGTAGTGTTGTATCTGTATTTTGTAAAATTAAATTAAATTTTTCTATTAAATATTTGTATTTTGAAGATTGTGTTGGAGTCATGCCAAGTACTGGTGACTGGTAACATCCACCTTGTGCTTTTGAAAAGGAGCCAGTGCCCACTATTGCTGTCTGTGGCCAGGAAAGCAGCAGGTGCCACAGGGCGGGTAGGCTGGGGGAAGCGTGACTTGCGCAGAGCTGTAATTGCAGGAATCACAGAGCTGCAGAAACCTTCAGGAGAGAACCCGAGTGTGCTGACAGTGCTGTGATGATTTATTTCCTGTGCCTGCAGCACTGGGTGATGTCTGTGTAGGCTGTACCTGAAGTGTGACCCTGGCACGGGCAGGGCATCGGCGCAGTTGTAGCCCAGTTTCAGCGTGCACGGGCTGGGGGTCTGTGCAGCCTCACCACCCTCTGAATCCAGGCTGCAGTGAGAGGAGAGTGGGGCTTTCCTTTGGCAGCCAGTGCTTCCAGCTGTTTCAGAGAGGCAGGATGAAGCAGAGGTCCTGCTTTTCAATGATCTATTCCTGGATATTTTAAGGAACGGAAGATAAAGGTGTGAGAGGTAACAGTCATGTCCTGAGGAGCAGGGGAGCCAAAATGATCTCTTGTAGCACTTACGTAGCTACATAGAAATGAGAGTTGTTCCTATATGAAATTGGATTTTTTGGATTGTAAAAGAAGAGCAAACTGTCCCCTGGTGGTGATGCTCCCAGAGTTTAGGTAGGCAGAGGCAGGAGCTCTCTGCGTGCAAGCAACCTGAAATAATATTGTAGATTTGATCATCAGAATTATAGCAGTAATAATGAATTTAAGGTGGGTTTCTATCCAAGACAACTCTTCCTTAAAGTAATTTTGTGTATTACGGTGTTTCTTCCTCCTAATTCAGTACTTGCTTTTTGAAAAAGCAAGTATTTTCTGATTGGTTTTTTTTTCAAGTAAGTTTGGGTTTGTGATTTTGTAACCGGTTCTAAAACATTTTTTGCCAAGGTCTGTATGATGGAAGAGTTCACAAATTTTTCATCTTTACAAAGTTCAAAGGCGTTAAAAGTGGAATAAAGAAATAAAATTGGCACTTGGTCTGTTTATTTCAGTGAGAGTTTTTCCAGGTGGGGGGTTCAGTCCTATTAGGTGGATAAAAAAAATAAAGCACAGCAAACCAAACCAGGAGTAATTGGCCTTGTCCTTAATCTCTTTTGTCTTCCATCATGGTCCTGAAAGCCAGACTTGTATAAATGCCACAAAATCGATTTCTAGGGAACGTGTATATATCTTCAAAAGAGTAAAGATTTTCCTCCAGTTTCATGTGTAAACACTGAGCTGACAGAAGTTTGATTTGAATAAGGATATCTTCAGGTATTTTTTGGGGAGGTGCTCCATAAAAATAATAAAAATGAGCTTCCTGATGCTATTAGTAGCAATGATGACTTTTTTTTTTTGGCATCACTTAAGTAATATAGCACAAGTGTCCTCATTTAATCCTATAAAGGGGTTTGGAATTCAAAGAAAACACTTGGACTGCAGTGAATTCATACATTTTCTGCCAAAAACTATTAGTTAAATACCAGTGAGACAGCACATATTCTTACCACCACTGAAAAACAGTACAGCAAAAGAGAAAATAAAGGAGGAATGTTTGTTCGACCTGTAATATTTGCTCATATACATGAATCTGTGTTAATAAAGGTCTGTGATGTAAATGCTTGTTACTTTTGTTTTCATGATGCTTTTGCCTGTCAGTGAAGGTGGGAAGACATAAACATGGTCTGTAAAACTGATCAGGATATCTATATTTTTATTGACTTCTGCTTTTGTGAATAAAATAATTTGAGTTTTCTTGAAACTCTGCAGAAACCCTCTTCCTTTTTTTTTTTTTGCAGTAAATTGGGCATTCTCTTGTTAAAAAAACTGATAGTACTGAATAAGTTCTTAAAGAATGTAATATTAACTGCTTGTTAGTCTTGAAGTTTGTACCATTGGAACTGGCCACCCCTGGCGCTGATGGAGTCACCATTCATGGAGGGATTTAAAATTCCTGGAGATGTGTCCCTGAGGGACTTGGTTCAGCAGTGGGATTGGCAGTGCTGGGTTAATGGCTGGACTCAGTCATCACTGAGGTCTTTCCCAGCCTAGACATTGCTGTGGTTCTGCTGCTTCGGGATGGTTCATACCTTCAGCTTTCGAGCTGTGATTTCCCACTCTGCTAAGGAAGCTGCAGCTCTGAGGTTTGCCCTTGTTTCAGGGTGTTTTTCAAACAACGCACTTGCCCTGCGTTGTAAAAACTTTGTCAGAATATTTGGAAAGAAAAAAACCTCCATGGATAGGAGTCTGAGAAGCTGTAATTCATAAATTTCTCTTTCAGCTGCTTCTGGAATTCTAGCACATGTGGGCCCCTTGGAAGGTGCAATTTAGCTTTTATCTCCTTTGATAATTAGAATTATCTGCTTCCCTTTACTTATTATTTTCATTCCTAAATACACTTCTAATTCTACTTTAATATTGATAAAGTTAGCATTGAGCATATTTATTTTTGAATGCTTAGAAATAGAAGCATATATGCTTCAGCTTGCCTGCTACTAAAAATGCAGTAAACATAAAACTACAGAAAACTCCTCTTTTAGGGCATTTCCTGATTTGTTACATTAAAACCACAAATGCCCATATATCTGACCTGTTTTTCTGTATGCATCTGGTAGTCTGGAAAGGGTATTAAATTTCTCAGGTACGTAGAGAGACAAAACAAGGCAAAAGGTGATAATGAAGTTACAAAAGTTGAATCCATTACAGGGAACAGAGAATGGCTGGTCAGGAGGATTGTCTGGAGGTCACCTACAGCAGGTTGCACACGACCTTCACCTGTGGAGTTCTGAATGTCTTCGTGGATGGAGAATCCACAATTTCTCTGGGATGACCTGTTTTCAGTGTTCAATTATTTCACAATAAACCCTTTAAAATCAGGTTTAAACACATTTCCTGTATTCCAGTTTGTGCCCGTTGCCTCCTGTGGGGCAGTGCTAAGGAATCTGAGCCTTCTCCAGGCTGAACTACATCAGCTCTCTCAGCCTCTCCTCATACGACACAGCCTCTGAAACCTTAATCATCTTTCCCTCTGCCTTGCTTGTTAGTGAACCCAGCAGCATCTTCAAAATACCTTTTGTGGACTTTCATGAGACTAGGACTGAGTTAAGGGACAGTAAATCTTTTCCTTGTCATATTCCTGTGGTTCTTAATCAGTGATACTTACCAGGTAGGGTTGGATTTAAAGTTTTGTGGCTTTGCTTTTTCAACTTCCAGTGCTGCTTTGACTTTCCAAGGATTTTGCAAATCTCTTATCAATGCAGAATAGCAGTCTGGGTAAAAACTGAGCTCTGAATTATTTTCACAATTTTTTTATAGATAGGATGCTCAACATTGATATAAAAATCATAGGACTAATGTTAAATCAACTAAATGTATATTTGCTTCTGCCACCAACAGTGTCAAACACCCAAGTGCTGCCTCTTGAGCAAATTCCTATATTTTGACTGTCTTCTGAAAGTCCCGTAGCCCAGAATTCAGCAAAGCACATCAGAGTCAAACAGGAGAAACATGGGACTTCTGACTGGCACAAAGGCAGGCACAGATGTCCTACCGCTTGATTTCACATTGTCAAGGGATCAGCTCTTCTGGTGTGATGGTTAAACCGTTGCTACATTTATTGCCAGAATAGTTGCTCTCCAGTCTGGGACTGAAGTTCCCTGTCCACAGCTCTGCAGAATCATACATTCTGTTTGCAAAGTTGGTTCATGTATTTATAGGAGCAGCGTGCTCAAATTTCCTACTATATTTAACATCATTCTTTTCTGCATTCCCAGAGCAGCTGTTTGTTCATTCTGTGTAACATTGAACTGAAAAGGAGTTTTGCATTATTTCTATTTTATTATTTGTTTATAGTTACGCATAGCTCTTGATTGCTGAAGAAAGAAACAGGCATTCACCAGATGGTGTTATTTCAGATCCTCCTGCCACTGCTGCTTGCCCAAATGTTTGACCTGGGAAAAGCGTCTCTCCTCAGTTGCTATGTAGTTTTGCTGTATGTCGTCAAACAAACCTTTTGAAGGAATTGTTTCCTTGTTGCCCTCATATCTTTATTTAAGAATAATTATTTTCATTACAGCTCTGTTTTTCTTTTTTGCCCTATTCACTTTCAGGAAAACAGCAGCAGAGCTCAGAGTTCTGCGGAGCTATTTTAGGTATAATTATCTGGTAGATCTATCTGGCTTTTGATAAAAAATTACATAGAGTTAACTAATATTTGGCATTGTCACATGGACAAAAAAGCATATCCCTGATCAAGTTAATGAACATAAATGCTGATCAAGCTGTCCTTGCAAAGAATAAGCGCTTGGCATAAGCTGTGAGATCGTCTGACTGCCCCCAATAGTTCCTGGGTTGTGTGCAGACCCCATATAATCAGCAGAATATTTGATATTTCAGGAGGAACTGGCAAAACCAGCAACTATGTTGAAGTGGTTTAACCACTTTCAAAAGCATCCACTTTGCTCAGGCTTTTGTGCACAAAGAGGAGTCCAGATAAACTTGCAGCCTCTAGATTACCTAAGACACATTGCACATGAAAACTGAGGTTGTGCTTGGCAGGAAAACTCTGGAGAATGCAAGTGAAAATGGGTTATTTTGTGCTTTGAATGCTTCTACTGAAAGTTTTAAACTCTAGGTGTATTGCCCGTATTTCAAGTCTAATTGTTTCTGATAAGCTATCAGCAAAAAGTTAATGCTTATATTTAATTAAGTGGCACTTTCCAGAATTACTTTGCCTGCAGTACTATAATTAGATGTTGTGAGAACAGTCTTTGATACATATGCTCATATTCTTTGTTAACACCAAAAATAGAATCTGTAAATCTGTAAATAGAAAAACTGGATGCATTAAGCAGCAGGGCAGAGCAGCAGGCTGGGGAGGCTGCAGCCATTACCACCTCAGGAGAACTAACATTAATGTCTCTCTAATGCAGCATTTTTAAGCATTTCTTGTGTTCTGATGGGCTTTATATAATTGACCTCTATAAATCATAAAAGATGGTTTAAAAAAAGAATCTGGGAACTATGTGAATTGCTAATACCTCCTGGAACGCTGCCACATTATTTCCATCATTAGGTTATAGCTACCAGTTAGGCCTGAATTCATCTCACTAAACTTTAGGCATCTGTGAGGTGGCTGTTGAGGCACTTTGGGAGATAAGGCAGCCCGGGACAGAGCTCTGGCAGGTGGTTTCTTCTTACTGAAACACATCTCCAGAGAGGGTGGAATGAACTGTGCCTGGAGGTGCCCTCTCCTCCTCTCTCTTCCCAGTCAATGGCCTCAAACTGGATGTTTGAGACAGCTGAAGTCAGGTGAAGTGACCAGACCTTTCCCTTATGTTCCCAGAGGAGAGTTGAAAGTTCTTAAACAATTAAGATTCTTTGATAGCAGCGTTCATTCTCAACGACTCAATGACTCAGCACTTGGATATCAGCCTGGATCGCTGATACCAGCTTTAACAGACCCACCAGACCTTGTTTTGTTATTGGAATGTTGATGCTCTGCCAGCAACATCAGATTTAATGTCCCCTAACACAGTACTCCAGGCTTCTGCTGCAAGCAGCAAGCCATAAAAACATAGGACACTTTGACTTCATACTTTTGCAAATACCTTTGAAGCTTTTGTGAATCTAAAAGCTTTTCAGTTTTATTAGTCCTATAAATAGATCTAATTAAAAATGTTAATGAGCCAGTTATGTAATCCTTTTGGATTTCAGTAAAACTTTCGAAACTGTCTCTCCCGGGGTCCTTCTGGACAAAATGTCCAGCACACAGCTGGATAAACACATGATGGGATGGGTGAGCAATTGGCTCATGGGTCAGCACAAAGGGTTACAGTGGATGGGGTTACACCAGGCTGCTGTCCTGTCACTGGTGGGGTTCCACAGGGGCCCAGCCTCAGCCCTGTGCTCTTCAACATCCTCATAAATGACTTGGATGCAGGACTGGAAGGGAGACAAAGTAAGTTTGCCAATGACACTAAATTGGGAGGAGTTGCTGACTCCCTTTGATGCCTTAAGCTTTTGTCACGGTAGGACACAAAAATGGATTGACTCCATAGAGTTGTCAGAAGAGAAAGAAGGCTTTATTTACAGTTCTAGCAGTTCCTTTTATAACATGCTGCACTAAAAAGGTCTATTATTGGTCCGTGGGGCTGACACTGCTCTCCATTGGTTAAGTAACAGGAAACAACGCCTGGGGACAGTTGTTACGGGAAAGGGAACACTGTTTACTTAACCTGTTTTGAGAAACAGAGAGAGATGTTTTGAAAAGAGAAAACTGTTGACAGCTTTCCCTTGGGAAAGGAGTTAGCAATGGTTAGCAAGCTAAAAATTCAGACTCAGAAAATGTCAAGCCCACAAGCTTTAGCTTTCGTATTTTCAGATTCTGTGCTGCCTAGGGGTGTAGTTCTGAGCCTCATATGAAGTGCCGGTGAGCTCTCTTCACAGAGTAGGGAGACAAAACAAATCCTTTTCCTGCTGGAGACCAAGGACAACTTTCAGCCCAACAGCATAAACAACGGTAGACTGAAGGGATGAACAAGAAGGATGGGACCTCACAACCTGAACCTGTAATTGGACAATTAAACTCCACTATGCAAATGGACCCAAACTTACAATAATGTAAGATCTCGTGACCAGCCAGCCATTTTGTGACCATTCTTAGTCCGCCTTGGGTGTAGCCTTGGTCAGACCCTGTCCTGCCCAAGGTGTATCCTAAAGGCCTTTCAATAAATATCTACTTTATTCTCTTGCTCTGTCCAGCCTCTGTTTCAGGTCAGCCTTCCCAAGGCATCACCTTGAGGGAAGAGAGGCCCTGCGCAGACCCAGACAAATCAGAGCACTGGGCAATCACCAAGCATCTGAAGTTCAACCAGGCCAAGTGCCGGATTCTGCACGGTCAGGGCAATCCTGGATGTCTGTGCTTCAGTGCCCCTGCTGTACCTCTTCTGGTGGGCTTAGCCATGTGCTATTTTAATTGAAATCACCTGTAACAGAGAACAGAAAATTAAATATCATGTGCACAATATGAGCAAACTTCTAAAAAGTAAATAATTCTTTTTATTGTTAGAGATAATCTTAGCTATCAAAGATTATAAGTTAAAAAAAAAAAAGAGGTGTCCTAATAAATGGTAGTTGTAATTGGTGGCTCTGTAAGCTGCTAGTTCTGTAAAGTCTTGGGAAATGTCTTCCTATCTTCTTTGAAGACAAACATAAACCACTTAAAATATTTTTTAAAAAATAATTACACAATCTTTTGTTTCCATCTATAACTTTGTTAGGAAACATTTATTTATATTCTCAGTGTTTTGCTGTAGAAACTGCATCTTGTACAGCCTGCCCTGCCCTCAGCTATGAGCAGGCACTTTACTTTCTCCTACCTTCCTTTCTCCAATTGTAAATCGGTCTCTAAGCCTTCCCAAATATTATTCCTATATCTGAAGGATGCTAAAACAGAGCTATGCTGTTTAGAGTCAGAACAGTGTTAGAAAATCTCTGGGCAGATTAACGTAATGCTAACGATTGTGTTAAAGAAGCCTGGTTACATTGATGCAGGCAGTGTTTTGATTCCAACCCTCTAGTTCCATATGGAATCGTGCTTCTTTGCCATGTTCTGTTTGTTTGGATAAACAGAAAGTTTTATGGTTGGCATCCATCATACCTTAAATGTAAACACAAAATCTGCTCTTTAAACTATTTAAGCGAAGAAACTGCCTCGTGCAATTTCTGTCTTCTTTAGTGCAGCTCAGGTTTTAGGACTCTTCATACTTTTTTGTCTCCCCTGTAATCGGTTATGAAAGGTTGGAGAAAACCCTTTATTTCCACATCAAGAAATGTTGAAAGGATTAAATCAAAATTTTATATGGTCTCCTCCCCCACCACACAGTACTGATTTGCCTTTGCATTTAGCAGGCTGCAAATCCTCTGAGGTCTGAACCTCACCCACTAGGAAGAGCCAGTCTAACCTACTTGGGTTTTTTCTTTCCAAGTGGATCAACAACTTGGGCCTCACAGCTACTTGCTGATGAGAAACTAATAATGGAGTGAGGTGTCTCTGTGCTCTAATTTTGAAGAATCGTTTCCACGACCACAACTTAGCATCAATAATCAACAGTATTTCTTTTGAAGCTTGCATTTCCCCAAAGCACCAAGCCTATAATTAGGGTTGTCCTACTACTTGTGCTGCTGATTTGTTTTAGGTTTTCCTCTGCCTTATTCCAAGCTGGCTTTTGTTTTTTTGAACTGACCCCACTCCCATACAAACACTTCCTAAATAATGAGTATCCTTCTAGTTGACTTTATTTGGGAAGCGTACATTTTAGGCGTGGAAACTCTCTAACTACACTTCCGTCATCTACGAATTAATGCTCCCACCTTTTAAATAAGGCGCAAGAAATATAATTTTACAGCAATTTAAAGCATGGATAAGGTCCACATTTTAAAAACAGAATAACTTTGCTGGCCTATACTTTGCTCTCAGCCATGGCACTCAGAAAACCACATACTCTAATATAACACAAAGGATGCTCCAATACATTTGCCCAGTGCTGGGCTCTGTCCAGGTGCTACATGCAGCAAAGAAATATGACCTCAAAGGAATTCTGTGCCAGAGTAATAATTTTTGAGACTACAAATTAAACACACGAGGGGGGAAGAATTTTGCCATCTCACCTCGAGCAGCCAAACTCATCTCTTCAAAGCGTGTGTCTTAAAATTATCAGTTGTTTTTTCACCTTTTCCTACAGCAGCACACCCAGGCATCACTTTTTACATTTCCCCTCACAGAATCCCAGAATGGGTCAGGCTGGAAGGGTCAGTGGGTCTCCTGGTCCAACCTCCCTGCTCAAGCAGGGTCATCCCAGAGCACACGGTACGGGATTGCATTTGGATGGTTCTGGAATATCTCCAGTGAGGGAAACTCCACAGCTTCTCTGGGCAATCTGTTCCAGCGCACGATCACTGGACAGTAAAGAAGCTCTTCCTCATGTTCAGGTGGAACTTCTGTGCATCAGTTTCTGTCCATTGCCTCACCTCCGGGCGGTTGGCACCACCGAGAAGAGCCCGGCCCATCCTCTTGGCACTCCCAGTTTTTGAGAGTAGAGACACAAAAGGGGAAGAAATTTTGTCATCTCACTTCTGGTAGCCAATCTCACCTACTCAAAGAATGTTCCTCAACATTACTCTTTTTCCTTCTCCTTTCCCCTCAGCTGCACACCTGGACATCGCTTCACAAAATCACGTCGTCAGCTAGGCTGGAAAAAGCCTCTAANGCCCCGCGGCTGTGGGGGCTCTGCCTGGCCCTGGCGGGGATCGCGGGGAGCTCGGGGCTCGAGCGGCCGCCCAGGGCTCCCGCCGGGCTCGGAGCGGGACAAATCGCGGGATTTTCGGTCCCTGCTCGCGTTGCCGCCTGTTCGCCGCAAGGCTGAAAAAAAAATTTCCGGATTTNAGCAAAGAAATATGACCTCAAAGGAATTCTGTGCCAGAGTAATAATTTTTGAGACTACAAATTAAACACACGAGGGGGGAAGAATTTTGCCATCTCACCTCGAGCAGCCAAACTCATCTCTTCAAAGCGTGTGTCTTAAAATTATCAGTTGTTTTTTCACCTTTTCCTACAGCAGCACACCCAGGCATCACTTTTTACATTTCCCCTCACAGAATCCCAGAATGGGTCAGGCTGGAAGGGTCAGTGGGTCTCCTGGTCCAACCTCCCTGCTCAAGCAGGGTCATCCCAGAGCACACGGTACGGGATTGCATTTGGATGGTTCTGGAATATCTCCAGTGAGGGAAACTCCACAGCTTCTCTGGGCAATCTGTTCCAGCGCACGATCACTGGACAGTAAAGAAGCTCTTCCTCATGTTCAGGTGGAACTTCTGTGCATCAGTTTCTGTCCATTGCCTCACCTCCGGGCGGTTGGCACCACCGAGAAGAGCCCGGCCCATCCTCTTGGCACTCCCAGTTTTTGAGAGTAGAGACACAAAAGGGGAAGAAATTTTGTCATCTCACTTCTGGTAGCCAATCTCACCTACTCAAAGAATGTTCCTCAACATTACTCTTTTTCCTTCTCCTTTCCCCTCAGCTGCACACCTGGACATCGCTTCACAAAATCACGTCGTCAGCTAGGCTGGAAAAAGCCTCTAAGAGTCCAACCTATGGCTGAATACCATCGCGGCCGCTAGACACGCTGAGATTCTGTGGAGCAGGGAGCGGGCACCGCTGGTTTCAAACGCGCGGGGGCACAAACCCGCAATGACCCCGCACCGCCCAACACCCTAGCCCCGCCCACCCCGTTACAAGCCACGCCCACCCACAACAAGCACCGCCTCCATGCAACAAGTCCCGCCTACCAAGCTAAGCCCCACCCACCAGCAGCGCCTCTCTGCCACGGCGC
>WBMY01014659.1:598655-648763 GCA_013397315.1 Donacobius atricapilla
TTTTGGATGTGGAGATACCTTCAAAAGGCTATTTACTTGCTACACTTTAATTTTGTGTTTGTGGGACTGTATGGTTAAGTAGATTGCTAAAACCACCCAAGTTTTAAACATGTGGATCCTCCAATGCATTTGCTTCTCTAAGTAGTTTGGAGAGGGGAGGAAGCATGGCTGGGTATCTCTTAAACTGGTTTTGCCATATGAGGAAATGTGTGTGTAACCACAATCCGTAATTAAAGTTAATTAAGCTTTAACCTACAGCAGAAACACATTTTGAAGATATACCAATTTATTTTAAAGGAAGTCTTTTTTCAATGTTTATATCCCAGGATGTTGAAAGATACACATAAAAGTAGTACAATAAATTGATTTCAGAGTATTTCACTAGGCTACATCATACTTGGCTCTTTAGCATTTATGGGAAAGAAAAGGGAACTGAGACTTTGCCTGGGCTAAAATGAAAAATGCTGAATGACTTGAGGGGGGAAATGTTATTTCAATGAATTTTTCTTCTTGATGCACAAGATAGGAAAATGTGACTAATACATTGCTGTATTGTTATGTTCTGAGTGTATTTGGGTGACTTGCCCTGCAACAAGTTGATAACTACTGGAAAAGGTCACTGTTTCCTTGTTCATTGAACTGGAAACAAACCAGCAGTGGTAGGATGGAAAGGGGATTGGAAGTTTTGCCAGAATGGAGACTTTTTACGGTGGTGGAGAGAAAGACAGCATTACATGAAGACATGAAACATTCTTGAAAAATTTTAGAGAGATTCTTTTATCTTAGCGGTCATTTAGTTGGAGTAATGGTCAGTGTAACTGTTCCTTGTAATTATTCTCTCATGTTGACCAGAAACTGTCAGTATTTAAATTGCTTTTTTAACTTCCAGGTTTCTGAGGACTCTTGTGGTAACTATAACAAACACTAGGTGCCTCTGCCCTTGAGTTGCTTGGTTTACCTTGCGGTTGGAGCAATCTTGCCTGGTTATGTGCTTCTCCTGGTAAACATAAAGGAGACAAATGGTATCTGGAAGCTCTGGCAACATGTGCATTTTTTGATAAAGTCTGAGCACAAGAAAGGTTATTGGACTCAATAAGGCTGAGTTTTAAATTTCCGAGACCCGCACATACGTTGCTTTTCTGAAGGGAGCATCTCAGTGGATGCTCTGAAGAGCAGATGTGAAAGATGGGTCCCTTTGTTTATGCTCAAGTGCTTAAGTCATGACTGGTGTCATAGGTAACAGGTGAACTTTTGCATTCAGAGTTATTAATATCTACATCAAAACTGAGCTCCAGATACCTTTCTTAAAATACTGACTAAATTTAGCTTCTCAGTCTAATCTGTTTCAGGAACATTTATCTATGTGTTTGTATACTGTTTCAGTGGGATTAAAGAACATAGAAATGCAAACTAAAGTAATTCTCTGATCTCTTGACCTAAAGGAAAGCGGGTGTTTTTGGTTTTTTTTGGATTTGGAACATTTGAGCTTTGTTTTCCTTCAGTCAGGTTTCGTGCAAGGCAATAACAGGCTCTTACCTGACTTTTATGAAGTAGCAGTAGCTGGACAAGCTTCATTTACAAGTTGTTGTTGTTGCAGGACTTGAAAGACTCGGCTGTTGCTACCAAGACAAACTCCTGAAACATGGTGGATTACTATGAGGTTCTGGGAGTGCAGAAGCATGCCTCAGCAGAGGATATCAAAAAAGCGTGAGTGTCACTGGTGTAGATCTTACAGATTTTAAAGGACTGATATAATTACATGAGTTTTGGATTCATGCTCTGTTGTCTTCCCAGTGTTCTTTTGCAAATCCCTGCACATGTTGCTTTATCAACTCAAATGTTTGAACTGTGATCTTGGATGATTGCAAACACATCAACCTAAGTGCAAGCTTAGCTTTGCCCCTCTAGGTAAGAAGTTGTTAACACTTTGCCTAAATTGTTTCATTTGGGAATAGGAATTGAGTGCAGGTGTAGCTGTCAAAGAAGGCATTGATGTTAGGTTGTCACGGTCAGTGTCTTCTGGGAGCTTTATCAACTTCTAATGTACCAGGTCGTTCTTGAGGCTTCCCTTGATTGATTGTAGTACTGAATTACTGATTAATTATAGAGCTCTAAAGAGAACCCCACAGCAGAGATATTTTGGAATGTTTTGCTTAGATCTCGCTGATGTTGATCATCAGAAATGCACAGGAATAAATTCAGAATACGTAAAGAACCCCAAATCTACTTTCTAATTTTAAACATATTTGAGTAGGTGGTTCTTTGTGTACTTGCAGGATCTGTTGATCCCAATATCTAGATGCAAGATATGAAGCACCAGGAGTTTCTTACTTCAATCCCTGACAACCTCTTTAACCTGACAACATTGTGTTAATCTGTATGGCATATTCCATTATTTCAGAGTAAAATATCCTTTGTTTTCCTTTCATTCAGGTACCGCAAATTGGCACTGAAATGGCACCCTGATAAAAATCCAGACAACAAAGATGAGGCGGAACGGCAATTTAAGCAAGTAGCTGAGGCCTATGAAGTCCTGTCAGATGGTAGGTGTTTTAAAAGGGCTCTTGAACTCCTGTCTCTATTCTGGGGATCAGTCTGAAAATGTTGCTCTATGGTGCTTTGAAGGGATATTGTAATTTTGATTCACTGTCCAACTTGACTACTTCCTTTTCAAAAGAAAGGGAAGAGAAGCTTGCAGAGAAGACAGAATAAGCAGAAATTTTGAAACAAAAATTTCAGGATATCGCTAGACATGTAACCAAACTACTAGAAACTGAAACTCAGTGTCTGCCAGAAATTTCTGTAGAGACCTCTGTGAATTCCAGGATTAATTTTATCTTAGTAGGTGAGGCCAGCATTACCATCAGTATAGGGGTGTTATGTTTTGTCCTCTAAACTCAGGCTACACCAACTCTGATGTGTCCGCTGCTGGGCCTACAGCTTCTAGTTTTTGTAAGAGTAGACTAGTCTTGACAAAGCCCAAGCATACTGTAAATCTTGCTGAAAATTTGGATTGCATTTGAATGAGTTCTGTAAGTTCAGTCAACTGTGATACTAAAGATAGTGTTTATTTTGAATTGTTCTGAAATCAGAGGTGTTTAGCTTGACCCATGTAGTGCAGGAATACAGTTTACAGCTCACCCTTGTCTTTTTGCTTGAAGAGTATCATTAACTTTTGCCGGTGTTCTGACAAAAGCAGCCTGAATCATAACAAAGTGATTTAAGCTACTTTGATTATTTTCCTCTGTAATTGACTGCAGCTGTCTATATGCTATTTCTGAAGTGTCCTTGATTTCACCTGAGACAGTGAGCATGGGAAAGCTATATTTAAAGCACTAGCAGCATCTAGATTACCTCTCAGAGTTCAACCTGATTTAGTGAGCTGCAGTCTTGTACACTGTGTTTCTTTGCTTGGTTTTGATACTTAATTGTCAGGGGAGAAAAATAACTTAATTTATCATTAGTTCATTGTATACTTGTCTTTTAGAGTACCTTATCCTTCTTAAGCTAATTTTTTGAGCAGGATAAAAATAGGATACTGGTCTGGTTGTTATACAGATCTCTAAGTTCTTTGGAAGCAGTACGCTGCTAGAATTTTAGAACATCTTCTAAAAGTGCTGCCAGTGTTTGGATTTAGGCCAAATCCTAAGTTACTGGTGTCTTAACAATCATTTGTGCAGCAGGGATACCAGAATCCTGAGCCCAGTGGTTGAGAGGCAGTCAAATGTTCTGCAAACTTAATGAAATTTTCTGACACCATTACAGGCTTGAATGATGACAGATTTTTGGCAGAAGAATAGTTTTGTAAGGGATTACATAAGCAAAGAATACTGAAATTGGGTGATCATTGAACACGCTTCCCTTGTGGGAAACCTTGTGGTTTCAAAAATGGAACATTTTTCAAGATGAATTTTGGTCTTTGTGAGCCCCCAGGGCATCCTTGCTGTGTCCTGCCCATGACAGTTTATCTGCCTTCCTGCTTTCTTCTTCATAATTTGATGGGTAGGTGAATCTCCTTTCTTTAAAAACTGCTTTCTAGAAAGGCAATACAGATAATGTATCAAGCTTTGGGGATTTGTCTGCTTGTGAACCTATTGCAAGCTCCAGTTATTTAAGATGATAACTATTATATAAAATTCCAATTCCTCTTAGAAGTATTCTACTTTCCAACATCTATTTGAGGTAGCTGCATGTTCTTTCAGTGGTGCTGTTTAAATTTTAAAAGCATCTTTCACTGAGGAGATTCCACTGGGAAAAGCATGATAATATTAAGAGACTAAAATCAAATACCCTGATTGGTTTAGGACTGATACCTCCACACCAGTGCAAGCAAAGTGAGCTAACTGTCTGCCTCTTTAAGGTCTTCAGGTTCCCTTCCAGAAGTACCAAAGTGCCATCTGATCTTGTGCAGTAATGTAGAGTTCATTTTTCTTTCCTTTCTGATGAATACTGTAAGGCTGGTCTGCAGTGAAATTAATAGCCACTCAGCCTTCTAAAATAATAGAGAGCAAGCAGCAGAAGTGGTTATAATTAATTTTAGGGGTTTTACAGTCACTCATGTAAACACTGCTCTTTTGTTGTCCTAACTCCCACAATGGGCTCGGTCCTGTGCAATAAAAGGAAAAGAGGCAATGGTCAGGGTTGGAAGTGGGATAGAAGGAAGGGAATGCGTGAGCACTGGAACTGTTCTCCAGAGAGCCTGCAGGATCTTGTCTTGGAAATTGATGTGATCACAGCTTTATTCAGGCAAGATGTGACCAATTTCTTGATTAGACTTGCGTGGAGGAATAGGTAGAAGTCCAGAGGACCTTCACCGCCTTAAAGCTTTTCATGGTAGCTGTCCAAAGAAGAAAACTGCCATGTTCTTCTTAAAGGCAAGCTTCCATGTGAAGTTTGTCCTTAAACCAAACTTTATCTCATGCATCGGGGCCAGACCTGTTACAGCTTAATGGTAGTAAGTTTGAAGTTCAGTAACTGTTCTTTCTGAAGTAAATTAAACAGTCCTTATTAAAGATGTTCATCGGTTACATGCCAGAATGTCCTTAAATAAACTAGCTTTGAGAAGGTGCTTAACCGAGAATACCAGTTAAGTGTTCTTATTATTTCACAAAACCAACACACCTGTTTACTGACGTGATATACAACTTCTCCTTGTAGCTAAGAAACGTGACATCTATGACAGATACGGAAAAGAAGGCCTAATAAATGGAGGTGGAGGTATGTTGACAACCAGCCGTTCTTTGCTTTCTCTATTTTCTGTAGCTTTCTTTTCGAGACAGGAATCTGGAAATGCTTGTACTAAGGCCTAAAATTCAGTCTTTTGAAAATTGAAATTACAATTGTTTTACAATTTTACTAGTTATTATAAAAGGTATTACTGTTACCTGAAAACAGAGAAACTGTTATAAAAAGTAATGAAGTTGTGTGTGTACTTAAGTTGAATGGTATCTGAAAGAGAAATTTTGGAAATTGTTTATATTTTTAGATTATTCAAGTACCCTATAGGCCTGAACTTTCTTATTAGTAAGACTATATGAAGGTAACTGAAATTAAACTTTTTTTTTTTTTTCCTCAGGTGGAAATCATCATGATAATCCGTTCGGTTTTGGATTTACATTCCGCAACCCAGAAGATGTCTTCAGGGAGTTTTTTGGTGAAAGGGACCCCTTTTCATTTGACTTCTTTGGTAAGTGATTCCCTGGTTTCAGTTATGAGTATCTAAAGCGTGGCTGAAACTTTATTCTTGCAAAAGAAATGTAGCTAATGTAGTTGTATTAGAAATAGTTCTGAAAACGAGGCAAACAGCTGGTATTTTGTATTATATTTGAAATCTTCGATTCATACCTGTTTCTTGGGTTATTTTATAGTACAGAACAGGTAATGGCTTGGCAATTCATGTTTTGTTGGAAAGCCTGATTTGCCAAACCATAAAATGATGTCTGCAAGTTAAAAGGAAATAATACTGAACAGAAAAAGTGCAGTCTGGACTTTCTCTCAAGAATTTCAGCAGGCTGATTTAGTCTGTTGGATTTCTCTCTTTTGATCTGCAAATAAATTTAAAAATAAAACTTCGAGAGCTTCTGAATTGAGAAGCTTAACTACCACTGTTACACCATAACTCTCAGTGTGAACTTGTGTCCTAGCAGGACTGATTTTCTTCTATCAGAATAGAAACATAATCTAAACACGCTCCCAAATTCATGTCACTTGTTTGTTTCGGGTATAGAGCCCCTAGAGACTCAGATAAAATAATTCTTGAGGCCTGAGTTCTTCATTTAGGAAGCATTCATTAAAGGAAGCAATACGTGATAAAAATTGTCATAGTAATCTTATTACCCTCATGCTGAAGGGCTTGTGCCTTGTGATGGTGCTTGCTCTAGTGAAGGTCTTTTCAGAGGTGCTGGGATTCTTATGCAATCTCTCTGTGTATGTTCAGCTCAGCAAAATGCTGACCTATAAAGCAGAACAGTTCCTGTGTTCAGTATTTACTGTGAGAAAGTTCCATACTGAAAACTGCAAAAAGTGTGCTTGAAAAACCAGGCTTTCTTCCTCTTCAGTATGTAGGTATTGATTTATCTCTGTAATAATGTCTGTAAATGTTGTAATATTTTTAAAAGTAATTTATTATCTTTGGCAGTATGAAGGGGTAATTCAGCTCAGATTTTAATTATATCTTTCTCTGGTTTGCTATTTCAGGATCATCAGCTGTTAGATGACTAATGAAGGATTAGAAAAGGGGTTGAAGGGCTAGAGGTTGAGTGCAGGAGATTGCTAGTTGATGAATTAGGTGAGTAGCTAGAGGAAGAACCTGGTAGAGGATAGGCAGCTGAATTGAGCAGTTTGATCCAGTGTGAAATCAGCTGCAAGTAGGAAAGGGACGACTGGAGGAAGCATCTAGCAAAATACTGACAAGTGAAATGGGCTCTGAACTGGGTAGATGCAACTTCTTAACTGTCTGCAGTAGAGTAAGAATTTTAGGAAGTACTGGACAAGGATTTCAGTTTAGATGAGTGATCTCAGCGCTGGTTAGGACCCATGTGGAGTACTGGGTCCACTTCTGGGCTCCACAGTTAAAAGACAGAGTCCAGTGGAAGGTCACTGAGATAATTACAGGAGCTTCTCTCACATGAAGGACAGGTTGAGAGAATTGCTGGAGTTGTTCAGTATAGAGGAAGCTCAGGGTGAGAGTCTGAGTGCACTGGGAGGGGAGAGCTCGGAGGTCACGACCAGAAATGGAAGCGCAGGAGCCTCTGCCTGGGCTCAAGGTAGCACAAGTGTACTCTGAGGGCAAGAGTGTTGGAGCAGGTTGTCCCAAGAAGCTGTGGAATCTCCACGTTTGGAGATAGCCAGAAGGCATCTGGAGTGGTCCTGGAAATCCCACTCCAGCTGATCCTGTTTGAGCAGGGGGTTGAACCAGATGAACTCTAGAGGTCCCTGTCAAACTCAGTTGTTTCGTGATTGTGTGGTAGAAAACCTGGAAAAATCTCAGCAAGATGTTGAGTAGGAGGCTAGTGTGGAGGAGCTGAGAGAGAGTGTTCAGTTCTTTTGTTTGTTTTTGGATTGAAGATTTATTAAACAAAATAGTTGGTTCTCTGTCATTGTTCGACACACAGACACACACACACACACACTCACTTTGGTGAGAAGACATGAACTTATTACAAATCTGACTTCACTTTTATAGTATTTCTACAAGGGCCAGGGACTGGGCGAGAAGGTTGGCACCTCTCCCCATCCCATTGATCAAGACAACTGTCCATCAGCTGTCCATAGCTCTAAAACAAAGAATGTAAACTACCTAATCTAAGGAAAACATTGCTTCTGTTTATAACACCCGTGTGTGAGAAACAACATAAGAACTATGAAACTGCGAGACACAAAGAAAAAGCTGAAAAATCAAGGCGACAGTTCTCAGTCAAATATCTTTATAGTAAACTGTATAGGTGAGATGTTCTAGCTACTGATGGGAGACTGACATAGGCCCTGCTTGATTTTGTTTGTATTTACTTCATCACCACTAGCAGGAGACTTAACTTGCTGTCTCTGAAAATGTCAGTATTCATGATTAACCTTACAGCCACGAAGTTTAGTTCTGCTGTTAAATCAATGATGGGCTTAAAGACAGCCGAGGCCCTGCCTTTTGGGTTCCTTAGAAGGAAGGCTGTAGAGCACAGGGCACAGAGCTATCCGGCTTATCAAATGGAGGCCCCGCTGCTGCCAGTGTTTCCCTGGGGTACTGCAGCTGCAATTGCCCCTCCTGTAGAGGTAGTGATTCATCTTGCCTTGGGGCACCAGTGAGCTTAACAACATCCCTCTGCTCTAGTGACCCTGAGAGAAGTTCTCCTCCTGCTTATCCCCCAGATTTATTTATTTATTTAAAAGCAGGTTATCTACTTCATGTGTTGATGGCTGTCTTTGTCAGCTTGAAGAGTATTGAGCACAGGCTCTGCTTCTTGGCGAAGTTCTGGCAGTGTCAGCAGTGTTCTGTACGCTCCGATTAATGAAAACTGATCATTCTAAGCTGCCTCTCTACCTTATGTGGATAGGTGCAGTGTCACTGACCAGAGGCCTAAAACCGTCAGTTAAGCTTTGGATTTTGAGCATAAGCTCTTGAAATTTTTCTAGTCAGAAGGTTTCAAAGTGAGCGCTTTTTTTTTTCTTTAAGATGTTTAAGACATTCTCTAACATGGGTAACGGTGACTCCAAACGATTTTTTTTCCACAAATTTCTGTAAAAAGTATTTGAATTGGTCTTCACACATACATGAATGTTTCAAGATAGTATAACATAAAAATGTGTGCTTTCAGCTGCATGTAGTGCATTTTATAATTCCAAAAGCAAGCAGTAGAATTGACTGTATACCATGAATATTTGTAATGGTGAACTACAGCCCTTGTAGGTTCTGCTATGTTGAAACACTAGTGGAACAGTTCTATCCTGAACAATAAGAGCATTTGTCCTCTGAAAATGAGGAGTTTCCAACTTGTTGATGAGTTTTCAGTGGAACTAGTAACTTCTTAAGGAGCAACTCAAGTTATAATTGATATTCTAAGCCACTAAGTAAGGACTGTGATCATGTTTTCTAAAAATGTGCGCTGGTGGAATCAAAGGTGAAATGAATAAATACTTTAAAACATTTGTACTTTTTATACAGTTTGAAGTGGCACGTAGTGAAGCCTGCAGAATGAAGGTGGGACTCTCTCTATCCTGATTGTCATTGAGTATGTAAAGAGCAGCATTCATATGCATAATTCCTGTAAATTTATGGATGTGGAGAATTTCTGAAATTGTGCTGTGAATTGAATCTGTTCAGCTCTACTGAGCCATACTGCATTGACTGCTTTTGCAGTTACAGAAAGTTTTCTTTATAAGGGAGGCATCTTTATTCATCTGTAGAAAAGAGGAAAATGTATGAAGACTTCTGTGGCGATTTTTAAATGATGAGTCCCTTCAGACTTTTCAAATGAAAATCTACAATACTGTTGGGGACAACTCTGAATACTTCCAAATGGAAGAAAGTTAACATTGTGTGCTGTGTGTTGCACTGGAGACAGTCACAGTTTATTTTCACTGTTTTTTTTCAGGCAAATTCTTTGTAAAACTAGGGGTGCAAAGGCATGTACTTGTTAAAACTTGATCTGATACTATGACAGGTGCTTTACCCTTACTCTGAGATTTGTGGGCTTGCTTTTTGTGGCAGGTGGTTACAGCAGGGTGTGTATTCCTGGTGAGCTCTCCTAGGGATCGTTTTTAGCCTCTGACGTATGGATGGGTGGTGATCCTTGTGACAGGAAGAGAAATGGGTGCTTCCTGTGCAGCACCTACCTACACTTAGCATTGCAAAGCACTGCCGTGGCAAAGCCGTGCCTGGTGATGGGGTGTTCAGTCTGTCCCATGCACCTCAGCTCTCTGACTGTTCTTTGGCACTGGACCTGGAACCCACAGTTTACTCGTGATGTAGGGATTGGTTTCTCATGTCAGTGTACTTCAGCTGTATCCTACTCCATTTATATGTGGTGCTTGCCTTGATGTGGTTGTGTTCCTTCTTGTGTTTTATTGGTATTCTACTTGTAAACTTTTCAAGGACTTTTTTTCTTCTGTACTTTAACAGTTCACAGGAGGGAAGAATCACAATGCTGCCACTGGTAGTAGAGGTGTATTGATGAGGGGCTGCTGCTTCAGGCTGAGGAACAGAAATTGATGTGCTTTGGTGTAGGCTGGGCTGTGTTTCTGGGCTGTTAAAGAATTGATTTGGTTTTGGTTTAGAGATTTTTCAGATTCTCACTTCAAGGGTGGGTTCTATGTTAGAAGGTGTTATCAGTGAGGAGTTCCTCTGGAAGATGCAGTTGGTATAACAAGACCATAACATTAGCCAGCAGAAACTCCTTAAGGAGTTAATTGTTTTTTTTCTAGACTTGAAGATGCATACACACCCTAAACCATCTCGGCTGTCTCCAGATGTATCAGTGGTGCCCGAGTAATTTGTGCATGGGCTAGGAAATACACCTCAGGGTCTGCGGTAGACCAGTATCCTCCAGCAGCAGTGCCTACAAGCTTGATGGGATAGCTTAGGGCATTTCAGGCTTCTTCCAGTGCCTGTGTGTGTAGTTTAATGAATCCCACAAGGAACCAGGCTTCTCTCCCTGGTAGAATGTGCTACGAATGTGACAGGATAAATTGCTCATGGTGGATGTCCCCTCTAGACTTTGACGTCCCAAGAGAAGTCTGTTTTCAGGATCTCTTTAAACACGGATTGTAGTCTTGACAGATTTGCTGTGGTTCCTAAACAATTCAGTTTTCTCAATGTACATTTGGAGATGGTAACATAAAAATGTCATAATTTTTTTTTTTTTTGAGATTGTGAAGAAGAATTCACTATGCGCTTTAATCTAATGCATATAAACCCACAGGGATTCTGTGGAGTTTGCCCTTGAGAATTGTGGTTGCCTGATTTATGTGATATTTCAAAATCTATACTCTTGGAAATGAAAGGTAAAATGAAACTTAACACCTTTATACAGCTAGGTAGCTACAAATACTTGTCACAGAGAATGTCAGCTAGCTTGTTATCTGGTATGTAGTGTGGTTCCATCAAAGGTCAGAATTACTTGAGATCGACTACTGTAATATTGATTACATAAAAAGAAGCAGAACTCTTCTGGAAAAGTACAGTGAGTTACTTTTAGTATCCAGGCAAAAGAGTCTTAACCTGACAAGAGAGAGGAAATTTTACGTGCAGTAATCATTGCAAACTGTACATGATACATGTTTTAGGATGTTTTTCCTGAATGGGATAGCTTCATCAAACTATTTGTCTCAAGGACAGAAAGTTGTCTTGCTGTGGCAAAAGATTCACATAAGAGTCAGATGATGGTTTTAATTCACATGCTGTTCCATTTCTGATAATTGATTGTTTAAAAGCTCTAATGCAAAATGTATTTGTTCGTAAAATGGGTCATTAAAACTGAAAATGGAGGTGGCTTTCAGTTAAAGCTGTCTTAAACAGCAGTGTCTTTGATAATTAATCTTTTTGTTGACATAGATTTGCTGCCTTTGGTGCAATTTATGAAGTGCTCACAGATTTGCATATGCATTCATTGCTTTGGTATGAATGTACAGTTTTATTTCATAACCACCAGTCTCAGATCATAATTATTCACTGAATGGTCTAAATCTCATTATGATTTTTTCAGAAATGACTTGATAGGTTCGAAGAGGGTTTTTGAAACACAGAATTCTCTCACCCAGACAGCATTATCAGCCAGAAGTAGGTAGTGCTGTGGCTCCGTGGCCAAACTAATACAGTTATCCCTGCTGGAGGGAAGAGGCCTTGCTCCAAATTCTCATGTCTGTCTTAAAACTTTAATCTTTGTCTAATGTCCCATTAGATAGATTGAGGCACTGTTCCATAGCATACTAGCCAAAGTTTGTCTTGGGAATCCCAGTTCAGTTGTGGTTATTAGTCCCCTAGAAAATGGTTTGATTTGGTTTTCTTGCACAGGTAGCTGGTTAAATTGGTCAGAGCACAAATGCTGAACATCACTTAAGGACAGCAGGTCATATGTAACGTAATGGAAGTTTCCTCCATTTTTAAGGTGTGCCTGAACATTTGAACATTCATAAGTGTGAAATGCTGATTACTGTACTCCAGCATCTTTGTAATTACTATATAGATGGCATTCAAAGGTGATGTTTTAGGTCTCCTTTTCTAGAAAATTACAAATCCCAAGATCTCTGCTGTATACCATTAGAAGGACTTCCCAGTGCTTCTTCTGGTAGTTTATTAAATGAGTGGGGCAAACATTTGTTTGACATCCAATTTATGAAAGTGTGCAATTGCAAAGACCATGCTGAAACATTAGGCAGGTGAAGCAACAGTGCTTGCAACAACATCTTGGTGTCTCCCCTGAGTAAGGGACATCATCAGTGTGCTTACTTTGTAAGGAAGACGGTATTTCCATGCAAAAGCGCTTACAGGGTTCTGTGGCCCCTCCAGTTCTGATGGTATGGTTTTTAGTGCCTGAATGCTCTCCAGAGCTGTAGCATGAGGTTCTGTGTGTGTTTACTGCAGATTTGCATCTTTGAAACTTTTTTCCAGATAGGATACAAGGTAGAAAACACCTACTCCAAGAATTGTTGTAGGTATTGTGTTCTTGTATTGTAGGTATTGTATCTGTAGCCCTTTGCATAAACACATTGTTCAGACCTGCATTTGAGACTCTCCTGGCAGGACATACAAAGTCATTGCAGGATACTTCAGAGATAAAGAAAGGGTGGGGCAGGCAGCCTTTGCTTACTGCAGCACTGCAGCCATGCTCGCTGCCACTGGGTTTGGCTGTGCCCTTCCCTAGGGGCTGCACAGGATCCTTTATCCTTTCTCCGCTGTTGCAGTGAGTGCCACCCTCCTGCAGCTGTGGTAGGAGCACTCGGCTCAGGTGTCCTGTTGTGGCAGAGGCAGTGGTGAGGCTCTGGTGGCAGAGAACCAAGGAAAGAAGGTTCATTGGTTGAAGAGGTGGTTCAGTGAGTGGGGCCTGAGCGGTGGCTCTGCTTGGACAGGGTAATTCCCTTTGTACACTGTCCTGAAAAGATTATCAACATCTCCGACTGTGACAGTACATGCATGGGAGAGCATCTGCTGACAGCTCACCATTTATCTCAACACCTTTGATTTTTGGAGGTGAATGATGGCATTGCAGTGGAATGTGCTCAACCCTCGGTCAGCAAAACCGTCTTTCTGTGACTGAAGAAATCTTCCTGTGCTGCCTCTGACCCTTGGGCACTTCTGCTGCTGCCTGTGAACTCTAGCAAAGAATTGATGTGGCTGAACTTGCTTCATCTGGAGATGTGCTTTTCAGCATCTCAGTTCCTGATCTCGTTCCCCAAGCAAACGGCCAGAATGCAGGGCTCTTGGCAGAGGTGACTGCCACAGGAAATGGGACACTTGTAGTTTATCATGTATTGTCATTTCAGCTAATGCCTTAGATTGCTGTAATGAATTTTGAGTTTTAACTGCATTGTGGACTGCTTCAGATGGTGGGGTTTGCCTCCTTTCCTCCCTTGCCCTGTTGTACGGTGCTTTCCTGCCCATTTTTTTTTCTGACACACCAGTCTTTCCAGTGTGAAAGAGATTAGCTCACGGGTGCAATAGAAAGTAACAACTCAGTGTTTGCTTTTGGATCAGTGAATTAGTACAACTTACTTGGTTCCATGATCACAAGGCAGGAAAGGAAAACAATCACGTCTTTTAAGTAGTATTCTGCCATGGGCTGAAAGGGAAAAAATCCTGTTTCTGTGTTACAGCTGGGGACTTGTCAGAGTGGAGAGATCATGACCTGCCTTATTTTGAGCTGCAGTGAGATATTTATTACAATAGTTGTTGTTATTTGACCTGTTTAGAGGTGAAATTCTTTTCCTGTGACTACAGAAAAGCAAGGTAATATTCCATGGTTTGCGGGGAGCAGGTTTAACATTTTACCCAGAGGGACAAGACAGTTGTTGCATTTGAATTAGCAGTGATTTTTCTAAAGAAAGTAAATTTTCCTGGAAACATTACCTCCAATGTGATTATTTTCAGACATGTTTGTTAGTTTCCAATCCTCTGTGTTGCTGGGGGTTTAGTGTTCCAATCTCCACATTAACTCTTTGGCTTCTGTAACTTCAGTCTTCCTACCCAGTAACAGCAAGAGTCCTGAAGTCCTTCACTTTGCCTGGTGTTTTGGTGAAGTTCTTTGCTGAAGCATTGGCCTTTTTCCAAAAAGTTTCATATCATCTGCTGTTGTTGATAGATAACAAGTCTTTCTCTTGAGGTTTCTCACCTTTTGTTCTTTCTTGATCTTTGCTGTTTTGACACCACCACAAATTCTGCATTAGAAGTGTACATTAACATTTTTATTGAAACTGAATTAATATTCTGTCCTCCCATAAGCTTCTGGTAATACCTAGATTATAATATACTGAATTTATCTCCAAACAGTAGTTAGTAATACTCGTAAGTATAGCTGGTTTAACACTTTGATTTTCTGAAGCTTGGAAGTTGTATTTATATAGTATTTTCCCCTTTTTAGAAAGGCCTTGACTTCTTTTTTTTGTATTTTTTTTTCTTTTTGCTGTTTAGTTTTCTAAATCTGATATGCTGCTCACATTCAGTAATAAATGGACTGGAAGTACCAAACTGACTATAACAAGAGGAATTGTTCAAAAACAAAACCCCAACACCCGGCATTTGAACTGTTTGGAAAAGGCCTTTTCTGTGAAAAGGTTATCAGGGATGGAAAGGTCCTGCTAAAATAGACTTATAGGGCTGAAATGTTATTATTTTGCTGAGTGGTGCTATTAATCATCCTGATTTAGGGAGTAAAAGCACAAACAGGGTCTGAGTAGCTGTGAGGTTGCTATATTAATGTGTTTGGTGGTAGATACAACAACTGATAGTGCAGCAGCCTCCTGCTGCCTTCTCTCAATGTTTTTGGTATTTTTTTCCTTCTGCTTGCCATACTTGGCTGTCAGAATCATAAAGGAATAGTTTTTCTGACAAGTCCTGCCCCTTTTCCTGTCTCAGCATAATCCCTCTTGCTGAGCATTGTGCAGTGCACTGCAGAAGGGTGCTTGGGCTGTCTTACTCCAGAGAATTACAGGAAGAGCCCTGGAGGATTGTTCCCAGGGCTGCTGACAGCGGTCACCTGATGTTCAACACGTGCTGATACCAAGTGCTGACCTCCTCCTTTGCCGTGCAGGCTGATAAGGCATGGCCGAGTCTTGGTTAGGCGTTGGTGTGGCAATAACCCACTGAGAAGCCGGGTTGATATCAGGGATCTCTAGGAGAGTCCATGATCTTCCCTTAAATAACTTTGTTTCTACAGCTGTTGTGCAGGGGCGGAGAGATTCACTTGCAGAATAAGCTGATAGACTGTCAGAGATTAAAAACTCAAAGTTTACATGATAGGTTGTTTTGTTTTTATTCAAACTCCAGGTAACGAGAAAATTTGGATTATAAATAGAAGGCTTAACAGTGGGGGTAATATAGTATAGATCATTTGTACACGTGAGTGAATGACCTTCATAACTAACCTCTGAGTCATTCCAGTGAGAATAAATTGGACTACAAAACAATTAACTGTAGTGGTTGTACTTGCTGCTTGATATGCTAGTCTGACAAAACTGGCCTTTTTTAAAAATGGACATAATGCTTGTTTTGGAAATTATTATAATTCCCATATTTCCACACTCAAGGGTTGGTTAACCTCTATAAAGGTTATAAAGATCATCTTTATATTGAAGAAAACTTGCTTTACATGGGAAAAAAAAGAAGCTCCAAAACAAAAACTGTCTGAGGTGGAAAAAACCCTTGCTTGCCAGTGCATGTAAGATAAAAGCTTGGTCCTGTACTGTTTTACTCAATAATTATGGAGGTTAGGAGAGGGCTAGGGGTGTTTTTTAGCAGCTGCCCTTGTTCAGCATAAATATATCGTGATGTTTCACATTTAAGTAATTGCACATAAATCAGATGGTAAGTTATATATTTTTATTATCACATTGATTACTTAATGATGCGTAATGCATATTGCATTAACTTGGTGATTTATCATAAATCAGCTTGGATTTTTGTGGAGGCACCAGAAGTGGAACAAATACTGCTTTTCTGACCTTCTCTATGTCAGTTGTGGTTCTGAACAGTCAAGCAGTCACAAGTCATTTCCTTCCTTTCATACCTCTATTGCTGCTATCCCCAGGTTCTGCATTTTTCATGAAAAGATTTAGCTATTCTGAGCTTTCAATACTGATTCTCTGTGTGCAAAACTTGGTAAAATCATTGGTTTTCTCAATAGCACTCATACTGGGAGAGTTCTGATTGATGAAGAGAGTAGTTGTAGTTCCTAAACTTTTCTGGTTTTAATACAAGTATTATGTGTATTGACTTTCTGGTTTATGATTGCAATTCTTTTCTGTTGTTCTTTATCTTGAGACAATTAGAAAAAAGCAGTTTTCTGATAATTCTAGTAAACAAAGACTGCTTGTATAGATGCTGGTGTTGTACCCCATGGCCCGACACCTCCCTCATCTGTTTTTTTTCCTTTTTGGAAAGAGGCTATTGTCTTCCCTGGTGGGGATGGAACAATAGCTGTTCTGAATGACATAGCAGTGGAACTTGAATTTCAAATAACATTTTATCCATGACCCCCTTTCTCTATTTTTGCCCTCTCCCTCCTGCTTGGTGCAGACCGAATGCCTCTTTGGGACACTGTGTGTAAACCTCCATACTTTGCTGCTAAATGTGCATTAGAATACGTGTTTGGAGTATCTAATGTGGCAAGTGCTAAATTAAACACTTGGAACGCTTTAGGATTATGAGTCACCAATCCCTGGCTGCTGTTTTTAGATTTCAATAATTAATACAACCTATCTGGAAGTTACTTTTCAGATCATGGTGATCCACAATAAAACTTGAATAGAAATAAGCTGGAAAGTTCAGGTACCTGTATGCACTATTTTCCATTAGGTTTGCTAGTTTTTAATGCTAAACAGGTAAAATAAGGAAATCAGCTACTTTTTATATATAAAATTACTTTTAGGTCCAGAAGCAAGCAGAATTTAGACCAGAAGGAGCATAGGAATTACTTTTGGGGGAGTCTTAGTTCAGTAGCCTCATATATTTCAAAGGAAGACTCTTACCTGTTAACCTTTTTTTTTTTTTTTTAATAAAAGAGTCCCTGATGATTAAATACAGAATCATTCAGTAATACTGACCTCTTTAATGTTGTCTTCTGTTTTGTAGAAGACCCTTTTGAGGACTTCTTCGGGGTCAGGCGGGGTCCAAGGGGAAGCAGAAACAGAGGTGGTGGAGGATCATTTTTCTCTGCCTTTAGTGGATTCCCTGCTTTTGGAAGTGGTTTCTCTCCATTTGACACAGGTAAATAACATAATACTTAAGAAAGAATGCAGTTTTGGCTCACAAAGGATTGCAATATAATAAGCTGGCTTCTCCATTCATCCAATTCTGTGACTGATTTATTTTTATTTTTCTTTTTTCTCCTTAAGCTGCTCTCTGTAGGGTGTAAATGTAAATAAAGCCAGAGTTAGAGTATTTGGGCCACCTCAAAGTTCATACAGAGTGAACAGAGCTCTAAGAAGTAGAACTTTCTGTTTTCTCTATTTTGGTGCTACAGTTTCTTTATGGCTTTAAGATTCTTTTGTTCTCTTAGCTTTCAGGAGCGTGATGGCTTTTATTACAGGTCCTGAAAAACGTGTGCCTAAACCCCATGGTACTACTTAGTTAGTTCGAGTGCTGGCAATCTGAGTATTGGTAGGGATGTTACTGATACAGGACTTGTTCTGTCTGCCAGCTCCGGGCATCCCAACATCTGCACCAAAGCTGCTCAGATTCATTGCGGTTGCTGGCTTTCCCCTGAGCGCAGCGCGAGGATAAAGGCTGAATGCCTTTGCAGGGGAGGAGCTGACAGATGGTTTTTGGATGATGCTGTGCATTTGGAAGTTGAACTGTGGGCCCATGTGAGAGCATATGGGGCTGGAGCCATGGTTTTATTCTCATGCTGGTGTTGGTGTTGTCTCATCACTGATGCTGTCTGATGCAACCAGCTGAGGGCTTCCTGAAAGTAGGATGCAGTCTGAGTGGATGGTGAATTTGGATCCCACAGTCATGCAAAATACATTTCATTCAAATGCCATCTGTTTCAATAGGTTTTACTTCGTTTGGCTCCCTGGGACCTGGAGGCCTTACTTCATCGTTCTCCTCTACGTCATTTGGTGGCAGTGGGATGGGAAACTTCAAATCAGTATCAACCTCAACTAAAATAGTTAATGGCAGAAAGATTACTACAAAGAGGTAAGTGATATAAATATATTTATATGAAACTGTATGTAGAGACTTAAATACCTACAATTACATACATATAAATATACTGGATCTTTGCACACACACATACAGTGATACATCTTTTTACGGTTTTTTTAACTTTTGTTACTATGTTCATCATATTACTTGGATTTCTCTGAATGCTTAAAAACATTTTGAAATATTTTATTGGATTCTCTGTTTCTTCTTGTCATTGTTGAGGCACTTAACGCTGTAGCTGGAGCTCTTTTAGGCTTCAGAACCTCCTGTATAGTGCTGCACCTTTCATCATGGTCCTTGCCTACTGTGCCCAGTCAGCTTGAACTTCTGGCAGGAAGGTGTGCTTGGTGTCTACTGATTGTGAGGCTTTTAATTGGGAAGAATTTTAGTTCTGCAAACATTATGAAAGATTCTTCTGTAGTATCTGCTTAGTGTGCTTTCCTAGGCAGTGAAGCCTTGTCGCAGTTTTGCATTAAGAACAACACAGACTCTTGAGTACTTTTCAGAAGGCTAGAAATCGAATGTCTACTTTATTTTGGGATGATCTATTTTACATAGACCAGGTTGATTGGTGAAACAAAGGCAAACCTCTTCAATCACATTGGTCAAATGAGAGGGAGATCAAGATGTCCCTCCTGTGAGAGAGGAATGAAAACATTGCTCTTGTTTACAAAAAATCGTCTGGGAAAAGAATTTCCAAAAACCAAAACATGTCAGACATGAATTCCGGGCTGTAAAGTCTTTCTAGTAATTTTTTTTCTGTCTGTTAAGTGAAATAAGCAACTGTAGCCTGCTTTGGAGAAAAATGTGCCTATTTGTTGGAAAGTGAATTTTCAAGTCCTGTACACAGTGTACTTTCTCTCCATTTCATGCTTGTGATGGGGAAATCATTGAATTTGGGAAACCAAAGTCTTAGTTAGCTATAGAAAAAGCTACATGGAATATTATAATCAATATGGCAGTACTGAACAAGTAGTTAAATGTAATTTCATTACTTAATAAAAAGTTAGAGAAAGGCAAGGGAGGAGGAATTTTTTTGTTTGCTAACTTGTGTCCCATACTTGTAAGTGCAAGGTTCTTCTGTGAACTGTTGTACTGGAGAGCTCCTATCATCTTGACCAGTTAAAAACATCCTGTGGACCACATGCTGGTGTGGTCATGATATTTTTCAGTGAGTGTATTCCAGAAAAATCTGAAAACTCAAAAGCTCTTTAATAATCTCTGTTTTCAATCCGGGACACTTGAATTTTGTAACATAAATGCTGGTCATAAAGTTGGTGTATAGTAGGTCTACAAATTACTTGCTCTGATCAAATTGAAAGTGGATTAAGGACTGTGCTGTGTGCAAAATTGTGATTGGATCTAGAATATCATACATTTAACGAACGGATAGAGGCTAAATGCGGTGTCAAGATTGTGCAGTTGATCTGCCAAGGTCGTTAAGCCGAGGTAACAGAGCGTAGTGTGAGCACAACTGTGACAGTGTATGAGGTGGCAGCTGTACCTGTGCACTCCACATCCTGGACAGTTCCAGCCTCCAGAAGGCAATTTTCCTGACTAAGCAGTGGGGAAATGCCGATGGCTACCGGTGCCACCGGCGCTGGTAAATACCAAAACTTGCCAGGTACAATTGCATTAAGCAGGTGGTCCTCCCTTGCAGTTTGTTAGCTAAACCTGAGGTCTGGTGTGTGTTTAAAACTGCCTGCAGTGCTCTAAAATGGCTCATGGTGTTTTTGTCCTGCAGGATTGTTGAGAATGGACAAGAGAGAGTAGAAGTTGAAGAAGATGGCCAGTTAAGGTCGCTAACAATAAATGGTAAGGAGCAGCTGCTACGCTTGGATAACAAGTAATTCAACGCACGCATTTAACAGAAATTTTAAGCTATAACAGCCACCATTTGAGGATTGACAGGAACATTTTTTGAAGATTTCAAGTGAATTCAACTTTCTGTATATCCGTACTCAATCTTAAGTAGTATAAGTAGCTCACAGAAGCTCGTATTTGTCATAGACTTTTGAGTTAATTGTTGGGACCACATCAATTGGACCATTTTTTGTCCTTAAAATTGTTGTAAACTTCTGTATGCACTTTTCTTTTCTTATCTGTGATCAAGGTGAACCATGATCCTTCAGTAGTGCTAGGGAGAGATGTACACTAACACTAGCATGAATCTTGCTTCTTCCAATTTAAAATGTGAGCCAATTAGTAGTTCAAGTCTGCTGTGAAGTTAACAGTTCCAGGATAACCTTTTTAATAATTTCAACTTTTTTTTCCTTTTTTTAATGTTTAGTAGTGAACAATGTTAATACATTTCTGGTAATGCATTTCTGGTTTAAATAAATTAAGGATGTTTTCTAGTTGTGCATGAATGCAGACAACTTTAGTAAGTTTTGACAAATGTTTAAATGTGTAATGTAAGCAAAAGGTAAACAAAAGTGAAGCCAGTGAGCTGAGTCTTTTGTCATTTGCTAAAAAAAAAATTCAAAATGAATAAATGCTGATGTTTGTGGTGCATTCTTTCATGAATGGCATTTGTAACCTTCCTGTGTCTGTGTGTGATTTGGGCAACTTGGGAAAACGGTGCTTTTTTTTTTTTTTTTCTCCTTACCATCTTCTTCTTCCGTCTTAAGGATGAGGGCCTTTTTTCTTCGGAGATGTTTTCTTCAGTTTGATGGAAAACATGATTTTTAATTTCATTTCTAAACCTGTATTTGAAGCACCTATTTTTAAGAAGCATTCAGAGGCTGACTCTCTAACTCCATCTTTTGCCCTAATATGTAATTATTTTAGGTCTAGGCCTAAAGCAACTCTATTTTAAAAAGTTTTCTAAAGTTATTCTGAGATTTGCTTCAAAAAATAATCTGTAGTAAATATAAGTGTACATTTGGTAAATTTATTTATTTAACACTTAATAATTACAAAACCACCTTGAGAATTATGAGATTTTTTGCTATTTTGAGAACAAATAATAATTGCTTTGAAGATTTGGACAAAATTATTAGGATTATGATATCTCACTCTTATTTTTAGTCTTCAACCAAAAATCAAAAGATGGATTAATGCCCTTTGTTAAATTAATGGAGTAAAGCGTTCATTTGTAGCTAAGGTTCTGGATAGTTCCATGCATTGATCATGGATGTGCTCTTTTCATCTGGGCACCAGCTTTGAACATCTGGCCTTCACAACAGGGTGGCTTAGTATTAAAAAAAAAAAAAAAGCATGGTGTTTTCAAATGATCACCTAATGCCTTCTTGCTGAACACCATCTGCTTTGTACTAACAAATGTGTTGATTATTAAATACATTGAAAAGATGCTCTTGTTTTTCATGCAGGAAAACCATTTCAACTTAAGCCAAACCAAGCTAACAAACTGGTACAACAGAATTCATATTTGCAGTAAAGTTAATATATTGTACTTTTGTCCCTCTACCATTAATGCTAATTTGATAGAACTGAGAAAAATAACATGTGGAGACAAAAATAAATATGTACTTTGGTTTTGGGACTAAAGCAGTCATATACCTTTTCAAGTTCCTTGCAAACTTCCTGTTAATTCAGTGTTGTGTTTTTGATGTAGAAGCACAAACTTAGTTTAGAACTAAACAGTGTTTTCTTGTTAATGCTGTTTTTTCCCTCCCCATGTGTGTTACTTCTTGATCCAGATAACTAAACATGAAATTTATTTCAAAATTTGGCTTTGTTGTGATGTCTTGAGTTATTAAAAATGTTAATTTATATTTAGAGGATGCAGTGTGCTCCTTTAAATTATGTAAATTGTAAAAAGTGCTTTAAAATTGATTAACCAAGTCAAATAAAATCAGGACAATCTGGAGTTGAGTTTGAATGCCTTACTCTGGATACCCATAGGTTTTATATAAAAGTGCCAAACTTTGCCTTCTAGTATTATTCCAAGTCATCTTCTTTAACATTTAAATTACCTTGTTCAGGCTAAGAACACAGTAAGGATGGTAAATCTGTACCCACATGGTTATCTTCTTACTTAGGAAAGTGTGGTCCTTCTCACAGTGTTACACACAAACTGGTCACACCAGGGTTCTATAGTGAAATTTTTTAACATCGAATGTGCTCAAGATTCAGTGTTTTAGGTTGTCTCTGTTCTGCCTTCAGATCCTTGAAGCTGCTTGTCAGAGCTGGCCAAAATGCAGCATTAAAATGGCAGTGATGCATGTTATTGGTAGAAAGAGAAACTGGGAAAACACAAGGAATGAGTCAGCAGAAGGAAGAATTTGGCAGTAGATTCCTGCAGGAATGAGATACCCACACACCAGCGTTTCCATAGGCTGGTGGTTGAACTGAGTATGTGGTCTTGGTCCAAATACATCATTGGACCAGCAGTTCCAGGTTTAAAAAATTGTCATCATTCACTTGACCTAAACCTAATGTTCTCCATCTCTTCCAGTGTCTTTAGAAATAACACTGCATCCAACACTTTTTTTAAACAACTTCTTGCATCCAGCTCCATTTTAAAAACACAAATCCACATTCCATGTTATATTCAGAATCTCTTCTGCTGAATTTAATTATTTTCTCCTTACAACCCACTTGTTAGGTTACTTTGAAAAAAAATTTATGTAGTTCCTTTCTAATATACAAGTGAATGGATGTACAAGGCCTGTTTATTAGAAGTGATGGATCATCAAGGGCAGCACATTTCCTTAAACTTCAATTTTGACCAAAATAGTACAAAATAATAACAGAAAATGTTCTTGATAGCAAATGCTAGGTACAAATGTACAGTGGGATGAGGCAGCTTTCAAAGCCAGATGCTGTTGGAATAAAAGTCCCATCTTTTCATACCTGAGGGATTAATTTTGAATGTCTAGGGACACCATCCCATTTGAATTAAGCTTCCTGGAAAAACAGTGGTTTGGAAAAACCAAGATGGAGTTTTTGAACCTGCTAAGTAATTTACTTTTTACATGCTCTGCTTCAAAGTTCATTGGTGGTTACAAGAACTTTGTAATGCTTTCTCCTGGTGTAACCTCTTTCCTGGTCCCTTGTGCATGGCAGGAATTCTGGTGCAGCACACTAACCCCAGTTTCTCTGTTGATTGCATGGCACCTCCCCCTTCCACCTGGCTTTACTGAAGGAGTTGGGGATTTTGTGTTAGAATGCTTCACACTAAAATGGCTGCACTCCTGCAGTGCTCAGTTCTCGCAATACCTTCTCTGCTGAGAATCAGAGGGGTTGGTTTGTGGTGTAGGTGACAAAGCTGCTCTGCAGAGAATGTCTACGTGGCCTTTGTAAGGTGGGTCCTGTTTCAACTTGTGATTAATTGATGAGCTGAGTTAGAATGCTGAAAACAAGATCGTAAAAGATTTAAAAACCCATAATCTCTAAGCCCAGAGGGTTTATATCTCTTCTCAGTGTCTGTGTTTGGTTATCCTGTTTCCTTGACTCCTTCAGTGTTTTGGCATTAGGTGTAACTGGAGGTTTGTCTTTTGTATTTAGCCGTGCTGTGTTTCAGACCATGTGGGGTGGTCCAGTGATAAAGTTAGATTTTTAGTTTTGGAAATGTGAGTTCCTGAATCTGCTTCTGTTCTAAGAAGTGAGCTTAATACCTCCTTTGCCCAAGTTTAATCTGTGGTTGTAACAGGATAGTGCTTCTGAAGATGGTTGTGTTGCAGAATGAGTGCTACAGCTGTTTGATGCTTGTGGTCAGAGAACCTTTGAAAAGGGCTCAGTACTTAAAATACTTGTTAACCTTTTTGTGGAAGTGTTTCTTAGTATTTTTGGAAAATCTGCCTCTTTGGTTGTGAGTTTTGGATGTTCTGGTATTTAGGTTTATTTTTAAGTCATGGTATTCTCACGGGCTAGGGGCAATATGGGCATCAGTAATCTGCCAGTCAGCAGTAACCAAACTTTGAAACTTTCCCTTTTTTAACATAAGAAAGCTTGTTTGCACTGTCTGCTTCCTCAGGGCTCGTTTACTTCAGGATTGAATTGTGACCACAGACTTGCTTTGCCTAGTACTCGACACGGTTTGGGTTTTCTTGTTATTATTTGTCTTCAAGTGGTTGTGTAGGTACAGAACTTCTCATGCACCTGAAATGCTGGAATGGTCCTTACACTGCACTAGGGCAGGAATGAAGAATGTTGACTCTGTCAGTGTTACAAACTGTACCTTTGAATGTTTGATTCTAGTGGGTTTCCTGTTTGGTTTTGAAAAAAATACCTTGGCCAGAGTTGGTTGTTGAGTGAAGTGCCGTCCTGAAAAGTTAGAGCTGAAGGTGGTTGGTTTCTACTCTGCTATATAGGTCATACATTCACAAAATAATAAACCTCATGTTTGAGATGCTGCTGTCAGATTAAAAAAAACCCAAAAGAATTAGAATCCTGTGATGATCAGAGCCATAACTCTGAACCTCTGCAAGCTGTGCTGATTTAAACTCATTGAAACTTCTCTGAAAACTCTGTTCTGGCAGACTCAGTGCTGCATTAGGTGTTATCTCACTTAAAACAGCTGGTAGAAAGTTAATCAAAACCCCACATGAGTACTCTGTGCTCTGTCATGCTGCTGTGGCCAAAAGATAGGCAGGAGTTTGGAGGTGATAGTGCCCAGGCCTGAAAGCTGGGCTGTCCTGGTGTGAGGTAGATTGCTCTGATGGCCCGACTGCTAATTACCTTGTAAATAAAGGAGGTGGAAGACTCTCAGATGTTGTCAGCTTCAAAATGTTGTGGTGGGGATTAAAGTACGTTTAATTGAGAAGATAAGTAAAACATTTTATCAGAAGGACACTGTTGAGTAGAATTCTCTTTAGTTTCTCTGGCTTTTACAATAAAGTTAACTTTGCAGCATGTTGAGTTAGTTTGCAACTCACTAAAAATAGGTAATTTTTGAAAAAATTACTTAAAACTGACAGTCAAGAAAATATATTTTTAGAGGCTTCTGGTAATAACTCTTAAAATTTGGCTTTGGCCTATAGCTTATCCTTACCTCTGAATCTCTTATGACAGCTCTTCTAGCTCTTCTTTTCAATGCAACCAACTTCAAGTGAGTTTCATAAAAATAGAAAAAAACCCTGTAGCTGCTAGTTTACCAGCAGTGAAAGTAAAGCTGAATCCTTTCATTCACTTGAATGTTAGAGAGAGATTAAATAGTAACACCTAGTTTGTAAAAGCTCGTGTGAAGTTGCTGGTCTGTTATGTGATAGAACAGATAACATGGTGAATTGAGAACACTTCAGTTCCTCCTTTTTTTTGACTGTTAAAAGTCAAATTTGAAGTTTCCTGCATTGTTTCTTATTTGTAAATTTATTTGAGTTACTAGAATGAGAGAAGAGTCCAGCCTGAGTGACTGGTGATGGAATTTGTGTTGTGGAACACATTTGTGATGGCCTGAAAAGAGAATTCCTTGGCTGTGTCTGTAGTGGAGTTGCTTGAAGGTGTTACTAAACCAGCTGAACATGTAAAGCAGTAGCTCTGGACTCTTCTGTCTTGGTTCCAGTCACAAGCTTGATGGAATTGTGGTGCAGGAGGGGAGTTTACCTCCCAGTAATAAAAGAAGTCTTAAGACTGGAGAGGCTTTGAGACATCTGGTAGTGAAGCTGGGCAAGCCTCATCCATCTTTTGGTTTCCTTCCAGAAATACATATCAAATGTGTGTTAGTTTTTGTAACTGATATATAGAGCAAGATTAACTTGCTAATTTATCACACATTTGCATAACTGTCACTGTAGCCACCTCTGGCAAAGTTTTCTCCTAGACATGTAGTTGGAGGCTGCCTTTTACTCTTTACAGAAACGAAATCTGCATTTGTCATCCTGTTGTGATATTTGTCATACTCAGCAACAGAAATGCTGTGCTTTGCTTCTGTGAAAGAGCATTCTGCAGTATCAGTCTCTGTCACTCTCCTTCCAGGGGAAGCTAGACTGCGGATGTTTTAAAATTGCTTTGAACTTCTCTGTGAAAGTATTTCTGAAGGAAAACGGAGAAAACTCACATGGCCAAGGCTTGGCCTTTCCTGCAGCGTTTCTTAGCCAGAGGACTAGGCCTTGTGTCTCAGAGGACTTTGGCCAGGCTTTCTGTAATAACACTGCCTCTCAACAGAAGGCACTTTGGTGTTTTGATTTATTTGGACATCTCCTTTAAGTAGTCACTCAGACACCCCTGAGAATTACTCTGCTAATCTCATTTCTTACTGCTGGGTGCCTATGGAAATACAGTCAGGTCCTTATCACCAAATGTACTGCACTTTGATAATGAAAGGGCATTATTCATCTGTTCTACACTAAGTAGGAGCTAGGTGTCCAGGAGAGCAGTAGAGAGCTAGAAATCCACTTACTTTGCGTGTGTCTGGTACTGCCTGCAAGCAGGAGTAGTGTTCACAAGCCTCCTGCCCTCAGGTTTTGACAGAGCTCCTGAGTAATTGCAAAGAGGTGGAAGATTTTTCTCTTGGGGACATTCACCTTGAGAGTTTGGGCAACCACCAGAATGTTTCTTTTATTAAACACCTCTAGTGCTACTTCTGTTTTTTTGGTTCTTCTGGTTTTGCTACTACTGGTTTAGCCCTGAGAAGAGCAGCAAATCTTAAGGTCCTTGAAACCAGTAAGGGAGAAGCAGGAAAACAATGCATCTTGTTTTGTGCTGTTGACAAAAATTTCAAGGACATTTCTCCTCATTTGGCTTTTGCCTTTCTCATCAGGAAAACATGATCACGAGTTAACACAATGAATGCAGAAATGGTGGGTGTTTGTCTGTGTCTCCGGCTCCAGTGACCCCTGCCTGTTCTTAGGGCTGCTCTGGAGGCTGTTCCCATGCCAGCACAAGCAAGGGAGGTGCTTCTGCAGCCTGAGGATGGTGTGCCAAATTCCACTTTAATTCTAAAAAATGTGTACACCAGTTAGAAAAAACTCTGCATATCAAAGGTCGCCTTGTTTGGAAGAAGAGTATAAATATTTCTATCGGGCCAGACAAATTCAAATGAGAAGATAAACATACATTTTTAACACATGGATGATAAACTGTTGGAAGAAGCTGCCAAGAGCAGTAGTTTCTCTGGCTTTCAGTGTCTCAAAGACCAGCTTCCTGAAAAATATCTCCTAGTGAGAAGGGAGTGCTTGGGCTTTACAGAGTAGTGGAAGCTCAGGGAGCCTGGGGTGCACAGCGAGATGCACCATAGAGCACAGTGTTCTTCCAGCCCTCCTCCATGGTCTGTTCCTTGGCTTCTTGCCTGCTGATGTGTTGACATTAATGCACGGGGCATGTTCCCTTACTGTGGTTTTGGGACTGGGGGATGCTTTTGTGATGCGGCCGCTTTGCCTCGCGGGAGGTGCCGAGGAAGCAGGGGAGCTGGGAAGAGAGGAGCCAACATCGCCTGCATCTGGGGCAGCCTGATGACTATTGCCCTAAAGCATCCAGTTGGGGATGTGTAGGTGCCAAGAGTGGGACTCCATGTGGGAGAAGACGTTCTGGATCTGTTCAGGTAAGTGGCTTTATTGTAATGAACGAATTGGTTGTTAAGTGAGGAGGAGGAGGAGGAACCAGGGCGAGGTCCATGATGACTGTGCCAGGGAATTAGATTTGGAATTTGCAATACAGTGAGCCCTTGTGTATGGCCTGTCTTCTCACCAACTACTGACTGCACACCTTGAGGCAGCCTAATTCCAGCTCTGAGTTGATGATTAGGAGGTCTCTTGTTAATCAGTGTAATGATACAGCAAAGATCCACATTTCAGAGTAAACTATTAATTTTCTTGAATGCGGGCAATGTTTTAATGATCTAAAGTTTTTTATTTTTAGCTTGTGTTTAAATGTCATGTGGCTAGCAATATGTGTGTTTTGAATTTTAAGTGACTGTGATGAAAAGAGCTGGCTTTTTGTTAATGAAATCACCTTTGGTAGTATGCTAAATGCCTAAGACTGCATTATGTCAGATGAATAGTTCTACAGAATAGCCAGGCAAGTATCCTACAGGGCTTACGCGTGTGAAAAAGCTCACTGTGGTTGCTTTTTTGGGTTTTGTATATAGCCAGAGCTGCGTTTCTTAGGTTTATTTCTAAGGGGAACTTGAGGAAAGGCAACTTCCTAGAATTGTAACTCAGCAGCATTTGGGTCATATAAGGAACCAACATAGTTCGTGATAAAACTAAAATGTAAGCTGTCGTGTGGTAAAATCCTGGTGTCTCTTGAGGTCCTTCCAAATTTTCTGGGAAGGGTATGCTGCTTGAAGAGTGCTGGAGCTCCAGAATGTCTTCAATGGTCAAATGAACCATATTTTGTGATCTAAGTATTCAGCCCTGAAAATAGCCTTTGTGCAGTCTCCTTTCTGAGCAAGTAATAAAAACTGTAAGGCTTTTGCCAGTCACCAGCATGGACAGAGCCAGCTGTAGTGACACAAGGAATGTTGTTAATGGAAAAGCAAACAATTGTACGTGCTGTACTGCTTTGGCCTAAAAGGAGGCTTGGACAGAAATATTTCGGTCATTTGCAAAGTGTGTAGCCAGTGTACACTTTGAATGTTCATTAGCAGTAAACAGCTTCATTACTAATTGTTTTGAAATGTACCAGAACTGGAACTTGTCAAAGCAAAACAATTCTATCAATTTTATGTATATTTTCCAAGGGCCTTCAAAGATTTGGGTTGCATTTTGTGAGGAACCTATTTCGGAGGTGGAAAACACAGTTTTGTTTGCTGTACAACTCAAGTGCCCTGTTACACCACTGGCAGAGTCACTGCCAGGTGTTCATAGACTAAACCCCGTTTTCTTTTGAGAAGCAGGTAGAAAATGACAAGTAGATGATTGGTTTTTACCACTGTTAAGTGAAAAGAAAGTGATGTTTACTTTAGTATGCATATTCATATTTTAGAGGTGTTGTATATTAATGTCAGCTACTACTATATAGTATCTAAATTGCAGGATCTGTTGCAAGGGGGGGTGTGCATCTAAATAATTTCAAAAGTACTTTTGAAACATTGCTATTGCCCTGCTTTTGATCTGTATTCAAAGTTTTAGGCTGAAAGAGTTGGAAGAAAGTCCTTTTGGTTAAAGGTTAAAAGAAAGTAGAACAATTTGTCCAGAAGCTTTCTCATAGCAGTTTTGTAGCCGTTAATAATTTATTTATTAATAGCTGTAACTGTCTCAAAAAGTGTCATAGAACAGAAAGTGACTTTTAAGTGGCTTCTAATGCAGTGACTAATTGAGAAGATGCTTCTTGCAATCACTCCGAAAAACAAGAAGCTCAGCTCAGGGAAATAAAACATTTTTCTGAGAAGACACAGGTGTTTAAACCTCCCTGCTCTTCTTAATGAACCAAATTGAGAACATAAGATTAATTGATTACTCTTACGTGGTTTCCACTCTTCCCTCTCCTCTAGCACTTGCTCTGAGATCACATGTATGCTTTTGCCCTCAGAATGTTTATAGAAGGTGATGACTACATCCCTGGTAACCCTTTTCGTGGAATAAATCATGAAGCCAAGTGCATGCCCGTGCTGCTGCTGTGTTGCAGGGGAGGTGCTTGTTGCCCTGCACAGAATAGTTTCCAATCGTGGAAAGTTCTTTTATGAGAGCTGTTTGTGGGGGGTGGAACTTTGCCTTGCGCCTCGCAGCTCCTCCTGAAACCAACAGCCAACCCTTGATTCGCACTGGCCTCCAGATACAGCTTGCTGTTGTTTTCTGGGTGTGGTGGCAAAATTACCCAAATTGTCAGTGTCTGGTGTTGAGCTTGGGCCTGGAAGTGGCACCGAGCCAAGCTGGCAATTCAGAGTGCAGCTTCCATGTAGGTTAGATGATAGATTGTTAACAGAGGTCAAAGCCTCTTGGGTTTTCTATTTTTGTGACAATTGTGAGTAATCTTTCCTTAAAATACAGGTCCTCCAGATTTTCAGTTGAAACCGGGGTAGAGGTGGACACTCAGGTCCTAGCTGAACTGTCATCAATGTCTATTTATTGCTGTTACAACAGTGTAGTTTTATTTATTGATTTATCTTCTCAATTGAATTCAGTGTTTTGAAAGCTTTTGCAAACAGATTCCATCTCCTGGAAGGCAATGTTGCTGCCTTTTTGGCTCCAGTTCTGTTTCCAGTCCACTATTCAGTCTTGACTAAGCAACTTTCTCCTTAGAAAAACAGTTCATGATTCTTTTATTTAGTATTTTTAAATATTACTGTAAAAGGAGATTGTTTCTGTAGAGATACCAGGCTGTATCCAATACCAGCAGTTCAAGCAAGGTCAGAATTTTAATTGAAAAGTGATGAAATGTTCTCAAATGTGCAAAGTCTGGAACTATTTCTGTCAGTCACTGACTTGCATGATAACCAATGGTGAACATCAGCCTTACCTGTTGTGCATCTGTTCCAGATTTCCTTTCTCTGTCACAGTGCTGACCTCAGGACAATTCCAACCCTGCAAAGGGAGGCACAGTGATTCACAAGGATGAGGAGAAATGCTTTTGTGTAAATGAAGTTTGACCCATTGCCACTTAGTAAAACTCAGGGTAAATGTTCCTGAGAAGATCCTGAGTTTGCTGGTGTTCAAGGAGGAGGTGGAGTAGCTCTGCTGGATGCTGCACTTTGGGCTTCCAGTAGTACAAAACTGTAGTTCCACAGCTCAAACCTCTGCAGTTTTGATATTTATAGTTTTTCAAATATTTATACCATTATATAGTGAGCCCACTGAAAAATAGTCACTTAAACATTCTTTCATAAAGCTTTCCCCATCAGTGCAGAATTACAGGAGATGAGGAGATGAATTACCAGCATCTTTATGCTGGGTGATTTTGAGCAGAATCTGGTTACGGCAACTTCAGTTGTGTGCTTTTGGTGCACAGGTCACATCCACCTCTCCACCAAGAGCCAGTGGGCCCTCCGGTGTGTTTTCCACCCTTCTGGAATCTAGAGTGCTCCAGCTTCTCTGCCTTTATGGTAGTTCTTAAATTCTGGTCACCCCGTTATTGCTTTGGCCCCAGAGATTGTGGTTGGAAATGGTTGTTACTGTCCTTGGTGCTTCATCCCATGGATCTCCAAGGTGTGTGAGAAGAGGAGAAGGTGGGCATGGGCAACCCTGGGGTGGCCTTCCTGGGAGATGCTTGGCCTTCCTGGGTGCACCAAGAGGTGCTAATGTCGCTCTTCAAACTCTCCTTCTCTTTCCAAAACTAACAAAGCTCTCTTGGTAAAATCTTGCCTGCTCCCACTGGATCTCTGCAGAAGGAGCGTAAAAACTGACGATACTGTTTCCAGGCACAAAAGAGAATTGTAAGTATTGTTAGTATTGGGTGGTAGTCATGTTCCTGGTTTGTTGTTTGGGGTTTTTTTCAATTGAAAAAATCTTAATTTCTGTGCTCCCTTTATTGGCTGTTTGGGTCAGAAGTTCAGTTTGAGAAGCATACATGGAACAACTTATTTTTGTTTGTCTAAATACGTGCATGTATATGTGTGCATACATTTGCATTTATAAACATTGTTATTGATAGGATTTGAAAAATCAGTTGCATTTCTAAACTGGTGGGTTTTAAGGCATAGATCCTTATGGATCTTCCTATGGGAAAGGAAGAATGTTTGGAAACTTTGAGAGTTCCGTGGTGGATTGGACATGCCAAACAACAAAAGATGGTGCAGCTTGGGAGTTATGTCTCCTCTAAGGCCAATGGTACAGGTTTCATAATTAAATATAGTATTTAGTCAAAACTACCATTAAATGTCAACTTGAAACACTATTTTTATTAAATTCAGGCTTGTCATTTTTGTGTCAAAAATTGAACAGCAGCTAATGACTTAGTGTTCCTGTCATTGGGAAGATGTCAGAAACAGGACTGGGTTTTGTGGTGAAGGTCCATGAAACCTACTGAGCCGTCAGAAGAGATGTCCTGTTACTGCGAGCATGTGATGTTTTCAGGGTCATTTAAAAGATGATGGTCTGTGGAACTCTGTAAGTCTGGGATGTGTGTTCACACTGGAAGATGGGATTTGCTTGCTGTAGTCAGTATTACAGCCATAGATGGATAAGGAATAAATTGCATGTTAGGGGTTATAATTGGAGAGGGCAGGTATCTCTTCTTTTTTTTTGTAATTAATATGTGGAATCCTTAGTGTCAGAGCCATAGTATCATATTTAAGGCTCAGCGTAGAAGGGAGAATATTTTTCAAATGATTAACCTGAAAAGATGAGACCTTGCAAACTGAGTGTGGACAGTGCAATATGAAACGTGGAGCTTGCACTTACTGTCTCGTGTCTGTGATATTTCAACGGCACTAACAGCCATTTGATGAAAGTATAAACTTAGTGATTTTGTGCTTTTGCCAAATTACTATGGAAGTGTTGACAAAACAGCTGGGGAAGTCATTCATCACATTTTTCTGAAGTCACACATAAGATTCTTTTCTTTTTAAATTTAACTGCAAGGCTTTTTCTTGATGTATCTTTTTTTCTTTTACGGTAATCTGGGTTTGCTGTGCATTAAGGTTTTGAAGACTGGTTTAAAGCTGATAATCAATGGAAAAAATATGTACTACAGCTGTACAATTTGCAAATTAGGGCTTGCTCAGAACTGTTCTGAGGACGCTCCTTTAGTGAGGGCCGCTAATGGGAATATAAGATGATGTCGTGATACTTTAACTCATTAGTTTTTAAGAGTTACAAAGATCTGTTGCAAAAATAGGAGAGCACTTTTCCTCTGCTTTTGCTGTTTGAGGAGCAAATTTTGCTTGGCCTGGTGGTAGTAACTCTTAGAAGGGCTGAGGACAAGAAGCAAAGGGAAGGAGCTGTTTCACCTGGAACTGGGAGGTTCTGGAGAACAAGTGTGAGAGGTGTGAAGGTCCACAGGGCTCTGCTTGAGGACAGGGGCACAGGAAACACTGGTGGGAGGTACCTCATGTCTGGGTACACCATGAAGGACCTGGCAGGGCCGCAGGTAGTTGCACTGTGGAATTTTTATTTCTTTGTTTTCCTCTAGTAGTGAGTATTAAGTTTCATTATAAGGGCTGGCTCCTTTTTTGTTGGTTTTTTTTTCTCAATAGGATTTTGGTTTGCACTTCAAATACAATTTCAAAGTGAAACTTGGGCTGTGAGGCTTTGTCACGGCAGAGCTGAAACCCATGGGGATTTCTGTCTGAGACTAAAATACAGTTGAGACGAAAAACCGCTCTTTGTTTCAAGACAATTTGAGTTGGAAGGGACCTTAAAGTTCAGCCAGTTCTGACCCCCTGCCATGGGCAGGGACGCCTTCTATGTCCAACTAGACCAACCAGGTCCAACTAGATAGACCAGGTTGCTCACCAGCCTGTCCAACCTGGCCTTGAACACTTCCAGGGATGGGACATCCACAGCTTCTCTGGTCAACCTGTGCTAGGGCCTCACCACCTCCACAGTAAAGATTTCTTCCAAATATCTAATCTAAACCTGCCCCCTTTCAGTGGTTTAAAGCCATTCCCCTGTGTCCTATCACTGTCTGCCCTTGTAAGCATCAAGCCAAATCAGATGATTTGATGTCAGTGATACAATTTCTGGAGGAAGAGAAGCCATGTAAGACAGGTAGGTACAGTGTTCTGAGCTCCATCTCAGCTACATGTTGTATGAGGTGTGTTGGAGGGAGAAGCCCCAAGAGTAGGAGCCCCTGGTGTGGGTTATTAAAGGGGTCTGGTCACTTCAGTGTAGTGCTGTGCAATGAGACTTGCAGGAAACTGGGGTAGACCTCTGACATGACCCTGAAAAGTGTAGAAAATATCATCTTTTAAGTAATCTTGATGGCTGTTTAAAAATCAGGTCCATTTGGTCAAGCTCCGAGCTTGAAATCTTGCTAATTTGTGTTCAGGTATGTCAAGCTGTGAAGCTTATTCCTCACTCTTCGCTTCCTTTCAAAATTCATGCTGAAATGATTAAAAGGCCCCTGCTTGATAAAGTCTTTTAAAATTAATAAAATTCCCTTTGAGCTGCAGCGTGCAAATTGGGTCATCTCTCTGCTTGCTGGAAACGTGAGGATTCAGGTTACCTCCTGCCATTTGCATTTCCAACATCCCAGATCTTTAAGGTGAGAGCAACTGGCATTATTCATATGGATGCCCTGGTGTGCTTTAACAGAAGGAGAACAGCTGCAGAAACCTGGATGTGCTCCGCCTGTGCCTTCTCTCTTGCTTCAGAAACAATGTAGGACCAATTCATTGGGCTTTAAAAGGTTCTGATGAGGAGGTTTTGGCAGGAGGAGGTAACTCCAGGCTCTCCCAGCAGCTCCCTCTCTTTAGGCCAGGCTCAGAGCTCCACCTGCTCCAATAGGAGTGGCCGCTGTAGCCATTGATCCCTGGTAGCTGCCATGAGGAACAGCATGATCACATTTCCTTTCAAAGCAGTGCCTTTGTGGTTGGTGTGTGCTGAAAACTCGCTTTATTTTACCAGTTTGTTGCAGATTGGGGAATCGCTGTGGTGAAATGTTGCCTTGAGTAGCTTGTGATGTGCTGGGAATGCAGGATTCCTGTTGGTACATGCTGAGCTGAATGCTGGATATAATGGGGTTCTTGGGTGTGGATGGGGGTGGTATATAAAATCCACCTATAAAAAAAGGAAAAACAAAAGCTGGAACTTTCTAAGGGAGCTGCTGCAGGGCAGGGAGGGTGAACGAACCCAGCGTGGGGCTTTCCCTGCTCTGGTCTGTGCCGCAGGGGTACCGCTGGGCAGGAACAGTGTGAGCTGGCACTGCAGCAGATGAAGATGAGGGCAAAAATAAAAGGAGCAAGTCCATTGCCAGCTTTTAAAGTCAGGAGAGCAGAGGGTTGCTCTGTGCACGGAGCAGAAAGCACTGCACCCTGCCCTTTCCCAGACGCTGGGTGTGCTGCAGCCAGGCCTCTCGTGGGACAGAAATAGCACTCCATCAGTCTGTCCCTTTTCCCAAATCCCACACCCTTGTTTTTTCTGTCACTTCCCAGGACTTTGCCACCACCTCCCCTGCCGTCTCCTGCCACTTTTGGATTTTTCTTCCCCCCTTGCAGGAAGTGCCTGGCTTGCATGGCAGGCGAGATAGTGGTGCTGGTCCCGGCCTGGGAAAGTCAAGCCCAAACCCCCTTATTATAAACTTAAAATGAGTTTTTGGGTTGAAGCAGGGAGACATAACCCACATCTGAGTGCAGTGCCATTGGTGCTGAGAGAGCTGAGCTGTCAGAGCCAGTGCAGGATGTGAGACAGGGAGAGGAGGGGGTGGGACACTGGGAGCAGGTTTCTGCAGGGCATGGATTGGGAGCTGCTGGCATCTTCAGTTTCTACTCAGCTGAGCACTTCAGGCACTGCTTTGGATACCTATTTCCTTGAATTTTGCAGGACAGGAGTCTCAGACAGACACCAGGAAACTCTGAATCACCTTGTATTCTCTGTAACACAGTGCATTTGCTCTGGAAGGAAAATAATTCCAATAATTGGGGAAAGACACTGATCTGTGTGAGCCGACTCAAAACCTGATTGTTTGTCCTGTGCTTTGGCTGATAATCGTCACTGTTGAAATAAACTCCCTTTACAGTTTACAAAAACGATGGTGCATATGGAGCAGCTGCTACAGCATTCCCCAGATAGTTTCTGAGTGATTTCAGGCTCTTTCAGCTTTGAAAACTATGTGAGGATTTTAAAATGGCTGCTTCTGCTTGTAAGCATCACATCAAATAGCAAGAGAGAGATTTTCAAGGGCTGTCAGAGACTTTCTCCAAAGAGGGCTCGATGTGAATTTTAGTTTCTATCAAGTCTGACAAATCCAAGAAAGCACAGGCTGAAAAAAGGTTTTATAACTCCTGCTAAGCGTCAGTGTTAGTGTTCCCTGGCATTTAGAAACAGGTTTAAGAACAATTAATCAGAAGAACTTGCTCAACATAGCCTCTAGTAATGGTGAGGGAGTCTTTTCTTGGCTGAGCTGTTGTCTACAGTTTCAGGAGAGCTGAGGGGGGTGTGTGTGTGCACGTGGTTTTGGAAATTCCCTGGGCTGGGTGTTTTATAATGAGCATCCATCGTTTCCAACAGGAATTAAAAGAAACTGATGATTTGGCAACTTTCTCAAAACAACTTTCAAGGTGTGGTCTCCCAGATTAGAGCATTTCTGTGTTTTAGTAGTCACTTGGTCTCCCGCTGTCTCCTCTGTGCTATCATACATTAGATATGAAGCTTTCATGAGAAGAAACAAAAGATCCAGTTTATCTCCAGGATTTTTTTCAGCCCAGGGTAATCCAGACGTGTAGACAGATCTGTTAGATGAGTTCTCAGATTGCACTGGTTCCTGTAAAGCATAAGATTTCCCAGCAACTGTTGGATTTCAGTCTAGGAAGAACCCCGGTAGCTTCTGCCAGGGTAAATATTAATACAGGAGCTACTGTAACAACGGAAAAGTTTATCGGTATAAAAATCTTTTCAACAGGTTACAAAGATCACAGTGCAATTGACTTCAGATAAATGTGTTTAAATGGGGATTTTTTTCTTTCACTTTTGATTGCTCCTTCCATTACAGTTCAGCTCTCCGCGGCAGCAGTGGCTGTAGTTGAGTCATCAGAAACTCCAGTCAGCACAGGGTAAATTCCAAACCCTTGTCATAGGAGGTGGGGGGGAAATAAAGAAAAGCTTCCCCCCTGCATTTTCTGCACTCTTTGTGATGTCAGCGTGCATCAGGAACAGCTCAGGTGAACCTCAGACTTCAGCTGAAGCCGCAATATAATGCCTTACCCTGAGTTTACACTGCCCCTTTGGAGTCTTGAAGTGTTAGAAAGACACTTCGCAGGCCATCCTTCAAAGAAGATTTGAATGGAGGAATCTTCCTGCAAGCTGTCTTGAATAACTGGCTGGCAGGAGCTGAGCTCGGGGTGTTGTGTCATTGATGCAGTCAGGGATGATGGCCCGGGTGCATCTCCTGATGCTGCTTACGGGACCAGGGGTGGCCTCAGGGAAGTGTTCCTTTGGACTGAGCAAACTGGTGCACCTGCTTTTTATGGCACAATACAGGGGAACCCCCGATTCCGGGTGTATTTGGCGAGGAGTGTAAGAATACGGCAGCAGGGCAGCCGTGCGGGAAGTGAGCTGGTGAATGCAAATCAGCAGCTCCATCTCCTCAGGATGTTTACCCGGGTTTGCTGGGCATAGTTCTGTCATTACTGTCTTGCCATTAATTACTGCTGAGTCCTGCTAGGATTTCAGTTCAATTCCTGCACATACATGGATATTACTTAAACGTAACACTGAATAATAATGCTAGTCCCCTGCAGGACTGCTTTGGTGGGAAGTGCTCCGAGCCCTCCCTGTCCCAGCTCACCTGGCGTGTTTCTGCCGCTGCTTTTATTCCTGGGCGCTACCGTCATTTTCCAGGATGGCGCACAGACCCTTGGGTGTATCTGGCGGCTGCCCATAGCCCCCACCTAGCCCAGCCTGCGCCGGCCGGGTATGTACAATGGCTGTGAGACCTCCCTGGCAGCGCCTGCTCCGCCAGGACACCTCGCCGCAGCCAATATTGCCCTCTGCCGGTTCCCTGCAGCTCCGGGGATCCCTGTTTTCCGCGGCCGTGCAGCACCATTTCGCTGGGAGAAGTAATTTCCCAGCCCTTCTTGCTTGGAGCAGAAGCCCCAACACAGCTTTTTTAGGATGTTTGGTTTTTCCTTCCCTGGAAGATGCTGTTCATTTCGGAGAACCCGGTGCGCCAGAAAATCAAATCTTAATTATTGTTTTTAAATGTTACTGGTAATGCCAAATCCATAATTTTCAGAACTAACCCTTAGAATTGTAACCTCTCCAAACTGGTTTTGCAAGGGAAATAACTGCTAGGTTTTTAATTATTATTTGCATTAGTAGAATAAGATCTTTTGCTCAACACCATAATCTGGATGCTGGTTCCAGCTGCCCTCGATAATTTCCCCCTTCCCTGCCCCAGCTGGGGCAGCTGCATGATGAGCTGGCTGCAGGCCCTGAGCTGGGTTAAAAATAAGCTGCCAAAAAGAGTTATTTTTAACCTGGGTCAGTCCCTGCTTGGGGTCACAGCGCGGCTGCCCAGGCTCTCACATGGGTGTGCTGGCATGGAGGTGCAGGGGATGGCAAGAGGGAGGGTTTGGGGGAACTGAGGGCTGTTAAAAGCCTTACCATTCCTGGAAGGTGTTCCTTGGCTGGCTATTCCTGCTCAGAACTCAGGTCTTCCACACCCAGCCCCCACCCCAAGACCAGCTGTCTTCCTGAGAGCCATTTCTAGGACAAACACCTCTGCTGACAAAGCTCTAGCTGAATTTAAACACTTTTTGGTAGTGATGTCCTTTGTGGCTGACTTCTCCCAGTGTAAATTCTGTTCAAGTTTTCTATTTGCAGTGGTACAGTCTGGCTTGACTGTTTCAAATCTGTAGAACAGGGGAGAACAGTTGATGCAAATCACACTGCAGTTTTGCTGTGCCAGGTGTGCTAAAGGTGGATGATCAGAGGAAGATCTGACAGCTCATGCCATGCATAGCACTGGAGTCAATTCAGTATTTAAATTGCAGCTGACGTGATGTTACACCATTTAACTAATTTGTGGTGCCATCCTGCTCTCCCACAACTCCTAAGGGGGTAAAAGTTTGGGTAATTTTTTGGGGTCTACTTGTTGAACTAAAATTTGCCTTTGCTTTGGGGATATGGAAGACTGAAGGACTCTGTTACATGATCAAGATGGATTTAATCCTTTCAAATACTTTAAGAGAGCTAATAAGAAAGATGGAGACAGACCTTTTAGTAGGGCCTGTAATGACAGGGCGAGCGGTAATGGTTTTAAATGGAAGGAGGGTTGACTTAGATACAACACTTAAATGTTTACAGTGAGGGTGGTGAAACACTGGCACAGGTTGTCCAGGGAGTTGGTTGGTGTCTCATGCCTGGAAACATTCAAGGTCAGGTTGGATGGGGCCCTGAGACATCCTGATCTAGTGGAAGATGTCCCTGCTTATTACAGGAGGGTTGGACCAGATGAACTTTAAAGGTTCCTTCCAGCTGAAGTGTTCTATGATTCCAAAGATGGGCTGGTTCCTTGAACCCAGTACTGAGGAGTGTGAGCGTGTCTGGTTGGGATGTCTCTGTGATGCACAAACACCCACAGCCTCAAGAATGGCCTCAGCACGTTTCCCATTCCTGCATCGATTTGCAAATATAAATTTTAAACATATATTAAGCAAGACTTCGCACATGAAAAAGAAATCCATTCACTTTGTGTTTCCATGGGAGAGGAGAGATCTCCCATTCGTGGTGCACTGTAATTTATTAAGGAGTGAACTCTCTTGACTGGTTTTTGTATGTGCAGCTGATGTAAATAGGTTTCATCTGCTTTTTATTCTTAGTCTTGGCATTTTGTAGGCTTACCTTCATAGACCTGGTATCATCAGCTTGATACCTGCTTCAGGTATTGCTTGTGTAGTGTGTAAAATTCTGTAGCCTCTTATGGGTAATGATGGAAGTTCTTCATCTGGCATTCCCTGAGCTTTTCCTTGCCCTCTGCCTCTTGTGGCTGAAGTCCTGGTGCCGTCCTGGCTGCCCTCTCCTACTGCAAGGAGAACCATACACCCAGGGATTTACACTAAATGCAGAAATCCTTGGCTTATCATCACTTGTGTTTTTGTGGCGTTTGCTTGTGCCTTTGGAGGTGTGGGGGACTCCAGGGTACCAAAGCAGGAGTGTTGGGGTGGGGATGGGCATTTAACCACTCGGGAAGGAGAATCCTGTGCTAACACCCCAGCACAGCCTGTCAGATGCTCAGGCAGACGATGCGAGGCACGTCCTGGAGTCCTCCTCTGCTGCAGGGCCTCGGGTGCCTCACAGCACTGTGAAATGACTTTTTAAACACACCTTGCCTCCTTTTCCTCATGCTGGCAGAAGCATCTCCCCGTGCCTGATTACAAGGTAAAGACAATGCAGCCCGTTGTGTTTGGAAGTGGTGTGGGGCACGCACAGCGTGGGTATTCCTGCTCTGTCCCGTGTGGCGTACATGGTGCCTTTTTCATCTTCAAAGCATTTTCCAGCCATGAACTAAGAGCACACGCATTAGCTGAGAGCACACGCCCCTCCCTGAGCAGCTGATGCTGGGCACATCCCAGGAAAAACTTCCAGAATATGACACACCACTTTTGATGAAAATAAAATGATGCCATATTTCATCAGCTCTATTAGAAGTACTTAAGTAATTGAACTAATGAAACTTTAAAAGCCTTTAAGAGACAAACGTGGTACACATCTTTCTTCCCAGTCTTTCTCCCCTCCTCCCTTCTTTTCCCTGTTGAACATCTTTTGTTGACGTTTTGGGATTTGTTTGTTTTTCAGTGTGTGGTTTTGCTGAGTTTTGTGTGTGTTACGGTAGTTGATTTCTCTGCTTTGCAGCAGTGGTACTGTTACAGTTTCTGCAGCAAAGGAAAGTGTCATCTACAAAACAGCATGAGTGTGACAGGAGTACCTCATCTTTCATACCAGTTTTTGCAAGTATTGGGTTTTATTTCCATTGTGTTCATTGGCCTGTGCTGTTGTGTGCCTGCCTTGCCTATGGGCTGTTTTTAGCTCTCACAGCTTCAACATGATTTCTTGTCTTCATGTGTTCCATCACACATTTCCACCATCCTTCCAGCTGTGATGCCTAACATCTGGCCCCTCTGAACCCCTGTTGGCTTAATTCTTGTCCCATCACCCCTGTAGCCAGCTTGGGTATTTACCTCTCCTTTCCCTTTACCTTTTCCTTGAGCAGGACAGTCCAGGTCAGGTGGGTGTGATGACATGTTCTGCACAGGACAGAAATCCTGTCCAGGGCCATGTGCTCAGCTCCCTCCCCCTGCCTTTTGGGAAAAAAGGGAACAGTGGCTCCCGAGTCATCATATCTAGTGGGCTTTTTTGGGTCGCTTCAGTGTAGTGACTGGCCACTGATGGAACTTTCTGCTCCAGACACTCCCCAGTCTGCAGACACACAGGATTTTCTGTGACCAACCACAGCCAAGACATTTGTTTGGCCAAGACATAGTGACACCTAACGTCCAGCCCTTTTCTGAGGGCTTTTTTTCCCAAGCTAAATTTATGCATTCTGGGTGCAGGTTATTTTTTTTTTTCTCTGTGTGCAGCTTACTTTTCTTGCATTGTTTGCTTTTTGCAGGGGAGGCAGATGAAGAAGCGTTTGCCGAGGAGTGCAGACGGAGAGGACAACACGCGCTGCCCTCCCAGCCCACCAACCTTCGCCTGCTGAAGCCTCACAAGTCTGCCAGCTCCCCACGCTTTGCCTGCCATTACAACGGTGATGAGGTGGAAGAACAAGATAGAAGCCGGGTTACGAGCAGCTTCGAGGCCCCTTTTTATTTATCAGGTGTGCACAAGCGTGTTGGTGAGAAACGTGCAGAGAAGGACCCATCACATAGTCAAAGGCCAAACCCAAAAAGCCACGCAAGAAGTTGGTGCTGTGTGTTGACTTAATGTTAGTTCCCTGGTAGATAATAAATAGCAGCTTGTTTGCCTTCATCCTGCTTTAGCTCTGATCTTCCATTTAGCCTAGATTCACTAACGCCCTGGGATATTTAAGGATCCAGGGCAAATACTGTTGTGCTGCTGAAGTGCCTCTGCTCTTTGTTGTTAAAAGTGAAGGCATTTTAGAGGTTAACTCATCACAATACTTTGCACGTCCATTTACTTAAAATTGTGCTTGGCTTCCTTGTCCAAAGAGAAGTTCAGCAAGCTGATACTATTTCTGGAAGCTGCAATTTTAGGCAACCAAATCCTAATAGAGGAGGCTGAGAACGTTCAGGCAAACGTGGCAACGTGGCAATTGTCCAGGTTATTTTTGGAAGTAATTAGTTGTTTGATATATTTCCAGTCTGTAATTTTTTGGCAATGTAGTCCAGAGGCTATCTTGGACAACAAAGTCCTCATTACTACTTGATTTAATTGGAACCTGTGGTCAGAGATCATCCAGGACTGCGAGGACAGGTTTTTCTGATACATGAAAGATGCCTTTCTACTTGGATGCCCAGACCAAGGACCCTTCTCAGTAGTGTGAAATCAGGTGAAGTGCTGGGAAGTGTGAGCCTATGAGGCTTCTCAGGGTAAACGCAGCACATGAAAAATATGCACATGTCCCAGAACAGGTGCTCATGTATCCCCAATGCTGTACCAACTTCCACTGTGTTTGTGAGCTTTTAAACCTAACAATGTCTTCTGTATAGAAAACCTAAAGATTTATTATGATGGATGACAGATTGAAAAAATAGAATAATTTAGATTAATGTCTTCCTGATAAGTTGCCGGAAGCTTTGTGTCTTTAAAGATGACCAAGTTGAATCTTTTCTTTTAGAAAAAAAAAAAAAAAGGAAAAAAAAAAAGAAGTTACAGAGACCTGAATGTAACCTCTGGGCTGATGTCCTGAAGCCTCCCACGCAAGGGCTACAGGTTTGCTCTCCTGTGTCCGTGGCTGGCAAAACAAAACCTTGGCTCTGCCTTTGGACACATGAGGGTCTCTGCAATCATAATATTTTGCAATGGATTCAAAGGAGCAGCTGAGTTTGATATGCACTATGCAATTTTTGGAGCAATTTTTAAGATTGCTTAGGACTTTTTGCTGTGAATTTATACGCCAATTTATGCTCCAAGACGCACAAGTTTGCAATTAAAATTAATTTCCAGAAGTATTAATGCAATCACAAAGTGCTCTCTTCTACCAGTAGATTGTGAATTGCCAAAAAAGACTCAGGGTGAAAACTTGATTGCAGTAAGACTAAGATTTTACTGTTGCTTTAAATATTTTGCCTGCTGTTCCTCTGATGGACAGGGCTGCTGAAGGACTGGTCGAGTCAGTCATAAAAACCTACGTGAGTGTCTTAATCCCTCCCCGGGGAGTTTGTGCACGAGCCCTGGCCAGTAATGCCATTCCCTTCATGGGTGTTCACCTCTGCTGACTGCCTTGCCCAGCGAGCAGCTTCACCAGCACAGCTCTGTAGTTACAGAGACCACTTCCCTTGCTTGGCTTCTCATCGGTCACTGCCGTGCTTACACGGGCCGGCGTCGGGAGAGAACGGCATCATTCCTGCCTTGCTCCAAAGCCCTCTCAATTCACTGGGGAACACTTAAGTCCAGTGGCCTCAAACCAGGTGCAGTTCCACCTTGAATCAGACGTTTTTGCCACCTCACCAGTGTGAGGCCCTTGACAGCAGGACCATGCAGCAGTTTTACATGTTGTCCCAGCTGGAGCACCTCAAGCAGACCCTCAGTCATTAATGATTCGCCTGCAGTGAAGTGGTTTTCTTTTCCCAGCTCTGAGAATGGGACTGTTTGAATTTTGATTTTAAGTCCATAGGAAATTTAAATGAAGGAGAAGGGGATAGGTTTCATCTTGACTATGTGGTGGGAATCCCTCTGGAAGTGGCATCTCTCTAGTGCCCGAGAGGAAAGGCCAGCCAACTCCTTTATACTGGCAATATCCAGAGGTGAGATGAATCCTCTCCTTAGTCAGGATTGCCAGTTACAGTGGGTATTTAACAAAAAAATGAGAGTTTAATTTAATTCTCCATCTACCATGGGCACTTTGTGTTTTAGTAGAAATTGCTCTGGAAACTGTTCCTGGTTTCATAATAGCCCTTTAGAATAAAACTTCACCTCCTGTGCTCTGAAGTTGCTGCATCTCTCAAACAGTTCTCTAGCTCCAAACAAGGAATTTTTGAAATAAGAATTCAGGTACTGCAAGTGATGTACTGCCTGATAGTGTGATACATGGCTGACTGGTGGGACCTGAGCTGTGCCAAAGTGGTGTTAATGCCAGCAGAGACCTGGGAATGGCAGCTGTTCATGCCAGAGGTAGTGGTAACTACCCCTTAAAAACTACTGCTTTGGATTTGAGAGTTTTGACCTTTATCCAGCAAGAACGATTGAAATGTTTAATTGTTAAAAGAGTGAAAAAATATGATACAAATTTCATTATTTGGAAGATAATATTGCAAGGTTTGCTCTTCCTTTTCAAAGAAATAGCTTGCATTAACCTATAACTTACAACATTAATAGTTTATTTTTTGCTGCATTTTCATCTGCTGGCATCTGTGAAGACGAAACCACTCTAAAAGAACTAGCTTAACTAATCTTGATCCTTTCCTGGCATGGATTTCTCTGCTGGAAAGTTGAGCTGTTTGAACTTCATTTCATTTTTAATTCAGTCTCCATTCTTTTTACCAACATGCAGTTTCCTAAATTACACTTTACTAACTAGTAACAGTGATGTGCTTTGTTATCCAAACTAATTACTTTATAATTCCGTCACAAACTTCGTTTTGGGCATGTAATGGAAAGAGAAAGGAAAGCAAAGCCACTGGTTTTTGTGGAAATTTAACACATGAGGAATGCTGGAGGTGCGGAGATGGAGTTCCCCCTCCCTTTGCTCCACATGCCCTGGCTGTAACTGTGCAAGTGGGATGGGGTAACAGCTGTAGCCGTGTGGGGCAGGGGCTGGGAAGGCTGGCTGCTGGATTTGGAGACTGGCTGGCTGCCCCCAGGCTGAGCTGCCTTCATGTATGGTGTTAACAGGCTGCTGGTACAAAATCATCCCATTAGCTGGGCTGCGTGTGGAAGGGCTCCCGTGGCTGCATAGCCTTGCAGGCTTTTGCTTGCCGTTTGGGAATAAAACCTAGGAAATCTATTTAGTGGTGGTGTTACCCTAAGTAACAGAAGGCAAACAGGTGGTACCTGGCTTGGTATGTTTTTGTGGCAATTCTAGGCAGAATTGGTAAAGAAAATGGCGTGGTGAGCAAGCATGAAGGAAGGCCCCTGCAAGTTGCTAAAGCTTTTCAGTCCCCTAAAACATCAAAGTCGGGATGACATTACCAGGTTGGCCAGTGAAACTGGAGAATTCACACCTTGGATTTAACACTGTGGATAATTGAATAGTGGAACAGCATACCTAGACGGGGTGGGATATTTTGTCACTAAGGGACTAAGGGCTCCCTCTCTACGATGCTCCATGGCACAGGCAGGAGCAGTGGAAGAGGAGAGGGAATTAGTAGGTCACGTTGTGCTGTATGCTGGGCCGTGCTCAGGCTGAGGGGAGGGGATGTGAAAGTGTAAAACTGTAATTGCAAATTGAGTCACACATGAAATTACACTGAAGCTGTGATCTGGGGTGAATTTTTACCATGACATATGTGAGTGTGGTCAGTCTAAAATAACAGAGGGTGGCTGCAACTCTGAAGTAAGCCAGCTGCCTTAAATGCAGTTTATTGTCTTGATTAGAGAGACATTTCTAAGAGCAGAAAATTAGAAAGAGCACTACAGAACCCAGCTTGAAAGTGCCTCACTGCCCTTTTAAAGCTCTGTGGGTGTTGGGGTCATGGCTGCTTCCATGCTTTGAAGGAAGGCTACAATCTTAGCAAAAAGTTGGTCGATCTTGGAGAACATTTTCTCTGAGACTTGAGCAGAAAGTGTTAATCTCTCCCACCCCCAACCTCAATGTTTTGCGCTGAAGGTGGAAGGAGGCTCCTCCAAAGTCTTCACCTAAGCAGATCTTCCATAAAAATCATGCCATGGCCTTTCTTGCTCACTGATGTGGTCAAGCAGCAGCAGTGCTGTGTTGTTAATCGCCAGTTGTGACTGAACACCTTGTTTCCCTCTGCTGACAGAAGGAAGGTGGAGCAGACCCGTGACCACTCTGCGTCCTGGTGGAGCAGGCAGATGTCAGGCAGGGCAGGAAAACATTGGATTCCAGAAATGTGTTGGGCAGGAGTGTCCTCCCCGGAACACTTGTGCCTTTGGATCGGCCGCCGCTGTGCGCAGCTCCCTTGCAGCTGCCGCCCAGGAATGTGATGAGTTTCGCAGTCAGTGACTGAACAAACTCGTGACTTTGGGAGGTGCAGATGGCAGGGAAGTAGAAAGCCAAAGGAAAGTCAATCTGGGACACAGCAGAGAAGCTTCCCAGTCTGTTTGGGTCCTTGTTTGAGTGATGGTTGAAGGAGTTGCACCCAAGTGTTTCTGGAAGTTGTTTTCAGCCTTCAGCAGCTTTATGAAAGCTGGAACAGCTTCTGTGCTCCTTATGGCTCTTCTAGAAGTAGAAAAGAAGGGGATGAAATGGAAAGAGTTGGTTAGCTGATGCTGTTTGTTTTAGGTAAGATTTATCCAAGTAGTAAAGCAGGTGTAATTCCAAATGGTGTGGATTCTTGCTTTACCCATCTTTCCTCCTGATAGCTGACAAAAGCAAAAAATACCAACTTAGGGAGATTTCTATCTGCATTTGAATCAGTTTTCCAAATGTCACAGCTTGGGAAAGCTCTTGGCAACCTGTTCTGCCTCTGCCCCGTGAGACATTTCTAGAGTTTGGGTGGCTAAAGATTGCTGCTAAGGGTGGAAATTTGAACAGCCTTCTCCAAGGCCAGCACTGGCTGTCTGAAGCCAGTTCAGCCTGGCATTTCCTATGGGAAGTTTCTATGGACACTTTAGGATGCTGGTGACTTGCCAGGACACAGGCTCACTGCAGAGTGATCAGTCATGGGGCTGCTGCTTTCTAATTCAGATTTTGTTGTCTCATGACTTTGGGGCTAGTCTTGTAACCAAGGCAGCTAAATATGCTTTTAATTAGTGCTGGTTGAAGTATTTGAGTGAAATACGCACCGAAGGGTTACATCTTCAGTGTGCAATTCTTATTTATGTTAGGAACTGCTTCACTTGTTTGGATCAGGATTTTTGGCTGCTATCACCCAGCGTAGCATTGCTGGAGCAACAGACTGGCAAAGTTTGACCTATCTTTTCTTCTTAGGTGGGGGTAGAAAAGGAAATGGCAGACAGTGAAATTATTTATCACAGCAGGCTCAAAACAGAAAAGGCCTGGCTCTTTTCTCTTGAGGAATACTCTGTGTTTGTGTGTTATCTCCTACTTTGGGCAATCTCTTTCTGTGTGTCAGTGATAACGCTTGAAAGATTTCCACTTTTCAGCCTTATCATTCTAGAGGCTGGGTAGGGAGACCATGTTGTCAAATACCTAAATATCTTCATACCACAATGTTTTAACATTTGAGTTGTTTCATTTATAAGAAAATAAATTATGTGGCGTTCTCTTCAAGTAATAATTTACATTGACTCACAGCATTTTTAAGAAACAGCTGCTAGAATTGCTTTCAAAATCTCAAGCATTTGAAGAAAATGGACTATTGCAAAATATTAAAAAAAAAGGTATTATGATATAAAATAGCAGCATCAAAGTGCTATCATGCCTGCATGTGGAAACCTTTTAAAAATACTGACACCGTTTTGAGAATGAAAAATGAAAAACAATTATGAAGCTAATACCTGTTAGGGTTTAATGATCCTTTCCCCAATATCTGTGTCATTGTCTCCTAGTTATTACCTGAGCTAGTTCTGATCACCTGATATGATGCTGTTTTTCCCTCCATTAAAGGGAGGAATCCTTTGAATAACACCGCCCAGATGACTGATTCTCAGGAGTCAGCACATCTCTTCCGCCTCCATTGACCTCTGTGGGAAAGCAGGGAGATGCTTGAGCCCTTCCGGGATGGGTGCCTTACTCAGTGAATTGAATGCCAAAGAATCCTATTTTTGGTGATGTACGGGTGACCAAGGGGCTGACGTGGGAGGAAACTTCCTGGATGGAGTTCTTAGTGAGGAGATGTTCACACAGTGACTCCAGGAATAGGAGTTTAGCTCAGGGGGTGACAGAGTGCAGGGAAAACCCAGCATCATCTGCAATTCTGCTAAGCCCGGCCAGTTTCCCTCTTCCTTAAACAAGAAACCTGGTTTCCACTCTTAACTTTGTGCAGGCTGATAGCTCATGGCAGAATTTCTAAATAAATATCCTGCCTCTTGACTCAGATGATTGCAAAAGATGAAGTCATGCTGCGGGTACAGCACAGGAGCTAGAGTGATAACCTAGAACAGTTTCCTGCTGCTACAAATGACTTTATTTCCTCTAAGCTTTTGATAGTGTCTCAAATGGTTTTAGCTGAAAGACTTACCTCGTGGCTCTCCCCAGGTCTTAAACTTAAACTGAAGAACTTCAGCTCTGCTGTGGGCACATCTCTAACTGTGCTTGGGAGGAGCTCTGGTGAGGAGCAAACTGCAGCCACAGTGCAGCTTTGCACTCCCTGGCCTCCCACCACTTCCTTTTCCCATCTTAATTTTGCTATTGATAAATTGATGGAGAACCAGGTGACCTGGTGAAACTACTTCCTTGGGGCCATCTCTGCCTGCCTGCTGACAGAACAGAGGGGAAAAAAGAGATTTACATACAGGCAGAGCTGTGCCTTTCCAGGGCCATTTGTCTGACTCCCAGCCCTGCCTCTCAGCTGGACTGCAGGGACTGCTCTGCTCTGTGCTGGTCCCAGTCACTGGACTGTGCTGATTTCCAGTGACAGAGCACCACTGAGCTGAAAGATCCCTCCAGCTGTCTCAAAACATTACAGAATGGTTGTCTGAGCGGAATGTTTACTGGCTCTCAGTTTAGATTTATGAGTGCACCTGGGTAGATGTGGTGGTTCACACGGTGTGGTTCACTGCCTGTGCAAGTCTGCCAGCAAGTTGGATTTTGCTGCAAGTTTGGAGGAAAAGGTGTGATGCCGGGCAAGAACTGTTTTTCACACATCTCTGTGGGGGTGATAAACCATTGGAATGATGATCACATGGCTGGAAGCTTGTGCCTACTGAACCCATAGCAAATAATAGATGCTTGAACTCAATGCTTTCATGCACCATTGGGGCTGCAGTCGAATATAACCTGTGGTGCATAGTTAAGCATGAGCAGGCTGATGACCAGCATATAAAATATATATTGGTAAACACTGAGCACCTTCTTATTTACTCAGGATTCTTGGCATTCCCTGGTCTTAAAATGGAAATGCAAATATCGTGGTAACTCTGACTACCGTGAGCAGGAAGTGCCAGTACTTAAATTGCTCCTGCTGCATAAATCTTGTTTATTGCTTCCTTTTCGAAAATTATTCTGTGCATGTGCTCTAATTTTGAAGCTTTTCCTGAATGGCTTTGAAGTATTTTGAAAGTTCTCCAGATCTTTTCAAACTTCAAAGATTGGGAGTATTTTCTTTCTACCCTATGTAAGGGATATAGTAGAATGGGAGATATAGCAGAAATGGCAATTTCAAAAATACCCAAACAACACATTAGGAAGCCAGACCTTTAGTATTCCTTAAACCATTCAGAGAACATGTGCTTTTGTTAGAAAGAAAAGTCCGTGAATGCTGTGAAAAGTGTTTTACAAGCCATGTTTCCTCAGGATACAAAGAAGGCAGCAAGAGGAGGAAGCAGAAGCAGAGAGAGGAACTGAAGAAGAAGAAGTCAACCAAAGCGAGTTACTAAAATGGACTTGTCTGCTATGCCAATACCTTTACAATAATGACAACAACTTCATGTTACCTTTGAGCACACCTCTTCTGTGTATATTTTTTGATTGTTCACACTGCTACCAAGGAAGTGACTCATGTTTAAAACTGTACTAAAATTGCACTATGTTATTCCTTTTAGTTTCACAGAGTGGCTTTCTTGCCCCATTCAGGTTAGGGAATTCAGACGAGGCTGGTTGTGGTTGGAAATGTGTTATGTTTGAAGATTGGAAAGCGTTGCAGAATTTCTTACCTCTTCCTTCCCTGGGACTAAGATGACTCTAGTCTAGTGTTTGTTATTTGTCTTGTAGGATGTAAAAGGCAAATGCCTGCTTGTTTGCTCACTGGCATCAACATCAGACCCCTTGAAAAGAATTCTGTTCACTCATGTCATTGGGAGTGGGACTGAGACATGAGCTCTTATAGGGTAATTTATGCAAGATTAATAAGTGACTTTTATGGGTGGGGTGGGGTTTTTTTTGTTTGGTTGGG
>WBMY01014659.1:648814-796746 GCA_013397315.1 Donacobius atricapilla
TTCTTTTTTCCCCAGGCTGGGCAGTTCTGCCCCTGCTATGAAATGTTCCCTCATATTAAATTGTATCTTGAAGTTATATCCTCTGATTTTAAGAAATGTAGTGTAACGATGGTCTCCCGTAAGCACTCCTACTGATTTCTTTAGGCTTAGTTGACTCCTGATGAATCATTTAGTGAAATCATTCCTTATTTTAAAAGTTTATTTTCAGAACCTAGAGACAAATGATCCAAGTGCTACTTTAAAACTGCTCTTTGTTTCTTCTGAGTAGGTTTTAGATAACAAACATTTTTTCAGCATCCATTTTCGATTTTATCAACTTGTTTCTGCGAAGAACTTATACCTTTATGTGTGAAAGCATTTTGCATCGGTTTTATTGCAGGACTAATTTTTTTTTTTGCTTGAAAAGATGTCTTAGATCTAAAAGAAATATGCATTTCCTTGCAAGATGACTTCCTTGCTTCCCACACTCGTCTCATGCGCATGATACATTGCTTCTCTTAACCTTTTAGTGTGTACAGAGCCCCTCTGTTGCCTTAAGCATTTACCTGCATGTTTCTTGTCAGTGTGTTGTCTCCTTTTATTAACTTCCGGGTAGGAGTTAGCAGCTTATGGTTTTGTTTTATTTCTTTTGTCTTCCTCTTGCCAATATGTTGTTGATGTAACAGCCTTAAACCTGGCAATATTGAAAGTCCGCAGTTCCTGGAAAAACTCACTCATCCTAACGTTTCAAAGATGCAGGAATGCACATAATGGTGTAAGAGAGGAGCTAAACAGAAAAGCCAAGTCTGCATTCTAGCATGGTTTGATGTAACAAATTCTGGTGTCCCTGGTATCTGAATGGTTTAGCTTCAATTACCCAATGTAACCCTCTGCAGGCATCATATAACACACAATAACCATTTGTGAACTCTCTTAGGGTCTGTAAATTATGGTTAAGGTCAAATAAGGACTGAGTACCGGTTTTCTGTCACTTTAGTACCACTTTTTTTTTTTTTGTGCAGTGTTACTAGTATTTAAAAATAAACAAAATCTGCCTTTATACTTTGTCTTCTTGCACTGTACTGGCATCAGTTGTCTGGTTCATTTCCATTAAAGTTCAGGCTGTAAGCACTGGGGGGGAAGAGTCCTCATTCACGCAACGCCCGCAAGCATTCCAGGTAATTCCTTTTGTTAAATCCATGAGCAAGTCAATACAGTCCCTGTGTCAAATGGCTGATACTGGAAAATGAGGATTCTTTCTGGCTGGAAACATCACTATGAGGAGAATATACTTCAAGCAGAGCTTGCAGATTTGCCATGCAAGGAATATTCATCCCGGATAATGCACAACAGTGAACTGCATCCTGGGTAGGTTGTTTTCCATACTCTAGGAGAAATGCCTCCCATGCATATGTTAGTTTAAAGCTGTCGCTGCTCATGCTGGGGACATGGTGCATGCTTTGGAAAAGCAGCAGAGGTGGAGGAAGGGAGAGGTGACACCAGCACAGGGCTGGTCTCCCCAGGGCTGTCTCTGTGCTGTGAGCAGCCTCACGTAATGGGACGGAGTGGCTCCAGATCAGGAATGTGCCTTGGAGAGTTAGAGCAGACTGGGATTTGGTACATAAATATCTCCTTGACTCAGTCCCTGTGTTTGGCTTGATGGAGGCGGGAAGAGCATTAATTAGGAGACCTGCAGGCAGGCTCTAAATTAGTGAGGAAAAGCCTGTCTCAACAAAGGCATCCTTATCCCACTGGAAGGGTGCTGCTGCGCTTGCAGGTGGCCTCCTACACCCGGCGCCTTCCACTGGGAGAAACTCCTGGGAAACAGAGTCCCCAGAGGAGGAACCACGGGCGTCATCTCTTCCATAACCACCTAGAATCTGTCGGAGCTTGCCCAGAAATTAAGAGATATGGGCCTGCAGCCATTCACCCTAATTCCTTCTTTCTCAGCCCAATTATTTCTGGATTTTAGCCGAAGGGGAACTGCTGAAGTGTAGGGTGGCTGTAGCACTGTGTTCACGTGGCTGTGCTGCTTCCAGAGCGGTGTCTGTGTCTGTAGGAGCAGGCACATGGTTCTGTATCCCAGTGCACCCATCTGCCACAGGTGAAGGCTGCCGGATGATGTGGGTACTCAAATATGTGTCAGGGTAGGAAAAAATGCAGGTGGGTGTGAGACACCACAACTGATAACAGATGATGCTGGCCCAAGAGTGGCTGTGAATAAATGTATTGTGAAAGTTGGGAAATGATTCCTGCCCATCCCACAATACTCCTATGGAAGAGCTGAGAACAGAAACAGTTTAAATATGGGGCCTAATGTGATGTACAACATGTATTGCAAAATGATTCTTCATGGAGCAGATACCTGGGCTCTAAGACTCAAAATGTATCCCATAAGAAAATAAATTTACTAGGGTGGATAACAGTTGAGTAACAGGAAGGATACACTGAAAGATATCCTTTTAAAAGATACACTGAAAAAACCCCAATTTTGAGATAGAGGGGGCACAATTGCAAAGAAACAGTGCTGACAGATAAATGTTACTGCTCCTCACTTGGAAGCTGCCACTATGAAAACAGTTTAAATTCGGTTGGTTTTCCACACCTTTCAGAGATGTGCACTGTCAACTCTTTGAACCAAGATTTGGCAAGACTTTGATCTGAAATAAATGATCTCAGAGTATGTAGGTGTCAGAACAATAAAAAAGTATTTTTCAAATTTTTGCCCAATCTCTGCTCTGTGCTGGTGCCACTTTAACAAGCATCTTGCAGATCCTGCCCCTAGAGGTAACACAAAACTTTTTCCTTCTGTCAGCTTGAAGAGATCGTTACAGAGACTTCCCTTTTCCTCAGATTTCAAACTATCTCGTGAGCCTTTGTATGTATTTCTTGAAATTAAACACTGAAAAGATGATGAGTCAAATATCTAGAAAATGTGCAGTAATCATCAGGTAAGCACTAAGCTGCCTGTTTTGCCAACCACATCTGAAACGTGTGACTTGTACCCACTTGTTCTTCAGGAATGTTCCCCCACCTTGTGCCACCAAGCTGGTGCCTATCAAGTGGTGGGATTAGCTTGTTACTATATCAAATGTCATTGTTTTGTTCTACCTGTAAAGAATTCTATTAATTTCCATTTTTTCCCTTTTTTTTTGTGTGTGCTAGTTGCACAGGATTCCCTGGATGCACAGGTTAGTCCTTCCTGCATTTCAGATCTTGGTTATCTTGTGCAGTTCTGCTCTTTTATGTCCAAGCTGAGCTCACATTTCTGGGCGCTCTCACATTTCCTTCCCTGGGGAGCACCTTGCTGCCCTGCAATTCACACCGTGATGGGAGGGTGGGGGTGGCATATTTTCCCATGATTAGTTATATTTAATTAACTTCTTTCCTTAAGAGACTTTTTATCACTCTGCAAAACTTTTGTCGTTGCTACCTGTTGCACTAAAACTCTAGGCAAGGCAATTTTCCTCCCCACTGATGAGAAGAAAAGAGGGCACTTACAGCCACATACAGGTCCCAGTAAATGTTCATATTTGGAACTATGATTCCAATCCAGTTTGGAACCTTGATTCATCTGCCCTGTGTCAGCACACTTTGTCTTTTCACAAGCTCTTGCAGCCAAAAAGGATTAGGTGGGGTGTTAGGAAGTGTCAGATTTGTTACATACCTTGTTGGTGCCCTCTTAGCCACCAGCTGCTAACTTCTGACAGCTGGAGAGCACTTACAAAGTGGCTGAGCTGACATGAGATGACATTTCCAAGCATGGGGTGGGTTACCGGGCTGCTCTCATCATGACAGGAAGAGACTAACCACGTCATTTGGCATATCTTGAACTACACTTTCAAGTATCCCAGGCTTGAGATAGGCAGGATCCTGCCTCTTCCTGAAGGCCTCATGTTGCCACTGCAAAACCAGCCCAAAAAGTAAGAAGTGAGTGTGAGATGGAGATTAAAACACTCATGCTGATAATGAGTCTGAATGCTTTGATTTCAGGGAAACGCCTCAGTATCTGCCTGGAAGCGATCACGGATTTTCTAGGATGTCTTCAAGGAGGGAATGGGACCTCACTGCGCTGGCAGAATGTCTAATTGTGTCTCTTCAGTGTCTGTTTCCATTGGCACACACATGCACCTTTCTACTGAAATAGCAGATGTCATTTTTTCCATCCCTTGTTTGGGAAGTGCTCATCCTTTGGTCAATGCTGAGCAATTTGCTTGCTCTTTGGGCTGCTGGTGGTTGAAATTTAATGAAGTCTTACATGACAGGTATTATTTTTACGTTATTTCAATGTTAAGAGATGGCAGCTGGGAAAATTTCCTTTAACTTGAAAAACAAAACTTACTTCCACGCTTTTGAGATGAAAGCTGAGATGGCAAAATCGTGGCTCACACCAAAGCTTTTACGCATGTACACCCCTTAAATGTAATGGGGTTAAACCTATAAAATATGAGTTTTTGCCTGATTTTTTGAATTCAGATGTGTGGCATTTTTGGACATATGTTTAATATGTTTAGATGAGCAGTGCTATTGCATATTGCTACATCAGACCAGGAGACGGTTTGCAGCCTCTGTAACAGACTGCACACCCAGAGCCAAGGAAGGGAAGGAGCACTGAGGAGAGGTTTTGGAGCATTAAAAAAACACTTCCCACAGTACCTGGAAGGGACATTCACCACTGGTGGCTGACTTGATCCTGGCAGCAGACACAAGCTACAACCTGCCCTTCTGGTAGAGCTGTGACAACGTGGGTTTCGCCGCTGCGGGATGCGAGGGGAGGAGGCTCCGCACTGGAGCCTTCCCTGGGCTGTGAGTCATGCTTTGTACCTATGAAAAGGATTTGTCAGCTGCCTGGCCCACTGTCCTGTCCCTGATAGTGACTAATGGTGGCTGCCTAGGGGAAAGCACACGAACAGGATAAGCGTGTTATACCTCACCAAAGTGTTTTCCCAGCTGTGGCACTTTGGGGGTCAGAGGCTCCTGCATCCAGAAATGGCCTTTTTGTTACCCAGTATTTGTTCCCATTGACCTGTTAAGCTAGAAAGCTGCTGAATACTCACTGTATTCCTCATGTAACTCCACTGGGTAATGAGATAGGTGCTGTGTTTTAAAGCTCTTTCCTACATATTTCTTTGGCTTCCTCCCCTCCTCCATCCCATCATGGCAAGAGACACTGCCCACTACATCCTCACTCACCTTTTCATGGCACTTGAGATTTTACACATCTCATTCATGCCAGCCTTTGGATGACTCTCTTATGGCTCAAGAGGTTCAGCACATTGAGCCATTCTTTGCAGAAAGCCCATCCTGCCTTTGATCACCCTCTCAGAATGGGGAAAGATGGTTAAACAGTGGCTCAGCTCCATGAATTGTGCTGACTATCTGGACAAGCATGAGTAGCATGTTATCAGCTTGCTAATACTCCACTGACAGAAAGAGAAGTGGGCCATGCACAGCCTGGGGTACAGGAAGGGCAGACCTGGGACCTGGCTCTGCTGCCCTCAGTCTCACCAGGCTCTCACAGGATCTGGGTGCCAACACATGAGCTCATGGCAGTGATGGTATCTCCAGAGCGTGGTCCCACACACCTTCCCTCCCCGTCAGCTGAAACCACGTCATGGGACATTCCTTGGCAGCATTTGGGATGTGCTCCTCCTGACTCAGGCTCAGCTCCTGCCACCACTGGCTGCTCCTCCAAGCATTTGCTGTCTGTGCCTCTGCTCGGTGGGCAGCACTGTGGCCCCTGCCAGGCTGGCTGCTCCCACAGAAAGCTGGCACTGGCTGAGGAATCCCTGCCAGCCAGGGAGATGGGTCCAGTAGCCTTGGGAAGGCATCGTGCTCCTGGTGTGACACATCCCTGCAGGCAGTGCCGAGAGTCTCGGGCGGTGTCACTCCGGGTGTCCCCGATTTCTGCAGCACTGCCCGTGGCAGTGCAACTGCTTTTCCGCGGCCAACCCCTTCTTGTTCAATATGCAGAAGATATTTCCCATCTGTAGCAATCTGGGCTGTGAGTTTCCTTATTCCTGTCAGCATCTTTTGTGCAGGGACAGCTGCATGCAAGTGGGTTTTTGGGTCATCCACGTCATCTGGGAAATCTTAAATGTTTGGGGAAATAGTTATGAGGAAACGTCAGTGATGGGAACACCCAGAGAGATGGAAGGGTGTAGGACAGCAAACAGTGATAGTTAAAGTGCAAAGACAAAACCAGCTCATTGATCTGAGCCCCCAAAAGGTTGTGTCAGGACCTGTCAAAGCCCAGAGTGTGTCTGGCTCTGCCGTTCTAGGCCAGATCCAGCTCCACTGTAAATGCGATTTTGCCCATTATGCTTTTGCCCTGAGTGCAGACACAGGTGATGGTTGACCCCTGTCTGCTGTGCCTCTGCTCCAGCAGATAGCCCTGCTGGGGTGTACAGGGAAGAAGTGTTTGGGTGCACCTCAGCCCCTATTTTTCTTAGCAGGATTCAGGTTTGGTAGTGGCATTTTCTTTAATCAACAGAATTACTTCCCTTGGAACCACAAATTTTTCTATCATGATTTCTTAGGAAAATATTATTCAGCTCATGTAATGCATGTCTGAGGTTGCATTATGCGATGGATGTGATAGAACACGATGGCAGTGAGTCACCTCATATCATGTTTTATTGTGATGTGTCAGCTCAGAGAGGTAGAGAGCTAGAGGTGTTTCCACCAGCCCAATTATGAAACAACCACTGGTTTATGCAGGAATTAGTAAGTTTTTCCTAGGTTAGTTAGCAGATAGGTTTTGGTCTGTCATTCAACAATGTGTTTTTTTAAGTTGCTAAGAATGAGCTGCCTCAGAATCTATTTTCCACCCAGAAAAGTCATCAGACTCTTGCTAAAAAGGGTTCAGATATGTTCTCAGAAACTCCGGTGATCAGGATGAGACTGTCTCTCTTGGCAGAGGGGAAAGGTTCTGAGATGGCCTTTATTTTAGGACTACCTTCTGCTGGCATTGACTAGAAGGGGGTGATGATGCCATCACCTGTTGCTGCTGAGAAGTGAGACTGTGAAGGTATGACTTGGAAAGCCAGGAGGTCACAGAACAGGCCCTGCTCTTCTCAGTTTAATCCAGAGTGACAGATGCCTGCACACAGGCAGAAGTGTTCAAGGCAGGTTTTGTATTTCTGTCCCTGCTGGCTGTGTTCTGGGTGGTCATTCACAGGGACAAAGGACGTTCCTTCAGGACATTGCAGAAGTCTGAGTGATGCCTTAGGAAGGCTGACCTGGAACAGAGGCTGGACAGAGCTGGAGAATAAAGTAGATATTTATTGAAAGGCCTTTAGGATACACCTTGGGCAGGACAGGGTCTGACCAAGGCTACACCCAAGGTGGACTAAGAATGGTCACAAAATGGCTGACTGGTCACGAGATCTTACATTATTGTAAGTTTTGGTCCATTTGCATAGTGGGGTTTAATTGTCCAATTACAGGTTCAGGTTGTGAGGTCCCATCCTTCTTGTTCATCCCTTCAGTCTACCGTTGTCTATGCTGTTGGGATGAAAGTTGTCCTTAGTCTCCAGCAGGAAAAGGATTTGTTTTGTCTCCCTACTCTGTGAAGAGACCTTACTGGCACTTAATATGAGGCTCAGAACTACACCCCTAGGCAGCACAGAATCTGAAAAACATGACGGCTAAAAGGCATCATGAGTATGAAATCATGTCTGTGGGATGTGGATGATGGAAGTGGTGTAAACCAATGGTCTTGGTCCCTCTCCACCACTGGTCTGGTGAGACCTTAAGCCAGGTGCTTTGGTTCCAGCTGAAATGCCCATGGATTTGCCAAGGCTGCACAAGCAAACAGCCTCTCAGCTGGGTAGTCTGGATGTATCTGGTCATAGTGGAAAAGTACTTTTTTTCCCTAAAAGTTTAGGTGAATGTTGAGAACAAGGATGTGCATGTTCAGCTTTTCTTGTTGTGCTATTTGTTTTGAGTGTAGTTTCCAGCCCCTCATACAGGGGACAGATTTGGGGTAAGCACAGGTATCTCCTGTCCCACAGCCCTGTGCCTTCTCCTGACCACAGCTCTCCTGCAGTCCCCGTCCCTTTAGCCCTGCATCTTTTTGCAGCAGAAAATTCAGTGAAAGGCTCTGGGGCTTTTGCTGTGTCAACAAACAGAGGCCAGGGCAGGACCTTTCCCTTCATTTTTGTGCAATGGCTTGCACTGCCCTTCTCGAAGTGTTGGTCTCACACCATTAACCCCTTACAGCCCTGGTTTAAGGAGGTTTCCTAGTGGAGTCATAAAGGCTTCAGAGGAGGCATCCAGGGAGGGAAGCTGAAAAATGGAAATGTTAACAGACCTTTCATTACACACCCGATACATCATTACTTAATTTCTTTGCTTTTGTCTCCTGTTTTTATAGGGTTTTTTTTCACCCTGATCAATAGCATTCATCCTACCTGGTGAACAGTCTTGATACTGTTTTTATGGTGTGAAAATTACTGTTGCTTTGACTGGCTCCTATTACTAGGTGACACTGCTTGGCAGAAAACAATGAATCTTCCTATTATTTGGAAAATAAATGTGATTTATGGGAGCAGCAATTGATAGTGGTCTGTGTTTTGCTATCAGCGTGCTTGCTTTCCTGAAATAAGGCTTTTACCTTTGGAGCGTGAAGGCTGTTTGTCTAGTGCTGCAGAGCAATTATATTTTTTTCACCTCAGCTTTCATTAAAATTTTTTAAAAATATGATAAGGGAAACATCTGTTGTCATTTTAAGGGTTTGGTGCCTATGCAGGAAGCAGTTGTGTAGGTGTGAGGTTAAGCAGGCTGGCTGGGAAGGACATGCTGTGGATGCTGGAGATGGTAAAAGGAGGGAAAAGGGAAAAGCTGACCTGAGCACCTGCTGTCGCTTCCCTTCACTCATGGTGAGATGATGGCCAGCACTGGGGATTTATTATTAAAATCCCACGATACTGATAACAAAAAATGGACCAGTGTAACTCAGGGAAGGAGAATCTCTTCCCCTTAAAGCTGTGCAAGACATTACCCAGGAATGTCTGGGGAGATCTGTGAGGCTGTTTCTGTTTTTTCTTTCATTCTTGCTCTTTTTCAGCAATCTTTGCTGCCAGGTGGTTGGCCTTGGCTGTCCTGGGCCAGCTCTCCCCCAGCCAGAACAGAAGTGGGCCCTCTCCTTGCTAATGCTGATGCAGAAAATCTCTTGTGCTTCTTGAAGGACAAATAAATAAAGGTCCCACCTCTTTGGGAACACGTTTTTTTACCTTTCATAGGGCAAATAAACTAAGAAATCCCCTGCATCACTTTGCATTTTTTTTTTTTTAATTAAAAATAGCCATGGTGTGGTGGGTTGACCCTGGCTAGATGCCAGGCACCCACCAGAGCCACTGTGTCAAATCCCTCTACAACTGGCCAGGGGAGAGAAAATAAAAGGAAAGCTTCATGAGTTGAGATACGGACAGGGAGAGATCACACACAGGTTAACAGTCAGGCAAACAGGCTTGACTGGAGGATGTTAATTGAATTTACCAATCAGAATCAGGGCAAGATAGTGAGAAGTAAAACAAATCTTAAAAACAGCTGCCCCCCTCCCTCTCTTAATGCCTCCCTCCCCCCCTCCTTCTTCCTGGGCTCTCTCTTCCCCTTGCCAGCTCCCAGGAGATGGGGAACAGGGGTTACAGTCACTTCATCCACATGGTTCCTGCTGCTGCTCAGGGAGAGAGGTCCTTCCCCTGCCCCAGTGTGGGCTCTCTCCCAAGGGAGACAGTTTCACACAAGCTGCTCCAGCTCTCGGGTCACTCTTCCATGGGGTCGGTCCTTCAGGCACAGCCTGCCCCAGTGTGGGTCCCCCACAGGTCCTACCAGGGAGCTGCTCCAGCGTGGGCCCCTCTCTGCACAGGTCTGCAGGTCTCTGCCAGGAGCCTGCTCCAGCACGGGCTTTCTGGGGGTTCACAGCCTTCTTTTCAGGCAAGGCTCTTCACCTGGACTTCTGCACCCCCGTGACTCTCCATGGGCTGCAGGGGCACAGCTGCCTCAGCGTGGTCTCACCACGGGCTGCAGAGGAACCCCAGCTGTGGCACCTGGAGCACCTCCTGCCCCTCCTTCTCCACCCACCTTGGAGTCTGCAGAGTTGTTGTCCTTGCATATTCTCACCCCGCTCTTCTCTGGCCACAATTTCATTTGCCCAGTAACGTTTTTTTTCCCCTTCTAATATATGTTATCCCAGAGGTATTACTATCACTCCTGACTGGCCCAGCTTTGACCAGTGGCACCTCCACCCTGGAACCATCTGACATTGGCTCTGCTGGACACAGGGGAAGCTTCCAGCAGCTTCTTACAGAAACCTTCCCTGTAGGGTGGGAATTTTCACCTTATAAGAATCAACAAACCAGTCAACAACTTCTGTCCTACAATGCACTGCATAAGGGACCGCATTTTTTCACAGAATTACTGGTAAAAAGCTCCACATCCAAAGAGGTTCATCTGCACATTTGCACAGGAAAGGCTGAACACTGAACATTATTACTGAGTAACACAGAACCTATTACTGCTGCACAAAGGACCAATAACGCAGGGACCAAATTATTTCCCTATACAGAGCTGAGCTGCTCAGAAAACAGTTAATCAAGATATTTTCATTAAGGTATTTTGACAAAGACAAATGTTCCCAGAGGAAGCAGGTACATCAGGCAGGAAGAGTTTGATCATTAATTTTAGAAAAGTCAATTTTCTGTCAGGTAAAGTTGTATTTTGGATCAGTTTTACTACTCCTTCCTGCCAGCCTGTTTGCTCTGCTTTGGGGCCAATTTCTGCTCAAACTGAAGTGAATACCCTAAAGTTGTTTATTTCTTCACAGAAATAAATATTCAAACACGCACATCCACAGGTATATGGACCTTAGCATCTTTTGGGATATTTTTACCTACTTTTGTTAGGTCAAGAAGATGGATACTGTCCTTGCAGCTAGGAAGATGAAGCAAACTGGAATTGCCTTTATCAATCTTAAAGCAATGGAATCAGCAGTTTTCTGAATATCTTTGGGCAGAGCCTTTATTTTTCAGGCCTCTGACTTTATGTTCAGACAGTGCCAAACACTGGAGTGATATAAGCCTGATTTGGGATTCCTCAGTGGAACTCCTTTGTTTTATGGTCAAGAAGAGAATATTATGAAAATCTGATCTGCTACATTACATGGGGCCATATAATTTCACTTACTGATGCCTGCATTGAAGTTACAATCTCGTGGCAAACCCAGAGTGTATTTCACAGAGAAACACCCATCCACAACTGATATACTTAATCTCTTTTCAGCATTATCCCATACAGAAGGTACTTCAGTTTACTCAGTTCCTCAAAAAGCAGCTTCTTCTACACAACTGCCTGTGCGGCTGCAGGGTGTTTGCACAGGTAGAAGCATCTCTGGCCAGGATTAAACACAGGGTTTGTCCTGAGTTAGCGACAAGGAATGGGTTTTAGTGGGGGAAATGGCATAAATGCAGCTTCCAGGGTAGCTATAATTACACAGACTTTGATAAATATAATTACACTGTTGTTAAGGGGATTTTGGTGTATTTTATTTCTTCCACTTGCAAGAGCCGGATAAGAGATAGAGAGCTGTCAAAGGGAGTGCACAGTTTTGTTTTCTTATCTGAAATTAGAGCCCCAGGACACAGCTGTATTCTTATACTTTGAAGATTAATTTAAAATAAATACCATGCTTCTTATATCAGATTCTGGCCTTCTGTCTGAGAGTTCTGTCACGTGGATGCATTTCCTGCAGGTGAAGCTTTTCCCCCTTTGCTGCCCCTTTTTGGAGGGGATGTATTGGTGTGTGTATTTGTGTGCTCACCTGGTGCAGGACTCAGCACTGCGTATTTTAGCACTGCGTATTTTAGCACTGCATTTCTACTGATAAATACCTTTACTGGAATAATGACATGTGAACTTAAAGAGGTGTTAAACATCGATTACACTAACACAGATTCTGGAATTATTTAAGGCATCATGCATGTAACATAAAGTATTGTTATGTGCATCATTACTCTGAATCTCACTCTTAAAAGATATTTTATTTTGATGAGAAAACAGAGAAGCCAAGTAATAGAAGTACCATGTTGCAACTTCAGAATAGCCATAATTTGATGACATTATCAGGATGTGTCCTCTAGAAAAGATCCCCCAAAGGTCTTCCTATTTAAATTAAACCTTGTGGAGTGCACAATGGAGCTAACATTCCTTAATTCAGTCCTGGCAGCTGCCGTGCTATTTGCACTAATATATGCTGATATTCAGTGAATCAAGTCTTGATGCATCCTTCCAAGTGCAGTGGGGAAGAAATCCCATCAAGGCACTTCACCCTAAAGCAGTCTTCACCGATTTGTATCGCTCCAAACATGGAGCACTTTGCTGTGATGAGTGAACTCCAACACCCACAGAAAACCCCCAAATCTTGACACCATTTATAAGTCTGTAAGGAGCTTTGCTCCACAAAGCTTAACGCACTCCAGTCAGGTTTCTGACTTCATAAATAAAGCAGAGGTCTGCCTGCCCCCCGGGAAGGGGTTGCTGCGTTCCCGACCCTTGTCAAACGGAAACCAATACTGAAACAGCTTTTTGGCATCAGCCAAGTGCTTTCTGCTTTGTAAGCTACTACCTCAACCTCGTTTTTGATACAGCTGAATTTCCCAACATATTAGCCTGATTTATCAGCTTTGTAAAAAACCAGTATCTATTTCTTTAGAGTCTTTCTGGTTTTCTGCAATTCCTGAGCATTTGGGGTTGCTGAACATATTATGAAGAGGAATTTTTTTTTTTCTGGAGGAATTTGCCCTTATAGACACGAAAATCAAAGCTGCAAATTTGCTCAAGGGAGGCAGAAAGTGGCTTGATGAGTGATGCACAGCCCCATTACAAACAGAATGCACTTGAAAAGATGGGGTTCAGGGTAAAGAGACTGGGACTCAGAGGATTTTCCTGACTCTGCTCCTGATTTCTTGAGCCAATCTTAGAGGGGTTACCAGTCAGCGTCTCTGTTCCCCCTGTGTATCTCTTGAACTTCATTCAGTGCATTTATCTCATTTACTTTTCAGACCAGGAAAAAAAAATGCTGCTTCACAAGGCAAACAGACAGCGAAACAATGTGAAATAATACAGAATAAACAGCCTTGTTTCAGCTTATAAAGATGAAATTAAACCCTGCAGGGTATTTCTCCTTAGAGCCGACACTGAGACAGCACATTTCTCCCTGCCCCTGAAATCTAGACACACCAGAGAGAGAGATGGGTGAGGTCAGCTAAGTGCCCTGCTCCACCCTCTGCCTGTGGCTCTCCTTGCATCCCCTCTCATTCTGAGTAATTGTATTTGCAGTGCAAGTATTTGTACAACCACAGTCACATCCCAGGGCTTTCCCAGAGATAAGGGGCTCTATTTCACTTCCCTTCACAGCTATCTGCAATATAATGTAATTAATCTATCCCTTGTTTGTCAAGAGAAAACAAAACTGAACAGCTGAAATGGTATTTGGAGGAGCAGCGCATTCCTGCCCTTTGGCATAATTCAGCCTATAACTCTTTGCCCAGCTGTTCCTGTGCTGTGATGTCCACCACTCTGGGATGTGACATGGAGCAGCGCTATAGGAAGACACCATCTTGATTTATAGGAAAATGTCAGCACATCCATTACTGATAAAGTTATTAAACTCCTTCAGTTATTTATCTTCTGTGTTTGGGACCTGCCCTTTTGTAGGCACACGCATTTTGGGGGCACGGGCTCGTGCAGAGCCCAAGCACCCAGCTGTCTTCTGGCTCGCCCTCAGCTCTGCCCCAGCACACTGGATGTGAGTCCCACTGGAGTGGAACAGACCCTGGCACTGTTCTCTCTGAAGGGTTTAAATACATTTTCCTGCTTGTTAGACAAATGTAATGGAACTCTAACTATCCAAGCCAACTAGCGTGGCAAAAAGATGCTGTAAAATCTCAAGAATCCAGAGCAAAATGAGGAATGTTTAAAGTGACCTTCAAACCAGCTATCTTTAATGGAATTAGATATCTTAGCTAAATAAATAAGAAGCTATTGCTTGTAAAAAACCCCCCAAATCTCAGTGATTTCCCTTGAGGTAAAATCAGTAGAGCAAAAGAAGGAAAACAAAAAAGGACTAAAAAAAATCCCTCACCATAAACCCCAAAGGGACTTGTCAGCTCTACAGCAGAAATTGGAGAGACTACTCAAGCAAGAAGAGGATTAGGCTATCTCCTATCAAAGCACCCAGGGACTGGATTTTTACAGCAACTTAAACAGAAAATGGTGGAGTCCTGGGTTTGGATTTTTTTATCATTTCCAGCTGTGGCAAAGACTGGAAGAAAAAAATATACACAATATTACCCCTACAGTGATGTCTTTCCAACAGGACCAGTACCTGTGTCCTCCTTCTAGATCCATCAACATTTTAAAAGTGCTTTGCTTTGCACAGTGACCAGAGGCAGTCTGAAACATTTACACCTTTGGGTAAATCTTTGAGGACCCGTGAGCTGGCCTGGCTGTGAGAAGGGCAGGACACGGTTGATGATGAAGGATCCGGGATGCTGCCTGCTGCAGGAGAGCTGGAGGCAGCCCCGAATCCTTCCCTCCTAATCCTCTCTGACCTGGGCTCCTGATCCCAGACACATCAGCGTTCAGCTGTTTGAATCTGCTCAGGCTTCCAAAAATACCAGTCATGGCCCGAGCAGACCCCTCTAGCATGGCCCCACTGGGACACCGCGGTCCGAGCTTGTTTGCTCCGTGCAGGAACCCCACGCCTGCCCCCTGCACCTCCCTGCCCCACAGACAGCATCACAACTGGCAGAAATTGGGTAACTTATCATGGCAGTGTGAAGAAATCATTCCTTATTAAAAATCAACCCTTTTCCACCAAGCCCTCAAGTCTGAGGCTTGCTCATGCGTGTCCTTGAGTGCAAGCACTGAGGGGAGGGCACTGGTGACATTACTGCTGTGGAGTCCTGCTGTGCTCTGAAGTCCCCTCCTTGTTCTGCTCCTCTCCTTCTTACAAGGAGCTTCCAGGGACCATCTCTAAGCTCAGCCCAGCTCCAGCTCTCTCTTCTTCATTTCTGCAGCTTCTTGGGTTGGGCTGGTGGCAGCTCCCAGGCATACAGAGAAGTTGGTGCATCCCTGTCTTGTTGTATGGTTTCTGCTGTGATTTGATTGTAAACTGTGCCAGGGCTGCATAACTGAGCATCTTCACCTGCCCAGCTTCAGACCTGTGTGTTCAGTGACTGGTCCTTCATTGTCTCTCTGTGGTTCAGTCCTGCTCCCACCATCTGCTTTGTATCTTTAACCAGTTTTTCCCCAAAGAGAGAACAGATAGGGTTTTAATTTGTACTCTACTTCTGGGCTTTCAGCTTGCTCTTCTAAAAGTTATTAATTCCAGGACAAACACAATTTTCTCTCTCTTTTTCAGCTTCAGATTCTGGTGCTGTTGAGGTAATGTGTCTCTGTCTGTCTAGCTTTATATAACTGTCTTCCTTTCTCTCTCTTTTTTTTTTTCAATTTTCTTTGCCACTTTATCAACAGCTGGAGACAAAACTGTTATCTCCTTCCTACGGGCAGGGCACGAAAGAGATAAAAAAGCAATTCCAAAGCCAAAGCTTGAAGTCTACCTGCATAGCCTTCAGCCACCAACCCTCCCTGGCTAAATCTGACAGTGTCCTAAGCCTGGGACCTCACCAGGTTCTCCTTGGAGATTTCCTTCAACACCCCTACATGTTCTGCATTCAGAGACACACAGCACCAAGTCTGTGCAGCAACCTGTGCTCCTGCTGGGGGTCACCACCAAGGTCCTCTGTGCCCATTGTCACCTTCAGAGCTGGCCCTGAAAAGGCCACATGCCTGAAGGCGGTCTCGATTTATGATCAGGGGATGTAACCTCCTGCTGGGGTGAAGTACCTGCAAATTCACCTCCCTCAGCTGCCTGAAGGCTTCAACAGCATTATCTGCTGCCCACAAGGCTCTGCAGCTGTAGGGAGAAGAGGAACTGGGTATATCTCCAACAGCAATTCCAGGATTTCATAAATGTGGGAAAGCTTGACTTTAACATCTGGCATCAGTGGAGTCCTCTCTATAGGAGAGCTTCATATTGGAAGTGGTGTTTTCAGCCTCTTCCCCAATAACACTGTGTGAGGTCAGTTTACCTTATCTCGATGCCATTCCTTAAGGTGTTTGACTTGCAACAGTGCTTTTTTAGGTATTGGAGCACTCAAGTTCTGCTTATAAATCCAAGTAACTCATCCAAGTTAAAATAGGAATTTATTCTGAAACTATCAATCCAGTTTGAATTTACATCGCTTCTTGTTAACCTCAAGACCTCTAAAAACAATTGCATCAGTATATGAATATTATCAAATAATTTTCAAGGATGCTATTGGCCTAGATAGGGCTGTATCAAGGCAAACTGTATCAAAGAATCCATTGCTCATTGCTCAATATGTGATTACAATGGATTCCATATCTTTACAAGTTTACATGTTTAGCTCCAGGCATTTTATTATGACTGGCACTAACGATAACCTTTCAAAATGAACATATGTGTATTGTTCCATATTGTTAGTAAAGTGATTCTAATCTCTACTCATCCTAGTCTCCTCTTTTAAAAATTCTTCTGACTGGGATTTTGCAGACCAGTACAGTCATCCTTGAATTATTTCAGATTATTAATTTTGATGCCAGGGAAATATTTTATTGGTAACTCCCTCACTCCCTGGAAAACCAATTCATATTTTAAAATCTTAGACGGAAACCAGAAATTTGCCAGTTCCCAACTGTCGTTTGCTTATTATAGCCTACTTTTGGAGGGTTGCCAGAAGCTCTGATCAGTCTGCTCGTGATGTAAACACGGCTCTTTCAGCATCACGTATGGCTGGGGACAAGAAATAGGCACAGTTCACAGGTTTCACAAACTTGGAATAAAATCATGCTGTTAGCAGGACACCCCAAAGTCTGTCTGCCAGACATGGGTCCTCATGGGAGCTAGTTACTTTTTGCACGGCCTTGGAACCTTCCTGCTAACCCAGCACAGGAGCAGAACTAATATTAGAAAGCCCTAAATTCACTGTTAGTTTAGAATAAGTGTATTTAAAACCATTAACCTAAATCCCAATTGAATTAATTTGGCAAAACATGAGCCCTTGCAGTAGCACAGATACCATTTTTGTGCGTGTGTGTGAGATAACACAGATTCTTGCTTAGGAAGATTTATCTGATATAATGACATAGCGGCATTTAGATTGTGTGAAGCAGTACATGTCATAAACTGCTTGAACACTCGTTAAACCTGATGAATGAAATAACTCTCCTGGGCTGGAGAGAGATGTTGCTGTTATAGATTATGGTACATCATATATCACATCTGGTTGTTATTGTTCTACCCAGGTTATTTTATGTGTAAAAGGGATAGCACCAGCAGGAATAAGTCCTGCTTGTTTGGGAAGAAACAGATGCTCTGCAAACAGCAGACAGAGCAAAAAGCTTAGAAATTGGGAAATTTGCTGGGAATCAGGAAATCTGCTGGAAATCAGGGAATCTGCTGGAAATCTCTCTGACAGTCAGAGGAAGTGCAGGAGGACTTGACTATAAGGAGAAAGCTGAAGAATATTATTATAGACCAGTTTTTATATTGTGAATTGGTTTTTTTCCTGAAGTACACCACCAACTTGTAATTTAATTCCTTTAATTCCTTTCATTCTGACTGCTCATCCTCTGGAAATGTTGCCACAGGGGCTGCTTATCCCTTGCTTGGGTCTCTCAGGTTGGAGTCTGGTACTTGATGCTACTGATATGTGTCTCTTCTTCTGTCCCCAGGATGCACTAAACTGGGGCCCAGATCTGCATTTCAGTGATTCTCTAAACTGTCTAAGTCTTGGGCAAAGGCAAATTCTCCTAAAATTGCAGGCCAAGCACTGCTGTCTTTGTGTAATCTGTATAAACTCATATTTTTTTATTAACTGGTAGCACAATTCCTCCAGTTCTCAGGTTTACACTTTTGGTTGGCCATGTATCTCTTGGCAGGCAGGGAGCAGCTTCTTTCAGCTGGAGCCAATTCCTGATGTAGTCAACAGGTTCTGAGCCAGGCCAGCTGCCCTTGGCTGTGAACTGTAAAATAAATATTTCTCTTAAGCACGGAGCATCTTGACTATTCCAAGAATGTCTCTAAAGCCAATCTAGGCTATGTCAGCTCTTCTTCATATGCAAAAGGGAAAAATCCCTTCAGAACTGAGGCATGGGAAGTATGTAACACTGAGATGTGTCATTGTCTAAACTCTGGGCAGGGTGGGATGTTAGGGAAAGTTTCCAGGGAACCAGAAAAACTTTCACAAACTTACTGGCTGATATCCATGGCAAATGTCATTCCAGATATGGCAGAGAATTAAGCGGCTCTAGAGCAAAGTAAAATCAGATCCAAAAATAAAACCCGTAACACTTATATTTTAATGTTAAATGCTAAAAAAATCAAGTGCTGTAAAAGTCAGCGAGCACAGGGAAAAGACTCACAATCCCTGGTAGTATTTGAATGAGTAATTTTCTGTGATTATGATTAAAAACAAGTGAAGTCTTTAGATGCATTCAAATGTGTGAATTGTCTCCTAGCTTTCAGAGGGACCAGTCTTTATGTTGCATGCAGTGTGCCTTGCTAAACTGTGGTTTGCTAAACAATTTCTCTCACCTGGCGAGTGATGGGCCATGCTGTGATGTGAAAACAGTGTCTCTAGCTTATAGTGTCTGTTTTAATTCTAATAAATGGATAAACAAAGCAAGCAAACAAAAGCTGCCTTTCAAAGAAGTCCACCTAGGACTTAAAACCTTCTCACTCAGGGTACATAAAATTTTAGAACTAAATAAACATTGTCCCGTACTGATTGTCCTGTTTTATGTCCATATGCTCCTTTATCATCTCTCTTTCCAATCCTCTCTGGGACATCACAGCTTTTGATCCCCGTATCCTCTCAATGCTGTCAACATCTGGATTACTGGGTTCCTTGGGTGGAAAACACCCATAGGTAGCTGCGTCCTTGGAGCTACAGCCTAAGCACTTACAGCAGACAGTGGAGCTCTGGTCAGAGCAATCCACGGACCCACAGGAATACTGGAGATCATCCTGAAGGTCTGACCTGCCTGATGTGATTCACCCTCTGGGCTCCAGAGCTCACACTGCCAGTGACTGTAACAGGGCCCTGCCACCCTGCAGATCTCTCAGGTTCTGTGTCCTCCAGACTAAAATCCTGGCACATCTTTGTGACTGGTCAGTTGCTTTTTGTTCAGTTTCTAATCTTTCCTCACAATGTTTCCTCCTTTCCACATTCTTTTCTAATCATGAGAGGTGATAAGGCTGTTCTGCTGTCACTCAGGTTCCCAACCCAGCCATTGTATGAGCTGGGATTTGGCTGAGCTGTGATTACTGGAATCTCAATGATTCTTCATTTCTGACTTCTCTAGCAGCCAACCTCTCCCAGTAATGCCCACAGGTAAACCTCTCCTCCAGGCACTTCATTTTCACACTTAGGTCCTTGCAGGTTTCTGTTACCCTTGAGAAATTCAATCCTACCCTGCTCCTAACCACGGGCTACTAAAGGTCATTTCTGATTCAGCCTGGATTGCCTCTCACCATTCTTTTTCCATGCTGACACCTTTTTCTCAGATATTGAGCATCGGGCTCCTGCCTTGGCTCTCTGAGCACAGCCTGGCCAGCTCCTGACCTTCTGCCTCAGTTTCCACTTGCTGTCAAGGAACTTCTCCCTGCCAGGGTGCCATCATTCCTGGTTCACTTTTCCAACAAGAAGCTGCACATGTTGTTCCATAGGCCCTAGGGCTTGGGAGAGACATCTTGCAAACAGCCACAAAATGACATCATGACCTGCCTTCAGAGCTCTTATTTTAATTATACTTTGCCATAAGGCTTAAGAAAAAACCACTCACCTTTGACATGGTACCTTATACAAATATTTTATTATACAGAATAAATGTGGTTGTTAATGATTTATTTCCTGTATATTTTTTATTTTTGATGATGAGCTCCTTGGGGTATGAACTGCATTCAGGAGTTTGTTATTAGAGAAAACCAAAGTACATCATTAGGATAAATTAAGGAGGATAATAACTTTTTCATTCAGCAGAAGGACAGGCCTAAATTTCCTGTTGGGTATTGTGAACTCCCTTAGGACCCATAAATGCAGACATCGTTTTGCCTCATTCATTGGCTTTTTTTTCTAGGGTAACAGGTTAGCTTTGGGAGATGTGAGAGCACCTTTTTTTCAGTCAGCCTTATTTCAGCATAAAACCCCATCTGCTTCTTCAACGCTGCACTTTTTGGAGAAGCCACTGGAGGGAAACCTCCACTACAAAACCAAACCCAGCTGCAACCGCTCCAGCACTTCCAGCCTCGTCCCTCCTGCTCCCTCGCGCATGGAAGACTCCAAACACAGTTGTTATTTTTCCGGTTGCAGATTACTTCTGGTTTAAAATCAAAGAACTAACATAACATAAAGTTATTGGTACTGTAGACACAGGAGGAAAAAAAAGAAAGGAAAAATGTTTGTGTCACTTCGAACCAGCGTTAAATCTCACAACTTTAACAATGGAGAAACAATGTTGGAATTCCTGCTCAGCAAAGCCCTGCTTGCAGGGCACCTGTGCTGACACAAGAAAAGAATCCAAGAGTGAGCGGTACAGCCATAGCTCGAGTCTGCAGCCACCAGACACATTTAGGCAACCAAATAATCTCGGATGGCCAGGCTGCTCCTCCTGCTGCTGAGGGTTTTGTGAGTGATAGCCACAGCAAAGGTGAACTTATCTCATTCTGGGTCCTGGAAGCTGCAGAATTTCTCTTTTCTGCACCAGGTCTACTCCTGCTACTGCAATCACAGTTTCTCTAATCAAAATGAAATAGTATTTATGGCTATCTGCTACTTTTCCAGAAAAAAATAATAGTCACCAAGAAAGTGGCAATCTGGGGAAAATATGCCAAATGTGTCTAAAACGTATCTCTGTGTAAACATGATTCTATTTTTGTCTGAAACAGAAGGCAGGAAGCATTTATATTCCTGAGTACCTAAATTTATCTTGAAAAGAATATTTATTAAAGTCACCATAGAAACAGAAATTTGGAAGTATTAGACTTATTCCAGTTGTTGCAATTACTATTTCCTCCACAGCAGGATCTGTTATATTACAAATAATGAACAGTTCAAGATCTGTTATAATCTTATTCTAGATATTTTTACTCTTTAATGGAAAAACCTCAACTTTTGTGGCATGAAAAGCTTCCCTTTCACATCCCTGCTTTTACTCACTGATCAAAAAGAGAAAAAAACCCTTGAAATATTTACTTGGAAGTCAAGATGTAAGGAAGAAGTTTGCAGATGCAGTGCACGATTTTTGGGCAGTATCCAGGAGTGTTTGTCGGATTTAAAAATGCTCTTTTATTTTCTGATTGATAAGCAAGGTCCATGACTGACTGTACACAGAACAAAGAATCTGCTCAGCCTGGTGTCCCAGTGCTCACTCTAAATTGTGTCATCCGTTGTCACAGCTGCTGCTTGCAAAGCCATTTTTACAATGACCCCATCGCTGGCTTGCAAAGACCATTTTTGTAGCTTGACTCCTTTAACCACAGCATGCCCCAGCTGACCCAGCCATGAGCTGCAGCCCACGCTCTGACCATTCCCTCTGGTTTTCCGAGGGGATTACACACCCCACGTTCCTGCTGGATTGCCTCACGCTGACCACAGCCGAGCTCATGAGCTCCATTCCAGAACTATTGATAAAGAAGCATCCTACAAATGCTAAACTCTGAAACAGCTGGTTCTGTGTGCAAAAAACCAACTTGAACCATGAAAAATGTTAAGTACAAAGCAGCCCCTGCTCTCATCCTTGCTTTGTGCAGCCTTTCATACCAGCTCCTCAGTGCAGTGGCTGCTCCAGAGTTTCATCATTTCCAGTCTGGATGACACAAATGTCCTATCATGGAAGCTTCACCTTTTCTCACTGGATGTATTTTCTAAAAGCGACAATGTAATCCTGTATGCACAGGTTATATTTATCACAGCTGGCTTAGGCAGCGACAGAATTAATTAGGAAGTGTCTCAAATGTCAGATCATTAAATGAAATTGTAAAAAGGTAAATTGTAGTCTTCAGCAAGCAGAGATCTCAGAAAATGATCCTTGAAACAAATTGCAATTGCCGTAAAATATTCATTTCTTCTTTACAATAGGGACAGTGTATATGGTTCCACATAAACACTATAACTTTCTAATTTGATGTGAAGGTCAATGTAGAGGTCATGATGAGGAATTTCTTTTAGTCTCTGAGGAATGACTAAACACCGAACAAATATTTAATTTGCATTTTACATTACTATTGAATAGACTTTTCTTCTTCAAAAAATCCCTGTAGAGCTTATTTCAGTTCCTGTCAAAAATTTACAGGATTAAAATAAAAAAACCAAGATATACAACAGCTGACAGTTGACCAATTCTGCCTTTTTTACTATTTTAATAACAAAAAAGGTAATGTAATAGTTAAAAATGGGAGAATGCAGCATATTTCTCTTTCTAGCCTAACATGCAAAATTTTCTAGCCTGAAATCAATATTTAGACTGAGTAGTAGAAATACATTTCAAATGGAGAAACTCTTGTTATATAGTTTTAAAATCATGGATGTGAGGTCTGTTATTTAATGCACTCTTTGATTCCAGGGACTAACAGGAGATTTCTGCATTAGGATGCCAATTCTCACCCACATTGCAAGAGGTAGCAAATTAAGACAGAAAACAGCATGTGGGGGACAACACATTATTTTCCTCCCTTCTCCCTCTTCCCTCCCCAAGTCAATCTGTTTGGACGGTGTCAGCTGTGGTGTCAGAGCAGCGTGTTATGAAAAGGGATGCTTTGAAGGGGCAGCTTGTAATATATTAAATTTAAACATAGCTCCCGTAAGGCAGGGGTCTGAAATATGGCAGGATTTATTAAAGGGTCTTGTTTCTTCTTAAGATTACCCCCATATCCACAGCTTCTGTGTGGGCACCCATCTGCCCGGCCTCACCCTGTTAACATGTGTGGCTCTTATATCTCCCACACTGATAAGAGGGTCTTGAGACTGGCCACCCTCATGGGAACCCTTCCCTGGAATTTCAACTCACCTGTATGGATGCAGAGATGGTCTCTACCCCCTCCCCTCTGCAGAACAGTTTGGACAACCTGTTCCTGAACTTAATGAATACTTGGAAGGTGAAGCCACTTAAGTGGAAGGCCTCCAATATTTTTTCCCTATGAAATACTTTTGACAGCAATGTTGCTGATCCCTCCTACAGTCCCAGAAGACTTTGGAAGAAGGAAGTTGTCAGCAGAAAAGTGAACACAGACACCTGTGCTGCTGTCCCTGTCTCCTCTGCACAGTGCTGGAGAGGGGAGCTCTTTCCCATCTGTTCTCCCAGCCCTAAATTCAGTAAGCGAGAGGTGAGCATGGCCCGGAGCACAGATGTGCCTCTCCACATCACTGCCTGGGACTGTGCTGGAGATGGCAACGGACAAAAGCAGCCAGTAGTGACACTTCTGGACACAAAGCTGGATAACTTTGAAATTCAGGTTTCAACACTGCCCTTGTGACTCGTCTTTGTTAAAACTGTGTCAGCAGATGGACCTGCTGGAAGAAGTCCAGAGGAGGGTGGTGAAGATGATCAGAGGGCTGGAGCACCTCTCCCATGGAGACAGGCTGAGACAGCTGGGGTTGTTCAATCTGGAGAAAAGAAGGCTCCAGGTAGTCCTCAGAGCACCTTCCAGTTCCTAAAGGGGCTACAAGAGAGTAGGTCAAAAAGTGGCATTAGGAAGAAATTCTTTACTGTGATGGTGGTGAGGCACTGGCACAGGTTTCCCAGGAAAGTTGTGGATTCCTCAAACCTGGAAGGATTTGAGGCTGGGTTGTACAGGCCTTTGAGCACCCTGGTCTGAGTGGAAGATGGCCCAGCCCATGGCAAGGGCTTAGGAACTAGGTAGTCCTTAGAGTCCCCTCCAACTCAAACCATTCTATGCTCCTATGATCTTGGTACCCACAGAAATGCACGGCAGCTTCACCTAAGCTGTGATACACCCACAACCTGCTGCAACAGAGAAAGTGCTCCCACCTAGAACTTGGCAATTCTCCACTGCACCACCAGACTCACAGCACGCAGTGAGACTGGCAGAACATGGCAGTCAAAATGTCTGTATCCATGAAGGGACCCAAAAGTGACAGACCTTCAGTCTCTAATCCTCCACCAGTCCTGCAGAATTGCTTTCATTCAATCTTCCCTGTGTTCTTACCTGGTAGCACATGGACTCCTTCATGCCTGCTCCTCCTGTTGAAAGCACAAGCCTTGGTCATCTGTTAGAAGGGCACGGGGAATGTTACCTGGGTGAATTCTTGGATTTCTTTTTTCTTTGTGAACTGTTAAAGTTGCTTCTGAAGGACATAAATGCCTCTTCTCCACTCCCCTGTCTTCATTTTTGATACTAAGGACATTCAAGAAGTACAGGTCATGTTGCATGGGATGTAGGAAGCTTAATGCACAGATCACAGACCTGTTTCATTCATAAAGAAGTAATAGGAAATTTTGTTTTTTCTCAAATAAATCTTTTGATTAACACGATGATGATGGGCATTTTTTTAAAAGGAGACAGCAGTAATAATAAAAAGGTCTGCTTGCTTTTTGTTTCATATTATACAATGATTTGCTTGAAAGAGATATCAATTATATTTGTATAAGAACATTTTTTTTTCATTGGTTTTAGCCCTGTGTGTTGGACTGATTAAGGGGAATTGATCTTTGCTGCCATAAGGAAATGGGAAAACAAACATGAGCTCAGTGGTTGTATAAGATGTGCTTGAGGGCCATAATTTGAACCAAGAGGAACACTTTGTGGTTTAGACCATGCAGACAAGTCTATCAAATGTACAACGTGTCATATACAGATTCTGTTTAGTGGACCTTTCTGTCCCAGCCTCCACATTTATCACTGTCTCCCTGACAGGAGCTCTGCCCTGTTATCCTGGCTTGTATGTCATTTATCAGTGTTAAGTACAACAAAAGAGTATCTCTTTAAACCCCCTTTACCCTTTCACATGCTTCTACCCTTGAATAATGGTATCTGTCTCTGCAGCCACAAATATTCAATTTCATCCTTTCCTTTGTATTATGTTAGTTGCTCAAAAAATGATTAAATGGCATTAGTGCACTTTAAAATGAAAATTATTATATTATTGTTGGAGTCATGTGTAAGAGAAGAGATAAAAGCATTTGGGTGCTTTTGCCCCCTTTTTAGGTCTGTCAAAGCAAAAGAATTTTGTATATATATGTATATACAAAAAAACCCCTGTCCACAAAGTCAAAATTTGCAATGCTACTTCAGCCCAAATCACACAGCCCCCTAGCCCAAAGTTGAATTTTCAGCTGTGGGTATAAATATCTCTGCCCAAAGGAAAAACCATAAATTATGACATAAACACAGACATTAAAATAACATTAATGGTCTTTGAATGTACTTTCACATATGACTATTGCATTTATTTTATTCAAGAACAAAGAGGTAAAAATGGGCCACAGAAACCTTACAAAGGCTACATAAAAAGTGTAGCAACACTGAAAACAGTTTCTAGAAGAGATGTTTTCAAGCAGCATTTCATGGCCATGCCTGTTGCCATGTTTTATAACAACAGACTGCCTTTATAGGAAGTTGGTAACATGCTGGGAGCCATAAGCTTCACAGAATTTATGTTTAGCTACTGCCTTGCTAGACATTTTATAGAGATGTGTTAGCAACTCTATATAACAGGTATGGTTCAGGCTCAGGTTATTAATTATAGCTTGGAGATTCAATTTATAATCAATAAAAAACCCTAATGAATTGCCAGTTTGAAACTTTGCTTCTCATTTTCTTGTGTGTACATACGCATAAATCATCCAGTTCTCACCCCTCCTGCTCTATTTCCCAGACTTATTTCCTGGTTCTCTTTCTGGAAGGCAGAAAACACCTCATCCTTCATGTTTTTCCCAGATTCCTCGTGCTCCTGCACTGGTTGGATGCATTCCCTGGCACTCCTCATCACTGTGTTGGATCCTTTCAGACATCACTTACAGGATGCTGGGACCTGCAGGCTTGGGCACAGCAGTGAAGGAATATCTGCAGGGGGAGAAGAGAGCACTGCATGGCACAGCTCCTGTAAAGTGATGGCACAGGAAAGGATGAAAGGATCCCTCTCACTACTCCAGATCTGGATCCTAGGACAGACATCATTTCTGTAACATGTGTCAAAGCCTCCGTGACAGAGAGGGGTAAGTGGCTGTATGGTGAAAGTACCTGATACTGAAGGAATACCCAGGAAAGAATTATTGGATAAAAAACACGTCACCTGCTCCTGGAGCTGGTACAACAACAGGAACACAAGGATACATGGAAATGGGGAGAAATTTGGAAGGTAGGATGTCTCCAGGAGCTCATGATTCCCAGGCCTGGTAGCTGAAAAGGCTCTTGGAGTGTCTAGGAGCTGCAGGCTCGTTGCTATCCATGAGCAGAATTGTCTTTTGTATTTTTATCCTTGTGACCATTTTCTTTCAATGCGGTAATTAAGAGCCTGGCCTATATCCTGATAATTGCCTTCTCTTGTTTTGCCATCGAGTTTACTTGATCCCCTGCATCCCCTGGTCTTAAATACACTTAGCTGAAAATCACTACATTTCTACTGTGTAGAGGAGGCAAGTTCTGGACCAGGATTTCAGCTGAGGGAAAAAAAAACCCTAATAGGCTAACAAAAAGGACCATATAATGGTGTTTGCATCACTTGTGTACTGGCATGGCAGACTCTGGAATCTGCTTCTCGTTGATGAGTTGCTACCACAAACTGGAGGTCTGGGAGCAAGCCTCTCACAGGGGCTGGCAACTGGCACAATACATTTTCCAACTGGCAAGCAAGTCCCAAGCCCTGACTGTCCCAGGAGCATCTCTGGAGGGCAGTGAATCAGTGTGAACCTTCTTTCTTTGGCTGCTCTGCAAAGACACCACCAAAAGACCCATTGTGGTGTGACCATCATATGTGTGCAATGCTTCATACGAGCTCCTCTCAGACAAAGCCTTACTCAAAGCCACAGCCACAGCAGCAGTTTTCCCAAAATGGGATAAACTGATCTAACAGCCACTTCCCAGTGGAATCAGTGCCTGCTCCTTTCCCTTTCCCTCACCTCTGCTCTCTGCTACACACTCTTGTCATTAACTTTGTGGTAGGTATGTGGCTCTCTAAATCCCTCTGCAAATGGATGCAGCTCATTCACTCAGAAAAACCTCATTTTTTGTTCCTCGGTTACCAAAAACCGTGGGAGACTGGACTGACAGGCAGCAGACCATGAGAAGGGAGTGACGAGAACAGAGGTGGTGCACAGGAGATAGTGGGAGCAGTGTCTGAGCGTAGGAAAAGGGCACAAGACTCATGTCTGTTTGTAGGGCAGGAATGAGCCATTAGACCAGCCCAGAAGATCATGACTCTTACCTTGGTATATCCTTAGCTCTCCTAGGAATTTCCCTCCTGGTACAGCTGAAGGCAGCCTTCTCACTACTGCCCTGGGGCTGCTGGCTCACAGCTGCCACACAATCAGCTCATGACCTTTCAGTCATTTCCAATGATGAGTTCCCATCTTATGAGAGCTACTTTTTGGGTGTTAGTTCCAAATGTATCAGTTAATATTTTGCACCTTGAATGAATTTTACCCTGTTTCCATTATTTCAGTCCGAAGCACCATGCAATCCCTCCTTGTACCACATATCAGTTCTTCTCTGTTGGGAACACCTCCCAGCTTTGTGCCATCAACACACACCATGAAATGCTCCTGACATTTGTGCCAACTCAGTGTTTGCATTTAGGCTACGTTTTCAACAAACCACACGGTACTTCCCATACCCTGACAGAGCATGGCTTAACCCCGGTGTTGTCAGTTAGTGAAGCCTTTGGTGCTAAACACCCTCCTGCAAGATTGCATAACTCCCACTGAAACCACAAGGGCCTTGGCAGGGATGAGAGTGTGTCAGGCCACTGTGCAGAACAGGCTGGAAAGTCTGCGACCAATAAGTCTAAGTTGTGAAGAAAATGGTTTGAATACGCCAGTGATTTTTTAGGGTACATTTTGTAGCCTTTTATTGATCAATACAATGGACCCCCTCCTCCCCCCATCCTGTGTTTAAACAAAATTACAGTGAATTGCTCAAAGGCAAAACAAAATTCTCTGCTCAGCTGTTTGGCTCACATTCATCTCCCTTTACTCCTATAGAAGTGACATTTTAATTAACTGTGTCAGGTGGATGTGTAACATCTCTGCTGAAAAGCCTGTATCTGCTCAGCTGTGTGTCATAGTTTCTATACCACCACGATCTACTAGAGGTCACGCTTTTGTGGCGAGAGTATCCAAATTCTAAACAAATACTTCCTAATACATAATCTGTCTAAGCTTTTCTTCTATTTGCACAAATGTATGGAAAGTAGTGATTTACATATACAATTTTTTCTAAAAGCAAGCAAATAGAATTCTATATCAGGATCAAAAATCAGTTCTTTGTGGGTAATAAACAGTTTTGCATGGGCCTGGCTGAGTAAATGGTAGTGATTTTGTTCCTCGAGTGAGTGCTTTTAGCTATGAATACCTAAGTGTGCAAATGTAAACCAGTGCTTCTGCAAATATATGTGCTGCTCTGAGGTTCACTTTCTGTGAATGTTAATGGACACAGAATTCAATCGTATGAATATTCAAAGAAAGTGAACACAAAAGCAGCACAAGGATGGTTGAAGCAAACAGATGTAAAAATGTAAGCCCAGAATCCTGGTTTCCCCTGCCTCGCCAGTGTGAGTGCCTTCAGCTTTGAGAGCTTTACAGTATTGACCAAATTCTGAATTTTGCAGGTAAATATAATGCAGTATAAGCCATGACACTCCACAGACTCTTGTGAGGAACATATCAGTTGTGTCAGGAAGTCTGATTTGGATCTGAAGCTTTCCTATCAACTGTCAGCTTAGACCTACATGGGAACGCTGTGGTGCAGGAAATACTTCTGCTGGGATGACAAGGATATGGTCAAAGAAGAAGATCACTAGCTTTATGAGAGTCCCTTGTCAACTCTCAGGGACATGATATTTGTCAGGGAAATGATATTTGTGAAATTCTGTGAAAGGGAAGGGATGAAGCTGAGGAATATTTTTATTATTTCACAAAATAACAATGTATGGTGGGGTTTAAATTGCAAGTGTGTAATTTTAACATCCGTGAACAGGGGGAAGAAACAAAGGAGGAATGGAAATCTATATATACACTTATACATGTACTTGAACATATATTCTCAATCTATCACCTTTAGACATGCCCACTTAGCTGCAGCTGTGAGTGGGAACCTCTGAAAGAGTCACTGAAGCAGGAGTGGGCACACAAATAGAGTAAAACTCCAGGCGGTTGGAGTGCTGCATTTTGTTATTTTGGAACTTTCCTGATGTATTTTAATTTTACCCATAAAGAATTCACACACAGATGCAATCTACAGGGAAAGAACATTGGAGGTTATGAACGAAACCAGTTAAAATTAAAGAGAAGCAATTCAGACCCTTGGAAAAGCGGATGGCATTTTCTCAAGCACATCATTGAGCACAGTTAGTGGGAGCTCACCACACATCAGTAATGTGAGTAAATGGCAACTCCCCTGGGAAAACTGAAGTGAAACTGAGGCACGTAGGTGACTGGCTGAACTCTGATTCTGCAAAGCACTTAAATATATGCTTCAAACATGGACCATCCTCACTGACGGCAGATGCTGTTTTCCTGAATTTAGTAATTGTTTGTCTCAAATCCTTTCTCCTTAAAAGAAGGATGATGTGATGGCTGTGCTTAGAATCATTCTCTGGTTAGAAGTATGCATCCGTTTAGTTTGGTGAGAAAAAGGCTACGCATATGGCTGAAGGCCAGAGCAAGAGAGGGTCAGAGATGGGCTTGAGACAGAAATATTGTTGAGAACATCAGACACAACCATCACTGGGGTTTCATGGCAGTAGGAAGTGAGGAAGAGCAAGAACTGAGACTGGAGGTGACAGATGAAATACAAAAGTATGTAGGAAGCCTCAGGAAGACGCACTGTTGAATCTGTGTTGCTGTTTCAATAGAAATTAAATGTAGTATGCTTACTTACCATGCAGAGTACACAGGAACTAGCCTGGAACTTCCTAGATAGCCTTGTACTGCATCAGCAGAAGTGTGGGATACTGTGGAAAGGCTCATCTCCCCTCATTCACTTTGTAAGATGGGCAAGATTTGGCAGGGCAGAAACCAGCACATTTCTTTTCAGTATATTTCCTTTGAATTCTGTTCTTAAAAACTAAGACAAACCTGTGCAGTGATTTGTGCAAGCTCTATGCTCAGAATCTTCGTTTCTTCATGACACCTTAATTTCTGCCACACACCAACTTGTTTCTTTAATAGCTACAGAGGAATATGGATTATATTTATTTATTTCGCTAATATGAAGGGTTTGGGTTATGTAGTCAATTTAGTAAGTCTTGAGGCCTGTTCTAGCAGCTTAACAGCTGACAGCAGACCCTCAATAATTGAATCTAAATTCATTTTCAAGGAAATTAAATACTACCTTTAATTATTCTATCTTATTGGTACTGTGTCAACTGCTATTTTACTGATACTCCTCCAGAAAAATGAGATCTGATAAAAAATTTGCATTTCAGTTTACATTATTTATCAGAATTTTAGTTTAGACTTCATAAATGCCTCATAATGATAATAACTGCAACTCTCTGCACAGTTGCATGAAGACCTACCAAAACTGTAGCACACAGCATCACATTCTCTGTGTGGTTCCAACAGAGAATAACTCCCTCTCTACTCCACTCGCTGTCAGCACCTCCTGCCTCTTCTGGAAATGCCACCAAATGATTTGGAGAGGGTATAAACATGACTAAAATCACTTTAGTCAAAAGGATCGCGCACATTGATCCATGGGGAGATCCGTTGTTGTAACTTATGGAAAATTGTGGGAAAGGCTGGTGCTGCCTGAGTGCTTCTCCTCTTTTCTTCAATGAGGTGATCTGGTGAAAAAGCAGAATTTGAGTCGGTTGCAACCTCCCTAACTAGAGTAATTTAGGAAGCAGGCACATAGTCTGCACCAGCCACGTGGGGTCCCTCTACATTCAGTGGAGAGACATCTTCATCCCTCGTATTGTGGCTACTCAGAGCTTACACTGAGGGACCGCTGTGATTTTGGACAATCCTTCCTCAGGAAGACTTAATTTTCTTGGCTGGCATTTGGCAAAAATGCTGCCTTAAAAGGAAAAAAATCTCTTTGAGTGTATTTTTCACAAAACCCCGTGTTCTTTGAAAATTTTCTGATCCTTCACTTTGAACAGCATCCAAACTGAAATAAAACCTAGACAATATCTAGTTGCTAGTTTTCTTTTTCCATATTCCAATACTCTCTGCCTTCTCCCCATTTTTTATCTTTATTTTCCTTTGCTTTTCCAGGGGAAGGAAAATAGAATAGAAAACACCGAGAGTGTGAGGATGATTAAGCCTATTTAACAAACCTGTTAAAGGCTTTCCAAACATACAGCCAGCGACCTGCTCGGGACTCTCAGGGCAAGTATGGCTTCACCACGAGATATTCTCTGCAGAGCTGTACGGGATTAAGTGAGCAGGGTTACCTCTTCACTTTCTCCTCAGCCATTAGCCCGCAGCAATCTACTCTCCACACTCTCAGGCTGCTCAGAGTTGAAGGGACACGAGAGAATTTACAGTAATGGCTCATTTCTGCCAGGTCTGTAGCCTGGTAGCATATAGTCCCTCCTTCCATCGACCTGGTGGCTCAAAGCAGGCGGGATGCTGCAAGTCAAACAGAGCAGCCTGGTTGATTAGTCTGCAAATATTTTGCTTCTTCAAATTTGCTTACATACCAAAATATGGGTTTAGCTGATAAAAGCCAACAGCTCCATCAGAGGCCATTACAATCTATCAGGCAAATACTCAGTAATTTCCAAATAAGTCCATGGACTACAATACATTCAGGTCATCTTCATAATCTCTCTTGTAAAAAAGGCCCACTGTTATAAGAATTACCTAAACATGGATTTACCATACAGATAGCTTGCAATGTAAATGACTTATGTTTGGATAGGTAGAATGCATATCAAAATGCATGCTCAAATGAGAGACCATATTGACTCTCTCTGAGTTGTTATGGTCTATTAGATAAATATAATCTTGGTTCAGGATAGTGGTGGTTTTCTATATGCACAGTTTCCTGATAAGCCATATGGACTCTCAGATAAAATTGTGCCTTCAGATTTCAAAAGTGATATGGCTGAATAGCTGTAATGAGTACGAGGAGGCTCCTGTTAACCAATTAATCAGAATGTGTCACTGAATGCCCCCTCCCTGTTTTGTGTTAGGATGTGTTACAATACCCACCCAGCAAACATACACTGCTCAGTGCTATTTTGGCAAAAAACACATGCCAGGGGCATGGCAGCTAATCTTTGTACAAGAACGGTGGTTGTATTAGTATCCCTGCACTCCTGTGATTCCAGTCATCTTTTTATTATTTTTCATCCTGTTCACACAAATGCACACAGACTTACAACCACTGCTCATCAATATTAACAGAAAGAATTTTAATGGTGTCAAGGACATGGATTTCCATCACACATTGCTTTTTCTCACTTAATAATAATGTACTAAACACATTTTTCATCATCAGAGGTGAAAACTCGTGGATTTACATTTCATCTACATGGAATGTGAGCTCCAGGGATGCGTGCATAACCTGTAAAGTGTTCACATTAACTAAACAAGCCTGGGACACAAACCAAGAGAAAAATCATTTGCTGAAGTCAAGTCCGAGCTTTGTAGGTGACACTCCAAGCAACTTCTCCCTCCTTAATAAACATGGGGATTTGTCCAGTGCTTTTGTACACCACACTGATGTGGAAAATCATGTGGTGAATTCCAGTTTATTTCAAGTGACTGTGTTTCTTAGAGCTGACTGTTTTTTTTCCTTCTGGCTACACCTTGCAAAAGAGATCTCTTGCTACCACATAAAAACCTGTGATTAAAAGAGGACAAAAAAGGACATTATTTCTGGCTAAATCAATTATTTTTTTTTAGCTTTTCCTCATCATTATGAAGTAAATTTTCTCCTGAAGAGCAACACAAAGATGTGCCTACATGCATGGCTCAGCATCATGCAGAAATAACTGAGGCAACCTTAAGTTATCAATGGCCTTATAAATGACTTCTGGTGTGCTTTCCCACAACTGTCTCTCAGACTGAGCAGCACATCAATGCATAAGTACCTGCTAAAAAGTTTTTTAAAAAGATGTAAAATGGTCTCCCAGCAGAGGAAGTGTCACATGGCTACTGTGCTGGATGCTCTCAGATGGCTGCAGAGGGTGAGTCTCTCTTTGGGAAAGGGATGGTCCAGATATAGGCAGGGCCACGAGTGCCATGACATTATTCCTCATGAATGGGTTAAATAACTTTTGGTTTAGACCATTGCTCATTTTACCTGCAGACCTCAGCAGCTAAGGCAGCAGACAGCATATTATAAAAGCAATTTTAACAGGTGAGAAACGTAACTTCATTTGGTCCTCTGTTCCATGACTTCCTTGTTATCTTAATATTATTTAAAAGTAGTTCTGCTTTGAATGGCTAAATTCATTCTCTGATGCACGCTGCTGAAAGGTAAACATCATACAACTTTGATTTCCTCTGAATAGAGAACACATGCTGTTCCTGCAAAGAACATCCAAGATTGTCACATTTTAGAAATCAAATGTTAATTATGAGTGGGGATTGGAGGACACAATAAGCTTTTGCCCATCCATTGTGCCAAAGATAATTTCCAAGCCTCTACAAAAATTGTATTTTGCAGGTCTGTTTGGACTCTTTCTTATATTTTACTAGGAGAGAAGTACTTCCAGCCCCTCGTCCTGGCTGCGGCTGCAGGCACTGTCAAATGCTCTTGCCTACCTCTGCAAAGAGGACATCAGCATCTTGCCTATGCCCATGTTCACTGCCATCCTCCCATGAAGGAGTGTTAAGATTTTCAGCTTTAAACAGATCTGCTGCGCTGTAAACGTGCTGTTGAAGCTTTCATAGGCCAAGTTACACAATGATGCTTTTCCTTCTGTGTACGTTAGTTTGTATGTCAAACTTCCAATGTGAAAATAACACCATTCTAAGCCTGAAGCATTAAGAGGTGTCAAAAGAAAACCAACAGCAATCAGTTGCTTGATCTTCCCAAAAAATTGACCACAGGCAAATGAAGATGTGGCCGGGGTTTTCACTAAAACACGTAACTTACCAAACCAAAGTTGCACCCTTTGTAGAAGTTTTGAATTCCCTTTGCTTTTCCAGGCTTTAATAGTTTATGCAGCTTATTTTAACAATGAAAGAAAAAAAGTGGGAAAGAGCTGAGCATTGAGTACTTCAAAACTGTGTTTTTGCCCCCTGTGTCTCAGTGCACCTTTGGCACCGCCAGACTCTGAAGGCAGCAGACCACTCTTTGGCTGGCCCTTCTGAAGGCAGCCCTCCCTTCCATTCCCTAAGGAATGCTGCTCTCAGGAGATTTCCAGCACAGCCCAGGCTCTGTTCAAAAGGCTCAGATAGGCTTGAATAAACATCTGACCTTCCTGAGGAAGAAAATGTAAACTTCCCTCCCCTCCCACCCTAGCTGGATTTCTTTGAGGTTCTTTTCTACTATTTGTCTTTATTTATCAAGCAAAGAAAATATGTTTGACCCTATATAAGAGCAGAAGATTTTCACACTTGAAGAAGTTTTCAGCTATAATGGAAACAAGTGAAGAGTTCAAAATTGTGAATAAATATAAAGTTTGTGGGAGGGAAGTTTTTAAGTTTTTATACTGGAAAGAGTAAAAAGAATAAATAAATCCCCAGGTACACAGTACATGATGAGCCCCATTCCCAGCTCCAGGTGACAATTGTGCTTGTAATTATATTGCAGGTTTTGTGGAAAAAAGTGCAGAATTGTGTGGCTTGATCAGCCAGGATTTCATGTTTTTATTTTACCAGAGCATTGCTATTTTCAGTGAATTTTAAAGTGTGCCATCAAACCCCAAAAGTAACTTAAGCAGATGGCGGTTTTCTTTTTTATTAAATGCATACCTTTTCTCTTGCCTTTTTCACTGAACACTTCATGTCCTCCTCCAAATTGTTCTAGGTTCAGCCTCCAAGAGAGTGGTGAGGGAAAATTAGGCCATTTAAAAATGAAATAGATTACTTCTGCACAGCTTTCTTTAATCAAAACCATTATAACTGAAGGCTCAGAGCCTTGATTACACCTCTTCAGAGGGCACCCCTTGATTTTTGTGCGACATCCCTGATTATTTTATTTACTTATTTATTTATTTATTTATCAGCTTTTACTTTCGGCATTGATTTCTAGGTCACCGAGTTGAGGCTTTTTCTTGCTTTAAATGGACTTGGTTGTTTCTCAGTGGCAGGTTATTTTTCTTACAGGGCCTATGAAGTAAACATGCCTCTTTTTCAGAAGATGACAGAAATTCCTGTGATCACATATTCCTGGAGTTCTTTCTCTTTTGCCTTCCCCTAGCCCCTGTGGTGAGCAAGATTGGACCAAGAGTCATTCCTCCCGACCTCTCCCGAGCCCCTGCAGAGCTAAGGGCCAAAAGGTCATTTTCTCAGGTTCCCTCTAGAGGGAGAATCCAAAGGTCATTCCCTTCCTCCCCAACTTACCCCCAGTGCGTCTGAGAGAGACATTTAAAACTCCTTTGAAGAGGGAGGGCAGAGAGTCCATGTGCTTTCCTTACTGCCCCTCAACAGCCAGGAGACGTGAACCAGGGCTGCGCATGAAATGTTTACCACAGAATCACAGAATTGTTTAGGTCGGAAAAGACCTTTACACCATCAAGTCCAACCATTTGCCCGGCACTGCCAAGTCCACCACTAAACTGTGTACTTAAGTGCCACATCTACGTGTCTCATAAATACCCACAGGGATGATAACTTCACCACATCCCTGGGCAGCCTGTGCCAATGCTTGATAACCATTTCATTGAAGAAACTTCTTCCTAATACTCAATCTAAACATCCCCTGGCGTAACTTGAGGCCATTTTCTCTTTTCCTGTCACTTTTTACACGGGAGGAGAGACTGATCCCTATCTGGCTACAACCTCTGCTGTTGTAGAGAGTGATAAGGCTCCCCTTTTCTTCAAGTGGAACACCCCTAGCTGCCCCTCACAGGACCTTGATGCTCAAACCTACCCAGGCCTGGCCCTGGGTTCAAAGTTTGGCAGTGTGAACTTCAGCATAGATGTGCAGATATTGATCACACAGCTGAGACATGGGNTTGAAGAAACTTCTTCCTAATACTCAATCTAAACATCCCCTGGCGTCACTTGAGGCCATTTTCTCTTTTCCTGTCACTTTTTACACGGGAGGAGAGACTGATCCCTATCTGGCTACAACCTCTGCTGTTGTAGAGAGTGATAAGGCTCCCCTTTTCTTCAAGTGGAACACCCCTAGCTGCCCCTCACAGGACCTTGATGCTCAAACCTACCCAGGCCTGGCCCTGGGTTCAAAGTTTGGCAGTGTGAACTTCAGCATAGATGTGCAGATATTGATCACACAGCTGAGACATGGGCTAAACCATTTCTGTTTCCTTTCCCCCAAATCAGCCTACTCCTTTTCAGTCTCCAGAATCCTTCTTGTCCTCCCAGATCTGGGTTTCATTTGGAATTACCCAGACACCATTGGGGAGTTGTGTTAAACAGCTCTGAACATCCTGATGCTCCTGGTTCTTGGAAATGGGGCCGCAGGGATCATTTTATGAGTCCCCTTAGAAAACAACCCCCGATAGACTCCCACAGCCTCAGCCAGAGCTCCTGCTGCTGCTGCCTGCTGCCCTGTCATCCGTGAACCCTGTGGACCAGTTTTGGATTTCCCAAGACAGAAGTAAATAGTTAAGGCTAGCTCCTCTGCACTTCCTCCTCATCCCTTTCAAGGAAAAAGTCTCTTTGCCTGCTCTTTGAATGATGAAGTAAAGGCGAGTGATTTCTCATCGTTAAATTCTTTGAGCTGCCTGAGGAAGGAAAGAAGAGAAGAGCAACACTTATTTCACAAGGTCCCCTGCAGAAGAGGGGCACCAAGGGTCACTTCCTCTCAATCTGTCCCCTCCGAAGGAGAGCAGCCAGGCTGTGTCAATGCCATGGGCCCTTTGTGGCGGGTAGGCAGCCGGAGGTCATCCTGTGCCCCAGCCCCGCTCTCGCTGGGACGCACACACGCTGCTGAGCCCTGCCTTTCTCTCGCACACGGGGGGCAGGGGAGATTAGTTCTTTTCCCTCTCTCTGCTTTGTGTAGAGGGAACTCACAAGTCACTACCTGGGCCCCTTTCGGAAAGAGACAAAAACAAAAGGGTAGTCCCAGGGTTTTTTTTTTCCTCTGGGGATTTTCCAGGCTGCTGGGACACAGTAGAATTAGCTGGGCTAAGCTTTAAAATCCAAATAAAAGTGAAGTGCTGAAGTACTGGTTTTGTGCCACTTGGAAGTTTAGGTGACACTCTCAGTGTAGTTGCAAATCCACAGCAAATCCACTGACCTCTCCCTACACATCAGCCCAAAATTTGAGGAAAACACTGAGCTTCCATGAAATACTTTAAGATAGCAAGGATCATGTAAAATACACTGGAAAATTCAGGTTGTGTTGTCAGATAGGAAACAAAACCACCTATCCTGCTTGTTGCTTGCAGTTTGAATTGCTGCAGGTGGCTCCTTTAGAGCCTGATCTCAAACTTTTGAAATAATTCAGGTGCTCTGGCTGAATTTCATGGGCTTTGGGTCAGGCCATGACTGGGCTTCTGTCCTTACACCAGTCTCTGGGCAGATCATTAAGGAGCTAATGTGGAATTTAGAGTCAAGAGCTACCTTTTCATAGATATCTTCTGTTAGTTCAAGTCTTTAGGTCAAATTTTGTTCAGATAGGGGTTTCCAGTTCCCACTGAACTCAATGAGCAAGATTTCCTGCCTCCAAAGCAGACCCCAGGGAAATAAGCATTGTTTAGCTGCTTACTTTGGAACAAGAATTTGGACCTAACATGTAACTGGTAAATATTTTTATCTTGTTAAAGTATCCTTCAATTTCAGCCTTCACTATTTTAAATAACACGAGCAGCAAACTGCTCAAAAGAGATGTGCAGACTCTCTACTTACTCCTAAGACAAGAACAGAGAAAATAATTCTCCACTTGCTGCGTAGAGAAACTAATTCAGCAGCATGAGTTAACGTATGCCCAGAACCTCCGTGTGTGAACTCATTGGCAAGATTCAAAACTCCTTTTGAAGCATTCCGAGACCATTTACAGGAGAAGAAATTGTAGTCAAGGCTTCCTTCCTTCCATCCATCTTCTCTTAAGGCACCCCTGGCCTTGGGACTGCAGCCTGCACATCAGAATCTGCACTGAAATAATTCAGGACTTTCCCTTCTAGCTCTTGAGATTACACAGAGTTTCTATAGGAGCAGTAGCACTTAAACGTGGAACAACACAGTTTTTATGGCCTAGGTGAAATATATCTGTGATGCTGCAAGGTGGGAGCAGTAAATGGTTGCAAAATGCTTCCAGATCCCTGTCTAAGTGTACGATATTGTTACTCCACAGCATGTCACCACTGTGAAGCTCAGGGCTGATGTTGTTCATCAGTGCATCAGAAAACCCCTTTACAAATAAAGATTTTAGTCTTTGCACATGAAGTGACAGATTATTCCCCACACTGTGTTGCAGTGACACAGGTGGGGGTCCGCTGCCAGCAGCGAGCCTCCCTCCCCACACACGGAGTCATTCAAGGATGTGAGGGGGGACAGGGCCCTCTCTCCTGCACAGACTCACTCGACTCATTCAAGCGTGAGCTCCTATTTCCACCTGTGCCTGTGGATCCATGTCTTTGCCTTGGAGCATTCCACACTTCAAATGGAGCATGTGAAGATTCTTTATTAATTGTGATGGTTTCATTATTGCCACACAGTGCTGTTTGTTAAGAAGAATACAATGAATTTCACTCATTGCAGTATCCATTCCTCCCAGCCCTCCCCACATGCAAATACAAATCCACTTAAAAAGCAGAGATCTTTTGACTTCTAACAGAAACTTTTATCCACGTAAGAGGATAAGAAATTCATTACCTTACGTTGTGTGATTGTAAAAGCTCATTAGAGAGTACTATGCCTTTCACAGTGAGCGTGCCTCCAGTCCTACGCGGAATCTGTCAAAATTAAGGATAAAGGTACGGGACAACTTCACCATCTTGGAAGGCAATTTCTGATTTTTAACTATGCAGACCACAGGCTTCATTAAATGATTTTAATGAACAGTCACAGGCCTGATGTTCAAATCTTCATTTGTCTCTAATTGCAAGCAAAATATGAAATTGCTAAATTGATCGTTCTTGACAAGAGAAAAAAAATTATGGTCATTAACTATGTTTTCAGACTATTAGTTGTTGGGGTTTTTTAAAGGTAAAATAAATATTTTGATCTCACATTTTTTGGCTGCAAAATACTGCTGTGAAAATCCTAACACAGCTTCTCTTCAAACAAGGGGGAAGCTGCCACTTCTGAACAGAAAACATAGTAATTAGTCGTACTAATTTGTTGAAAGAAAGGAAAGATAAAGAAGAGTTCTCAGCCATTTATCGGATCAAAAAAAGTTAGTGACACAGTATTTTTTCATCTGTGAATCCCAGAAGGCATAGCCTTGAAGAGGCAGGTAGTTTGCAACGTTTTATAAAATATATGAGGGGAGATTGGAATGTATTTTTCAATCTTCCCCTGACAGCCTTCACAGCTTTATTCAATTTATGCATCATCTCTTGAAGTTCAATACGGGGCACTGGGTCCCAAAATGTACTTTGAAGCATCCATAGCAAATCTTCTGATCTCTGCTCTCACTATCCGAGCAACATATGCATTAGAGTGGAATTTGGGATCAGCTTTTAGGTTGAGGGGTGAAGCTCTTACTTAGATAACCCACAGTATCTCAGCTTCAAGTGTAATGTTCAGGTTTGGATAAATGATTGCTTTTCATTTTCCCCGAAGATAAAAGATACAGTTTTATACTAGGATTTACAGACCTCTGTACCCACATGGACATCAAGTATTTCTTCTGAAATATATGTTAAATACAAATATTTCAAAAGCAGCTATTTCCTTATGCCATTCTGAAAAATGATACAACTTTGTGCCTTTAGTGATCGACGAGCTTTTCTGCCTTCACTGCTCTTATTTAGCTAAACAAAGCTCAAACCCTTTCCTCGCCCTCAAAGAAGGGAAATTACACATTTTTGCATGTGTAGCAGTACTACAACGGGAGTTAACAAAACTCCACAAAGGAATTGCATGAGCTGAGGCTCAATGCTTTCAGCATTTTTTTGTTTCCAGGTACAACTTCTACTACAGCAAAATTTGGGGTTGTTTCCGCCACTATTCTGTCACTTGCATTTTTGCTTTGTTCTCCCGTATGTCACCCGAGAGCAATGACTGTGTCGTGTGATAAGACAAGCCCTGGGCTTGGAAGGGCAAAGCCACAACGGAATGATTATTGCTGGAGGGTGCAGTGGAGGGAAAAATAATCTGATCTTTAAGCTGATTCTCTAAAGGTGGTGCGTCATTTATGGAGCAGTACAACGCGCACTCGAGGAGCGCTTCTGCTTCGCGAAGACCAGACAAAAAATCCCGTTCTCACAAATTACACAGAGATTTGCGCTTGAAGAATCTTTGTTAGTGAAAAAGAGGGAGAAATTTACAGAGCTATTGTGCTAGATGCATACACGACATTTTCCCTTTCAGAAACCCTCAAGGTGAAGCTGCTCTAAAATACATTAAAAAAAAAAATCCTAAAACTAGGCAAAGCAGCAGATAAATAATCCGCTTCCTACTGCTCTAAGCCGCCAAGTTTCTCCCACTTTTACCCAAGACCCACAGCTCAGGATTTTACGGACACACATCCCGAACACGCAATTCCCTCAGAACCCGCCCCGCCGCCGCCCTCCCGCCCTTTGTGTCGCGCCTTCTGATTGGCCCGGCGGCGGCTGCAAGGCGCATTCGGATTGGCCGGGCCGTGCGCGCTGTTGCCATAGCCCTGTTGCTAGGGCGGCTCTGCCGTCTCCAGGCCCCGCAGGAAACGAGTAATGAATTATGGATGCTTGGTTTGCTCAAAGAGGGCCTGATCTGTAATGCAGATGAGCTGCCAGGCCTCCCCGCCACCTCCCCAAGCCTCATCCACCCCCTATTTCTTCTAGGTTCTCCAAAAAAAAAAAAAAAAAAAAAAAAAAAAAAAAAAAAAAAAAAAATCAGTTTTTCAGTTTTAAATCAGAATCTGCCGTTTGCGCATCCCCCGCCGCAGCAGTGGCTCCCGAGGCCGATGGCAATTCTCATGCAAAGGCAGGGCCAGAGGTCACTATCTGTTATTTGTTCAGGAAAAGCTTGTAGGATTTTTCACTGAACTCTGTGACCTGCTGGGGTATTATTCCCCCCCCCGCCTTCTTTGGTTCGGAGGCAAAATAGGATACAAACACCAGAAGTGGTATTTTTTAGCAGTTGGAGAGGAAATTGTCCCCTCGGTGCGTGAGGAACGTAGCGGCCAGGCTGGCTTTTCCAGCCTCCTAAAAGCTATCTTTGTCCAGACGTGACCCAAGACCTTCCACTGGCGCGGTTTTTGTGGCTCAGGCCTCTGGAAATGGTGCCAGAAGCCTTTGGCTGTGCAGATGTTCCCTGGAGTGCCACAGCTGTAACATGCCTGCTTCACTTCTCTGCAGAACTGGATCTTGTTCCCCACAGATCGCTGGAACCCCCACCACTGCTTGAACAAAGCCTCTGGTGCTTCATACCTGAATACACAGGTTGCTACAATTCATTTAATTCCTCTAATCTTCTTTGAATAAGAAGTACGGTGGATGTTATGCTACAGAAATTATATTATTTTCCTATACCTAATGAATACTGATGTCAGAAGAGACACCTCTCTTGTGCTCATGCAGAGTTTAGTCTTGGTTGTTTTTTTTTTTTTTTCAAACTAGTGGCAAATTGTTTCAATCCCTTCTGTGTCAAGCCTCCATGGACAAATGTGACTTGAAAAATTCTTAATTCTAGCAAAAATAGTGAACCTGTCCCTTGTTTTGAATCAGATGGTGTAATTTCAGGCAGATTCAGCTGAGAATGGGCACCCTTAGCTGTCCAAATAGTGAGATTAGCAGAGGTCTCTGTACCTTGAAGGTTCATCACTAAGGTGAGAGATGAGATAGCCCTGCTCCTTCTCAAAGCCCCATTTTTCAGAGAATTCCACACTAAATAGTTTTCTCAGGAAAGGAAATTACTGAGCAATTAGATAAAATTTTGTGTATTTTGTATTGTGGAAATTTTTGCCTTTTTCACTTCAGATCCTGATTGGTTCATGGTTCTTTCTCTGGGAGAAGTAAATACTTGAGTAAGAGCTCTGAGATGAAGATGAAATATATCCAACCCTCCTGTGATTCAGAGTAGAATGATGCCTTGTTTTTAGGATTGTTAAACAAAATGTTCTGTTGTGTAAAAGCCAAAGAGCACTTAAAAAATCAGAAAGTCTGTGAAACACTGCATACAGGAGAAGAAAACATTTATGGTGAGCTCTGGCCATCAGGCAATCCCTATGAGCTTCAGCTGCAATGGTCCCTCTGTTTTATTATTTTCTATTATTAAAATGTTTTCTATTGGAGAAAATGATTAAGGCAAAACTGTATTGTCTATCCCCCCCATTTTTTTACGAGCTATAACCAAATTCCATTTAAAAAAAATTCCACACTATAGAATTAGAGAACCCATGGTGCTTAAAGTTGAGAAATGTCTGAGATATGTTTAGCTGAAAACAAGGCATTAAAATCTGTATATATGGATTTTTTGTTTGTTTGTTTGTTTGGTGGTAGCGATTCCCTGCAACATACATTCAAATAAAATATATGTTAACAGTTTGAACTTTCAGGAAATGTAGGTCATGTTTTTGCAAAACGAATAATTGTGGCTTACACTTTTCATTATTGATCTTCATTTTTACATACAATACTTTATGTTGAAGGCATTGGGTGATGCTTATTCCCACGCCTATACAAATACATGCTGCATATACCATGAGATTTGCGACAGCTTTAATAGCCAGCAGAGAGGCAGCAAATGACTTCTTAAGCACATAAGCAATTTAAACAAATCCATATTTCCAGTGCTTTAAATGGCCTTAGCATCTCTCCCATGCTTTCTATTGAGGAATCACAAGAAATTCAACCAGCAGCAGCCAAGCTCTTTCTGCAAGTCTGCTGTTGGGTTGTGGAAAGCTCTTGTAATGATGTCTGCAGCACAGCTTTTGCATTCATGCACTGGTCCAAACTTCACCAAAATAGTGCTTGAACCTTCAGGGCAGAGAGACTTCAACGCCAGCAAGCCTTGGATTTTCCCCAGGATATTTTGTAGGCAGGTCCCCAGGAGGAACCTTGCTGAGATCTCCTGATTACGATTTTATAATTCCCTTTGCTGTGTTTGTGCACTGAGGGGAGAAGGAGGACCTTTGGGTATGGACCTAACAACCTGACTCAAATGGATGCAATACATACTGGACAATAGTTTAAGTGTGAGAAGGTCTGGAGTCACCAACAGGGAGAAAAATGATGCAGGAAGCTTTCACAAAAGAAGCAGCTCTTAAGGAAAGGGCTGAATGAGGAAAGGGAACATTTTGGTTCATGATGAGCAGGAGGTTGGTGTGTGGCCAGGGTGGAGCAGGAGAGAATTTTCAGAAATCAGGAGCAGCTAGGAGAAACAAAGGAAAAATAGAAAAATGTATTTTTTTCTTCATTTCTGTGGCATCTGATTGAAAAAAAGAATCAAATCAATTTCCATGGAAAATAACAGTTATATTTTCCCCCCAGATTTTTAATGCTATTGTTTCAGTGGAAGTTTCTTTCTTTTAGAAACAAAGGGCTTCTTTCAATTTATTTTAAAAAAGGCAACTTTCTAATGCTCCTTTTCTATTAGGACTGTCTTAACAAAAAGGCTTTGTATTTTTAACAATAATAGTTTTAAAATAGTGCTTTAGTACAAACATATTCTTCAAAAAGATCCTTCTGTAATTTAAAACATTTTTTTTCTGAAGTCATTTCAACCAGTTTATGCTATCAGTAATCTTCATAGAGTTTACATTAATCCACAAACATTGCATAGTGTGATGAAGTTGATGAGAATCAACAAAGGATAAAGTAGAGTATTGCAGCCCAGATAAAGAAACCCTCTGTTTAATGCCAGCTGCTCAGGAAATGTCAAAAGTAAAGTGAGTTTCAGGTCAAGGGCACTGGGAACAGTCTGTTAGCAAACCCTAAGACAGGCAGCTCTTGTTATTAGTATGAACAAGGATATGGTGAGTTCTTTTTAATCTATCCCTGGGCCTCCTTCTGGCTTCCCAGGCATGAATTCGTCCCATTTGGGCTCACCTCTGTGGGATTGCTGGGAGTTTTTCAAAACATACCCTCTTTGCTCTCTCTAATGTTCCCCATCAGGTTTGCTAAAGGCCAGGATTTCAGTGAAAATCCTGCTCCTAGGAGACCTGTGGGCTCACTGCCAGACCTTGAAAGTGAACAAAATTGTGGGCAACAGCTCTTTTTTTCACTTCTCTTGACAGCAAGGATTTTCTTCACCCCTTGCTTTTTGCTATGTACCTGTGAGTGTACCTTCTTTATCATCACTTAAGGGAGCTTTACCTCTTGATACAACACTAAGTTGACAGGTGGAACATCTGAGGAAATAGGACCAAAGTGTGGGCAGGGTAATAACAGGATGAACCTCTCTATTGGCAGCCCTTTTATGAAGGATGGGGCACTCTTTCATGTGACTAGGAAGCAGAGGAACTGATTTGGGAGAATGAACATGGTATATGCTGATACTTCTTGACAAAATGTCCCCAGCAAGGTGCTGCAAAATTAGAAGACTGTTGACAACCACTCTGGAATGAACAGCAAAGCAGCTTGGCTCTGTGAATGCAGAGCCATAACAGGCACTTTGCTGTAGATGTCCCATGGATGTGCACCAAAAATATAAGGAATTTTGCAGCGATTGTTCAGAATTGTGCAGGTTAACAGCACAGTATGACTCTTTTCTTACTGATGTTCTTTAATCTCTTAAAATTTTTAGGAATCCCTTAAAATGCATGTTTCATTCTTGAATGCTGTGTTTTTGACCAGAGGAAAAATCCGAGTACAAAACTCTGCAATGTATTTTGTAACATACAAACTGTCAACATGCTGTGGGGTACGACTTGTGCGTCTTTATGATACAGCACTAGGTGAAAACCTTCTTCAATATGAAGTATGTAAGCTTAGCCAGAGCGTTAGTCAAACTGATGAGGCCTACTCATTTAGAAATTGTCATAATATGCAAATATGTTCTTACATTTTATTGTTTGGATAGTGGATATTGGGAGATATAGATTGGGAAGAAACAGATGAGTGACTCAGAGGCTGCTGGTGCCATAAAACTTTACGATTATTAGAGCCAGACAGTCTTTCAGATTTGATTCTGTTTGCAGAGTAATTGTCCTGTGAGAAAGAACAGCCAATATGATGCAATCTACTATGGATCCAAACCTTCCTCTCCAGAGTGACAGCATTTATTTCATCTTATGTTAGATATTTAGAGAGGAGGAATTTACCGCAGATCTAGTGAGCTTAGGCATTGGAGATAAACATTATTTGGCACATAATTTTTGTTTGATCTATTTAGTTCTGTCTTCCTTAAATTGAGACAAGCCCATGTCCTGGAATTAGGTGTGCTGGGATCACAAGGCAAAAATGAATATTCTGTCAGTGTGTTGTGGTGATCCAGGCTCTTCAGGAAACTTACTTCATATCTGCTTCAAAAGATCTCTGTACAGAGCAGCCAGGGGATCAGGCCTAGCCAAGTAAGGGTTTATGAAATCCAGGCCTTGCTTGACCAAGCTCAGATGAGCTCCTACGACAAGATGATCTAAGCGGGTGAGGGAAAGGCTGTAGATTTTAATTGGGCTCTACTAAAGCCTTTTAACACCATTTCCCACAGCATTCTCCTCCAGAAGCTGGCTGCTCATGGCTTGAACAGATGCTCTGTTTACTGTATAAAATTTGGCTGGATGGCCAGGCCCAGAGAAGTTGGGGAATGGAGGTACATGGAGCTGGTGGCTGGTCACCAGTGTGTACCTCAGGGCTCAGTACTGGGGCCAATTCTGTTTAATATCTTTATCAGTGATGTAGGTGAGGGGATTGAGTGCACCCTCAGTCAATTTGTAAGCGACACCAAGTTGGGTGGGAGCGCTGATCTGCGGGAGGGCAGGAAGGGTCTGCAGAGGGTTCTGGACAGGCTGGACTGATGGACCACGGCCAGCGGTATGAGGTTCAACAAGGCCACGTGCCAGGTCCTGCATTTGGGTCACAACAACCCCAGGCCGTGCCACAGGCTGGGGACAGAGTGGCTGGAAAGTGGCCCTGCAGGAAAGGACCTGGGGGTGCTGGTTGCCAGCAGCCGAACATGAGCTGGCTGTGCCCAGGTGGCCAAGAGAGCCAAAGGCATCCTGGCCTGGAGCAGAAATGGCCAGCAGGAGCAGGGCAGTGATCGTCCCCCTGCACCGGGCACTGGATGAGGCTGCACTTCTAATCCTGGATTCTGGTTTGGGCCCCTCACTGCAAGAATGACATTGACATGTTGGAGAGTGTCCAGAGAAGGGCAGCAAAGCTGGTGAAGGGTCAGAAGCACAATTATTATGAGTAGTGGCTGAGGGAACTGAGGTTGCTTAGCCTGGATAAAAGGAAGCTCAGGGAAGACCTTATCACTCTCTACAACTGCCTGAAAGAAGAGTGCAGCCTGTAGGTGGGGTGTCAGTCTCTCCTCTCAAGGAATAAGCAACAGGACAAGAGGGCACAGCCTCAGCTTGCACCAGGGGAGGGTTTGACTGGATGTAAAGAAAAATGTTTTCTCTTCAAGGGTTGTCAAGCGCTGGAACAGGCTGCCCAGGGAAATGGTGGAATCAGCATCCCTAGAGATATTTAAAAACTGTGTAGCTGTGGCACTTAAAGACTGGTTTTGTGGTGGACTTGGCAGTGCTGGGTTAAGGGTTGGACTCAATGATCTTAAAGGTCTTTTCCAGCCTAAAAGATTCTGTGAAACATCTCAGCCCTGCTACTCTTTGCTGTCTGTCACACAATCTTCTTTCACACAAAACTTGTTCACAAGTCTGGACAGGGACTTTTTCTGAATGAGCCAGGAACAGTTACTCCAAAGCAACTGGTTACTGGCTTCCCCACTCTTTGAGCAGCAGCTGTTGGTAGGATCACAGCAAGTGTAGCTACAGAATCTGCTTTAACAGCAGCTTGGTAGCTGCTTCAGCTTTCCAAGACAGCTGGCAGCTGAGCTGTGAAGCTGCAGCCAGCCGGCAGTGAGATGTCTAATACATCTCCAGAAATCACTGTGTATTTGCCATGATTACCATAGTGACACTTCCCACTGTTTTGTCCATGCTCTGTGATCAAATAGGATGAGTCAAGAGGTTGCCATTTATCCAAAACTGAAATAAAACAGTGAGATAAGAGGGGTAACAGCACTTTGGATGTGCATCCCACATGCCATAATTCTACTAGATTACAAATAGCTTCTGCTGTGTATGGCCTGGGAAGAAAAGGTACCATGATAGATAGGTTCCTTCTGGAGAAAGAACTATGGCACCAGAATTATGGATGTTTCATAGGGAACAAGTGCCTGTATTGCAGAGATGTTGATATGGTAACAGGTTGTGTGAATAAAAGCAGCATAGATAATTGGAGTGTAATAGTTAAAACATTACTCCACTTATTTGCAAGTAAAAGCTCCAATTTACCTTCAGCAATCCCCGTGTAATGCAGTGGGCTGCTGCATTGTGCCTTGTTTGAGCTTTTCAAGCAGGTCTTGAGCTCATAGTTACTGGCAAAGGTGGTAGGTTTGAATATCTCTGTGCATATACAAGAATTTTGTTGGCATTGGTATCAAAATTCATATTGTGATAAAGGAAAACAGCATTGATCCTTAATTTCTTAAGAGTAATTCCTTCTAAGAGAGGAAAGTGCCATGACATCTTCTGGCTTGATCTCCTGTATAATATGGTCTATCAGTTTTAGTTGACACACAAATATTTTCATGGTTTAAATGCTTGTTTTAGTTTAAAGGATTTAAGTCTTCAGGGGTAGCAGTCACATGCCACAGGCATAATACAGAAAGAACAAGCTGTAGAGCCAAGTATGTGTGAGGCCTCAGTGATAATGGAGAGTTTATTAAATGGGACATGGCTATTTGATCACAATTAGTAAAAGTAGTGCTTTCTCCCATCTTTGAAATATTTTTTTTTTCCAATTTGACCTGAGAAATTCTTTCCAACCTTAAATCAATATGGTTCTGTGCATTTAAGCCAGAAATACATATGTAGTATCTAGGAACTTTTGTCTCTGTCTGGTTAGAAGCCAGATCTTTGGTGCCTTTTTGTTAGCTATGGCAAGTCTGTAATCTTGAAAACAAACCCCAGCCCTCTAATAGTCAAATAAATACAGAATCCCAATCTCCAAATGCCCAGTCATCTCCATCTGGCCAGTTGAGCGTGAGAGGGAGAGGGGATCCTTCTTGCCCAGACTTGCTCTGAGGTTGTATTGAAACCAAATCTTTTAGGAAGGTGTGTGGTATTGCCTTGCAACCTTCAGCCAGTAGTGAGACCCTCACCTTTACTGAAAATCTTTTAGTTTTTAATTATTCTGTCTGCCGTTTCAAGGTTGAATTTGTCTAACTTCTAGCCATTCAATCTTGTTCAAGCTTTTGTCAACAAGATTGAAAGCCCTTTATTAGGTATGTTTTCCACCAGGGAATACCGATATAAGCTGATAGAGTCATTGCATAACTTACCTGATGTTCTCCCTCTAAAAATCACTTCCCAACTCTTGCTTTCCCCATATCTTCCTGCCAGAGGTTTCTTCGTTCTGTATGCTGGATGGTGAGAAACCAACACTGTCTTCTAATAAGAAATGAGGAAAGATTTAGAAATTTTCTAAGAAAGAAAGAGGAGAGGTTCAAAAGAGGCTTGGAAGAGGCATTTTACCTTGATTTCAGCTCATTTCTGCAATACTGATAAGCAGTGCCATGTCCTAGACCACACCTAGCATAAACCAGCCAACTTCCAGTGGTGGGGTCAGCTCCTATCAGTGGAGCTGTTGCTCTTTATAGCATTGGAGGATGTAGAAAGTGCTTTACAAAGAAGCACATGGACATTAAGGAACACTGGCTAAAGCAGGGATAACCTGTAGCATCCTGTATGGTGCTCTGCAGAGTCTCGGTGAAATCGCAGAAAACCCCAACCACTTAATTTAGCAAGGAACACAAAGGAACAGTTACAATTTCACTACTAATTTGCTGCCAAGAAGTCGTTTGTCACCCTATCCCTCCAGTTATTAATTTATATGATCAGCACTTACCTTTCACATTATGAAAACATTAAGAGAGACCTGCGATTGTAGACCATCACTAGATTAGGACAGAAATGTAACTCAGTCCCCATTACACCAAAATGTTGATCTGCAATATTATATTTTACTATTTATACTTTATTATTAGCTATTTATAGCTGACCAGGTCTAAGCACTTAGTGTAAAAGGAGAGAGGGATTCAAAATAAGAAGGTCAATACAGCTCTTCCCAAGGAGGAGCCATGATCAGAATTCAGACTTTGCTGGTCGTGTAGTTTTTGTGTGTACCCTAAGGGTGTAAGTTCTGCAGCAGTGCTTTATTTCAAACATCTTCATTTTTCCTCTCAGGATGAAGCAAATGTTTTAAATTACAGCTATAGCATGGAAGAGAGAATTCAACTGAAGCACAAATATGAGTCATGAAAGTGTTTGTGCCTTATTTTCAGGGTAATCACTAAACACCTGCTAAATTACGTTTTAAAAAATTACCTGGTATTTCACAGTGGGTTTTATCCTCTTGTTTATTATTTCCTCTCTTAAGCCGCACTCTCAATCCTTGATCTGCATGGGAAGATTGTCTCATCCATGCAGAGCTTCCAAAACTCAGCAGAGCTCTGCATGTACTGGTGCTCTGCCCTTGCAGGGCGGATTACAGGACAAGGGCTGAGGTTTGTGCTATGGGGTCAGACCTCAGGGCCTGTAGGCAAAATCCTGGCACAGCACTGGGTGCACGAGCACAGCATGAGAGAGGAAATCATTACTCAGAAGAAAAACATAGACTTTTTTTGAAAGCTAGTGCAGCAGAAATAAAAAAAAAAAATAGAAGTGACTAATCTATACTGATTCTGTCTAAACTTTTCCACATGTTGCTCTTTTCTTCTGTTAGCAACTTCAGTGTTTTAAAAGTGCCTCGTGGAGGAGAAGAATGTTGCAGATGGGCACTCTCCTCCCTGAGGTATGTAGTGTATACTTGGTTACTGAGCCTCCTGGGAACGTGGTGGAGGGCACATCCTCAGTTTTCTGTTTCACTTTTTATGTTTTCTTCAGTTGTTTTTCAGTCTGGCACTGAGTGGGCAGACAAGACTCTTGAACAATCTGTAATTACATCGTGTCACAGCTGATGAGGTTACAAAGGAGTAAATATCTAGTTGGATTTAGAGAGGATGTTTTTAACAATACTCACTCTACATCTAATAGTGTGCATCTGTGTCCTCTGTGGGCACTTTGCCTTAGATAATATAAAAGGAGAGCAATGGGAAAAAGAGCAGCATAATTATATCTGCATAGTCTTCAGCAGAATCAGTTTCTGCAAATACACACTTGACATTACAACTATTTTCATACCAGTGCTGCTCCTATTGATGCCAGTGGCATCTCTGCCCTTGAATAGGAATAGGATTGAATTCTGACTGTTGAATCTCTTATGGCAAGAGAGGTGGAAGTTTCCCAGCATGACCTGATTGCCATAGGGAAAGATAAAGTTTTATTAGACCATCATGTCAGTAATTCTTGACCTGGGGTCATGACTGTGTCTTGACAACTTTCCCTTCTTTTGGGTCACAAGGAGAGACCAGCAATCCAATATATTTTTCTATTGTAACATGGGTCACAGCACAGAACAGAATAAAATAGTTCTGTCAGCCTGCTTCTGCTGGATTGGTACCTGCTGTGTTTCTGCTTCTCTAGCCAAATGTTGGCATCTCAGTGATACAGAGCAGCCTGCTCTGGACAGTATCATATGTCTAAAGTCATATGAAATCATATTGCGTTTATACCACTCAGAGCTGAAGGAAAAAAACTTTCAAAGAGTCAGGGCCACTTTAACTTTATAATGGCAATGTAGAAAGATTTGTTTAAAAGGCTGTTGGATACTGATGCTTGAAGTTCTTTGGTGAAGCAGTTACTGGACACACTTGTGGTCATATTTATTAATTATTTGTGCTCCAACAGCACCTACTAATGCACATGTCTGGTCCAATCATACAGAGTGACATTGCTTGAAAGCCTGGCATTTCCAGCTTTCAGGGCAGATGGGGGGACAACCAGACTGACTTCCATGAAACAGCATCAGCTCACTTCAGCTGTTGCTCTACCTTTGCAACCTGAGGATGAGACTCAGGCTATTGGAAACATCCCCTGCCTCTCAGCTTCAACATTCAAGGTTTTGCAAGTAGATTGACCTTGAGCAAGGACAGACTTCCCTCTGCACATTATGATGAAGTGGCAGAACTCCACTCTATGGACGGATATTATTCTCTAGTTTATAGTGCAGGAAAAATAACTGTTAAAAACACCTTTAGGAAAATAAGACAAAATTGAGAAAAGACAACAGTACACTTAGTTTGCTAAAACGGGGACGTAAGTGCAGACCTATTTTCTAGAGTCACTTGCTGAATTTTTGCAGAGATTACTAATAATTTGTTTTTGTTTCCTCAGCCTTGCTCTGTCTCTTCCTTCTTTTCAGCATCTGACAATAGCTCCACCTACACAATACAGCAGAAATGATCAAGAACTCAGGGGAGTGGTTAGGTGATCTGCCTCTTGAGCAGCCTGCTAAGAGCCATCTCCTGAAAGAGAAAATTCAGACGCAGTGTAGGAGAAATCCATCAACGCTTGCTTACTTCTTCCTCCTCTTTTCTCTAGCTACAGGAGACCAAAGCAATCTCTATCCCCTGGGCCTGTTGTCCTATGGAGGGATTATCCCTTCCTCCAGCATGAAGGGTTATTTGTGTCTTCTTTTCATCTACCATCTACTCTATTTTCCCTGTCTTGAAGTTTTTCCTTCTCTTATTTAAACAGTGCTGCTCTGTTTTTGGCGGCAAGGAGTGAAGGACACAAGAGAGCAGGTCTGCCTTCATCTAAAAGGCAGAAAGAAAAGAGTCTTTTTCCTTCTGGCTTTAACATACTTTGTGAGATCTCTGCCTAATCCTCACCATTCTCTTTCTCTGCCTCTGCTCCTCCTTTGGGCTGCCCACTCAAACACTCCTCTTGCTACTCTTCCCCCTCCTTGTGATGTAAAACCTCAACATCCAAGTAATGAATGCTGTCTCACCTCTTTCTCTTCACTCATATGCCTGCAAGGTGAATGAACGCCCTCACAATGGAAGGAGGAGATAAGAAATTCCCCATGGAAATATCACAGATACTTAAAATAATTTGGAGCAAAAATCCCAGCAGGTTTATTGAAAACACCCCCCTTGACACACAGAGATTTATTTATCTGCTTTACTGCATTTTGCTTACGTCAAGAGCTGGATTGCTCCTGTACAGCCCCCTCGCCAGGCAGATAATTGCTACATATTCTTTTGTACTGCTGCCACCACCTCCACCATCGGGCGTTTTCCCAAACAATCGCCTGCGCAGCCTCGGAGCAATCCATCTCCCTGCCGACACTGGGATAGCAGTGCTTTGGTATTAGGGGTCTCCCAGGAGCAGGTGAGAGTCTTGCCTCTTTTCTTGAAAATCAAATGAAGTAAATGCTGTGCATTTCTCCTTCCTTTTCCAGATAATTAGCAAAGATGTTAAATAAAGCCAGGGTAGCTCTCTGACAGCTCCAGCCTCTCCTCGCTGGTATCTTGGTTGGCCGTCACTTCCATGCAGGCACACTGACCTGATGTAGTGTCATTTATCTTTACCTTTTGTTTACAGCCACTCAGCCAGTTGTCACTCTGTGTGACAGTGCCTGTATTCAAGCCAATATGAATTTATTTTCCAAGGAAGACTTTCTGAGAGCAAAGCTTATGCCTCACTAAGGATCCAACTAAACTGCACTGCTGGCAGGACCTTTTCCTTTACCATCATCCATTATATTCATGATTAAACAAATGGTAGTGTAACCTGGCCTTTTTTTTTTTTTTTTTTTTTTTTTTTTTTTNTTTTGTTATTTCCTGCTCAGGGTTTCTTCCACATGCTGATACTTATCTTCTCAGCTGAATAGTCATTAAATTCTATTGCTATGCATTTTGGCAATAACAATTTTTAGGCATTCTTTGATTTCCTTCACCTGCCTCCAGCTTCTCAAGATTGGTTTCCTTCTCAGCTCCCTGGACATGGGACTGTCAGACTCCATTGGCTGTTAGCAGCTGGAGACCCCAAGAGTGCCAGGACTAATCATAGTCCCATGTTTTGTCCTAGGAGAAGGATGCCTGACAAGTGTAACATCAGTGTGTGTGAGGCACGGCATAAACAACTTTTCGTATGTTGCTGTAGTCACAACGGTGGGTCTTGGTTTTGAGCTTCTTCCTTTTCTTTCCTTCCCTTTCCCCTGGCTCTCAGTGAAGGTGAGAGGAGAAGAGCTGGATGCAAGAGCAGCATCCCAGGGAGAGCTGGGCCACGTGTTTTATCCTCCCCTTGCCTGCACTCGTGACTCTGTGCAGGTAGCAGCCTCTTGGCCATGGCCTTGGATAGAGGCAGGAGGATACACTCACCCACTGGGTTTCCTGTACTGTTTCCTTCTGGACAAAGGCAAAGCTGGATGGAGACAATGTGCAGGGGCTTGTTTTCCATGGTGCATACCAGAAGCAGGTTCAGCAAGAGAGTTTGCTACACTGTGGACAAGTAATGACTCTCCTTTCCCTTTTTACTGTAAATGTATTCATTACCAAAGTAAATATTTCATTTCCCAGTACTAATGCAGCTCAAAAACCAAGAACATGTGTTTTCCCTCCCTAATGTCTCTTACTCCAATGGCACAAAATATATAATTGCGCAAAAAAGGCTGAGGGACTAAGGACATACCTTAAACTGCTTCCAGTTTGTCTAAAACTTCAAAACCAGGAACCATATGCTGGGCTCAAATACACAACTGGATGAACTATTTTATGCAAAACTTCTAGTGAACCAAGAGGTTTCAGTGATACTAAATATTTGTAAAATATTGTAAAACTTTTTAAAAAAAGTTACTTCACTATGAATTTTGCTTTCTAATTTCATAGGAAGTATGCTTCTTTGTAACACTGTCAGGGTGGTATATTTGATTTTTTTAATAAGAAAGTACTTTAGTTAGAAATGATATGAAAATTTATTCCAAAAAAGTTTAAAATTCTTAACATCAGATGAAAAATAAAATATTTGGTACATGAAGCATTTTGTTTTACCTGATACAACGATTTAAAAATATTTTTCTGTTTGCAGATAAGTAACAAAGTAGTCTGAAATGAGACAGTCATTTCAACATCATTTTTTCAGAGCCACTAGTAAGATAAAAAAATCCATTATCTGTAAAGCTCAGAGTAGAGAATCTAAGTCATGAAAGTCGTGTTGAAAGCATCTTGTGATATTTAGATGGTGCATGCTGGCACATATATATAGTATATATATATGTGTATATATGTTTAAATTTGCACCTATATGAAAGCATGAGTGTATATGTATAAACAAGGGCATTGTGCTCCAGGGGTTTGCCCTCAGATGTAGTGGCTCATGGAGAGGCATGCAGTCAGCATTATTGCGGATATTATTTCGTTACAGCTTTGGACCCAGGCCAAGACTTAAGCACACAGTTATATTTGAGTATATCAATACTTGCACCGAGCTTTGCATGAAAATTTTCCTTAAGTCTTTCCCAAAATATACAGTGTGGGATTTTGCATCAAACCCTTTTAAATAGTCTCCCAAATTCCTCATTGTCTTCTGTTTTGGAAACCACTGTGATGTAATACATGTGTGTGCTGGCCGTGGTATGTAAGATGCTGAGGGCAGTAGACACACAGCTGTTGGGGACGGTGTTCTTGCTGCCATCCCTGGCAATATTAGGATAGGTAAAGTCAGTTCCAGGCCTTCTATGGTGGGCATGGATCCAGCAGCCTGGCCGTGATCCTTCACCCTGAGGCCGTATCTCAGTTTTACCTGCCTCCTGAGTCAGGTCGAACTGCCTTTGCCTTTATCTGTGGACAGAGTGTATTGAGCTGGAGGTGCAGCAGGAGCAGCACAACCTGCTCAGCGATGCTGAACGTGAGCGCTCTGCGGGGCGCAGGTGCTGCCTCGTGCTGTAGGTGAAAGGAGAGCCAGGGAAAACAAGCAGATCAGCCTTTGGCTGCACAGAGCTGCAGAGCAGGTCCCCAGTGCCCCGCTCCCTGCTGATGGACAGCAGCGTGTTGTGGAGGCAGCGTAGCATAGCTTGTTTAATGCTGCATTATGGTAATGAATACTGGGGAGCCATTAACACAGGAATCTCAGATTTCAAAAATAAAGAACCACGCACTTCAATGTTTTCTAGCAGTGTGTTCTTTGGAGCCGTAAACATATTTTTTTTTAAATAAACTTTCTTCCTAAAGCATATTTTCCCAGCTAAGTGCCTCTTTAATCAATCTATTCACAAAGATATATATATTTGTTATTAATAACATTTGTTCATATTTGCCAGAAACATAATGACACTGTTATTTTTACCCATGGAATGTTCTTCACCTATTTAATGTTATACAATCTTTCTAAAGCCAAATTAAGCAAAAACATTAACATCAATCCATTGAATTCAGGTGCTATTAAAATAAAGTAGATGTTTTCAAACACTAGAATGAATGGAAAAATATTGCCTTGACTGTCAGATTGTATTTCTTTCCCATTGAAGCTAAGTGGATTAAATTAAGTGAATAATTAACTATGCATCTGCACAATTAGGTGGGCATTTTTATTTTGTTTAACTTATATATTTATTTCCAACTTGGGAATAAAGAACTGTAACAAGACAAAGGGAAAGCATTCCCCATAGCACTACTGTAGTGGGGTTTTTACTGTCATTTCCATTGAGTGCTGTTAATTACTTGGGTTTATAACTCAGGCATAAAAATTTGCACAATGGTGAAATTTTTCAGAGAAGATTTTGCTAAGTTTTATTAACTGTTGTTTTTAGATTAGAAAGGCTGAAACAACATCCAATAACAATAACCGTCGTTGTTGCAGGTGTTCTGAGTCTCTCCTTGTTATGAATTGACTTGGTCCAGTCTGGCATTGGGGTACCATTTCCAAAACCATCTCTGGAGCTGCTGCCTGGATTTTTGCCTGTCGTTTGTACGAGAACAAGGCAGGTGCTGCTTTGCAGCTGAGGAACTACCCAGATGCCCAAGACAGTCTGGAGCAAAAGCAGCAATCACAATTTCAATTTCTTCAGTTCCCCTTCCAAAGTGCATGTGGAGGTTCATAAACCTCCAGCAAACATTCAGTGGAAGAAGGGCACCCAAGGCTTCTCCACTCAGAATGAAAGTCTTCCTTCCCATTCCTTACACTGCTCCCCCAAAACTGCATCTGGCTGCAGCATTGTGCTGGATTTCTCATTGAATTTCCTCTTGCATAGCAAAACCAGAAATGCTTTTTAGCGCTGCCATTTGCCAAACTTCCTTTCCAAGATGGTTTTTATCTCAGTTCTTGCCAGAATCCCAGTCACTGGATGCTACAAATGCTGTAAGTGGGCTAATGTGGGCCCAGCAAGCACTGGAACAGCTGCTTTGAGCTGAGTTTTTGAAAATAATGAGCTGGATTGTCAGAGCCCTTGGTCAGCAAGGCAAGAGAATGAGAACCCTGCTGCTGCCCTGCTCAGTTTGCAACTCCAGCTGCTGGCAGTGGCAACTATTCAAGTGAAATTCTCTCCAGTGAGAAAGGTCTTTGGCAAGATGGAAATGTTGAGATTGTTTTCCCCTTCCCTGTAATTTTTGTGGGTTTTTGGCATCAGATGCCTTGTGTCTTCACACAAAAGTTCTTTTCTTTTTTTTTTTTTCCTTTATTTTAAGTGACATTTTGATACTGCCTTAATTAAACCACTTTGGAAGCAGCACGACTGTTTTGCAATGAGTTGCACTGGTACAAGTTTTGCGCAGAGGCATCTCTTTCAGAGTGACTACATCCCTTCTGACAGTCCTCCCACAGCTAACCCACCTTGCCTTGCTTCAGGTCTGCATCAGGATCGGTTTTTTTACCTGCATGAATCCTACTGCTCCACAAGCATCCTGACCAGATGTCACAGGGCACTTTTCATGCCGAGAGAAAACCGCTCTTGCTCCTTTGCTTTTCTGCTTGCCAGACAGCCCTCTTGCTCTTTCCCCCCCTGCCTCTCCTCTTCCATTCAATTACTGACCCAGTGTGGATGTCATGCCCCAGGACTTCCCAGGGCTTTTTTCTCTCCCAGAAAAAGAGCATGTCCAGTCCTCACTGGAACCGTTCTTTGCTGTGACCTCCCAGTGTCTGGGGCAGAGCACACAGCAGGACAGCGCTTGTGGGGACAAGGGCCAGCACCCTACTGCCTCCAAGGAACACGTGTGGCTTTACTGTGGTACAAAGATGCTGTCTTGCTACTCCCTCCACCTAAAGTTGTGAACATGATTTTACGGAGTTTTAAATAGTTATAAGTAATGGTTGTTAAAAGATGTTTTTTTTTTTTGCTGTTACCCTTCAAACCCACCCTCCTCCTGCCTTGCTCATATGGTGCTCCTACAGCTTTATACTTTAAACAGCTGTGTTTTGTTCAGAGTGTCTAATTTTGCAGGAATTGGCCAAATATCCCACCTCTCCCTCACAGCTATGTGTTTTATCTTTCTCTGCCTTGACCCTTCATAAAGCACTGTAGACATTCAAGTATCAACATTTTGCTTACCAGGTTAAAATAAAAACAAACAAACTGGTTCAGAAAAGCCATGAGTGAACTGCCTCTTTTGTTTTCTAACTGTATTTATAGTAGGAGAGGTAAATTGCCAAGTTAAAACCACGACAACATGACAAAAACCCATGGAGATGATAAGGCAGAAATTCCTAGACATCCTGTCTTGCAACTTCATTTCAAAGCCCATGAGCTCATTCCCACCAGCCTGGGATGTGTTTCTCAGACTGGAAAGCACCTTCATAAGGAATTATTGGTTATTTTTAGTAAAATCCTTGGAAATTTTGACAATGCAGATTCAAATCTATTATTATTAAGTCTAGTTATTTGAAGGTGAACTTTTATAATCAAAAACCATATGGGAGATAATTTAAAGAAAGAAAATTAGTGCTCAGTTTCAGGGCTGGGCTATGGAATAATGGACAGGCTCTTCATGGGGCTGTGTTGATTCAGTGTTTGCTTCATACTCCAGCAAGGCTTTTCTGACCGCCAGCCTGGTACGTGAGCATTGCTCCATTTTCCACATTTGTAGAACCTTTTAAAGCAATATCCAGTTCTATTCTGTCCCAACATTTCAAGAAAGCATCTACTTACAGAAAATAAATCCGTGGAGGTTAAGAAATAATTACAAAGCAACTATTAGAATTACAAATATTTTTATCCTGTGCTGTTGCTTAGTGGATTGAAAATTGAGCCCACTTGGATGAATGAAATGAAATGTGGGAAGAAGACTATTGGGAAGGGATTAGCTGGTCCCTGTGCCCTGGAAGTCTGGTAGGTCACTGCTAGGAAATTCATAGTACCCCTAAAGCCAAACAACCAAATACTGGATTCATAGGATGTCTTCCTAGGGCCTGCACAGCTACTTTGAAAAAATCCAGCTGTACAGTAAGCATGAAAATGCTCTTAAACTGGTATTAAAAATACCACTGAATGTGTTCAATAAAAATTCTATCAAATGCATTCTTTTAGGAGTGGGACAGAACTGCGTAAGGACATGTCAGGAGGATCTAGGTAATTTCTGGAATTCTGGCTCTGTGATCCCCCTTGTGAAAGAGTGACAACAGGAGCAGTTTAATTCCAGGAAAAGAAGCTGAACAAATGTTTCTCCTTCGAGCAAGCGAAGAGAAGAGGGAAACTGTGATCATTCCCTGTCTTGCCTGGGCTGCAGGGCAGCTCCAAGCTGTCTCCTGTGCAGGGCAGACAGTGGAATTACAGCCAGCATATTCCGGTGGGCTACTCACTGCCCTACCAGCTATGTTTAGTGGTGGGTGTTTTCAGCAGCAGGATTTTGTCTTGTAATCCACGTCACACAGCACCTGACTGGCAGATGTCTGCGTACACAGGGAGGCTGGGAAGAATCAGTAGCTTGGGAGGGCTGGAGTTTTTTTGGACGTGACTATTTTGATCATATTGTCTTTATTCCAAAAGTGGATTTCTAACTACACCCACAGTTCTGGGTGAGTAAAAAGCCAGACCTCACATAAAAACAATCAATTCTCTAAAGTTGTTGAAATGGCAAGATCTTTAAAAATCTGTCAGTTCATTAATATATAATAAATCTACGCCAGATTGCCCTGAAATAATTTAGTAGATAAGATCTCATTTTGCTGATAAATGAGTTTTAGAACATTCAGGGTATTTTCTTTTTTAAAATCTTGTTTTCATTTACAATTGCTTGTAACTGTTTATATCCATTTAATGACTAAAAAAGCATGTCCACAATCTGTCCCTGGCTGAATTCCTCTGAATAGTTCACTCGTTCAGAGCAGTATTGGCTTTGCGTGTTGGTTCAGTGACCAGCGTGATTTTTGAATCAATGTAAGACAGGAGAGGGTTTACATTACTGCTACCACAAAATGTAATCAACTGCCTAGCATACTTGTCTGAAGAATTATTAAAGCATAGAATGCAAAGTGGCAGAAATAGAAGTATAATTCTAGTAAAATCATCAAAGGATGCAATAACCGAGTTAGAAAATGCAGTGACAGATCTAATTAACAAACTAAATTGCAATTCAGTCCAAAAATAATTGTCATTAGAAGTAAAATCACATTTCTGTCTGAAGCGTCTCAGCATGTTTGCCGTAGTGATTGCTAAAACTAGAAAGAAACCCACTCTCATTATTTTTTTAATGCAATTATTACACACAAAAATCAGTCATGAAATCCAATATGCCAGTTTAGCAAATGATTCTCAGCTAAGAGCCTTCCCTCTCACACCACAAGGTGCAGATTTAGGCTGGGGCTGCTGGCTTACAGCACTTTGTTTTTGCGCTCATGTTGGAGTCAACATTATTTTTGGATTGACTCCTTCCTCCCAAAGACCTCTGTGTATTCTGACTTAAAACAACAGACCATTTAATTTTAATATTGACCTAATTGCACATCTGAATCTGTTGGAAGCTGTCTAACAAAACAAAAATACCAGTAGGACATGTGCCAACTGCAGTTTAAGTTGGGCTGCTTTTAATAAAAGCTGAAGAGCTGTTGTATTAAGCTCTAACAATGGCTAATACAGCTGCTGAGCTGATTACTTAAGCAACTTCTGGATATATTCACACATCAAATTTGAATTCCAAGTGTTTTGCATACTGTTTCCACCTATATAATTGTCCACTGGCCCTTATCATTATTTATTATGCAAAACTGATTTTTTTCCTTGAAGCGTGAAGAATGAAGTGATTTAGTATGCAAACAGTTAAAACTCTCATGTGGATTCCGATTTCATATGTGTTGATAAATTCACTTACGATGACTGACAGTGTGAGATATTTTGGGGTCATATCGGTCACTCTTTCCATGACACTGATGAAAATGATAAACTAAATGCCAGAAGTGTCCCTGGCGCATCATAGGATGAAATGTGTAAAATGTCAGTGTCTAGCCTATGTCTATTAATAACTAAATATGATTGTGTGTAATGAGCAGAGATTTTCATGTTGATTGAAGTATGATTTCTTTTGATCTTCCAGATGTTGCTGCTTAGAAATTCATATTGCTCTTTTGCTGCTAAATGCATAATGACCTTTTAAAACCTTTTAACTGTTAAAACCCCTATTATTTTCAACAGCATAGTCAAGTTTCCATCTTTCTTTTAATGTTGATTGGAAGTTTCTTTCTCTTTCCATCCTCGTCTTCCCTTTTTGCTTTCTCTGGTGTCCTCTCCCTCTCTCTTTTTTATACTCTTCTTTTCCCCTAATACAATTCTTTAGCAAAGTTCCTGACATCACACAGACTCCTGTGCTCAGAGGGGCAGACAGCATAAGAGGGCAGTTGCCACTTGTGCCATTTCTACCCCTGAATGTTCCAGGTTGTTACCCAGCATTGCTGGAAAATTTGTCCTGAGCAACCATTTCAGGCAAACACCCAGGTCACCTCGCTTCTGAGGTAGAAAAGGAACAAAGGCAGGTGTCAGAAATGAAGAGTGGTGTAGCTGATGTTGATAGTGGAGCAATCTGCTCTGAAGAAAGGAATTGTGGAGCATTGTAAGCTTTCTGCATGAATAATGCATTTGTGTCGCTCATTTTTGGGCTTAGTCACACCCTGCCTTCCACATTTGGCCCCTTTATGGTTGCACCTGTGCATGAATGGTGACTGCCTGAGAGCCTGCAAGAATAAAACGAGTCTCTGAGTAAAGGCAGCAGCAGTAGCAGCAGCAGCAGCGTAAACATCTCTTCATTATTCAGCTTTTGTGCCAATCCCACGTTGGCAGAAGGCTTTCTCTGGCCTGTATGACTCAGCCATGTGAATGCAGGAGCTGCTTCCGCACCCTGAAGGTGTTTCAAGCGCTTGACTGATTCGGGCAGCAAAGAAAGGAATCTCTACTCCTTGCACTTCTGCCAATATGAGTTTAGGATGCTTCAAGAGCTCTGAAGGGGCTTCACAGTGCCCAGATTTCCTCCTCAACACTGCACCACTCCAGCACTGTTCACACCAAAAGGGGCTTGGAACACTACCCAGACCAAACTCCCATTTCGAGCAGGGCCAGCACTGGCTTGAGACCTATTTCACCCAACCCATTACAATTGTTTAGGAGGGGTCTGGAAGGAGAGCTGCACCTGGCTTGTTACATTTGGAATGGTGTATACTTCATAGGTCAAGGGCCAAATCCTCTTTATAGTCTCCTGAGGAAAGGCAGCATCTTCGAGCAGGGCTCCTATATATTACCATGAGGATGAATCTACTTGAAACAGTTTCACCAATTCACTGTAAAAGGACTGTTCTATCTAAATAATTCCAAACCCTCCTTTGGGCCCACGGCCATTCAGCTTAGAAGTTGATTCAGCTCTTCTCATTACCTGGATGCTGGCACAGGGCCACACCTCCAATGTTTTGTGCCCTCTGAAATGGGGAGAGGGTTCATGGATCTATTTAAGCTGTTGTGTATCAGCAAGAAAAAGGATCACTTCTGCTTGGGCAGTATGTAGGTAGAAAAGACAAGAAAGCAAAGTAAAGCATCCATCAAAAGAAATCCCATTTCACCTAGTCTTTTACACCTAGATCTGTTCCTGGAAATATTCAACATAGAGAAAAAAAAGTGTTTTTTGTTTTAATTAAAGATTCTGTGGCAAATATGGCACAATGAGCCAAACCCAAGAAGATCCTAGACCTTTGGAGGCCCAGACCAAGTCTACCATGACAGGTAAAGAGTGTCTGTACCATATGATTATTTAGTGATTAAAAATGCTGTCTGTCATATGGCATCTTTGCAATGTCCTTGTGAAAATAGATGCATTTTTTTTACTGGTGTCCCTGTGGTTTTGTTTGTCCCTAATGCAATAGTGACAGTCCTGGGGCCCTATTGCTCTCAGCTACCTCTGGTTCCTGCGCAATGTGCTGTGTCCTTCATTATATATTCTGGTCCCATCTGGTCTGACAAGCCTTCTCCATCCTCAGAAGCGATTACAAATAATAATGATGACAAAACCCAGAGAATTTTTGCTTTATTTTGAAAATGATTGTTTTGTGTTGCATGGTGGCGCTTCCTGCCTCTCTCTGGGGTCGCCTGGCAACCATTTGCTAGCCTCCTGCCATCAGATCCCTATCGAGCAAGGGCATCTGGAAGCTTGTTTGGGATGGGAACTGCTCCCTTTCACCATCCCTGCTGGCCTTCTGTGGGCAGAGGTGAAGTTACCGTGCATGCAGTGGATTCATGACCATCACTCTGATAGAGGCTATTTAAGCATATTGTAGCAGCTTCATTTGTGTGTTGCCAAAATATTAAAAGAAAAGCTGGTGATAATACAGTATCAACCACCAACACTGCATAATTAAGCATGCATTATTTGTAGTTGATGTTTGTCTGTTTAATAGAATTAAGGATAATTAAGAGGAAACAGTGAGGAGATATCTCTGTACAATATAGCAATCTACCAAAGCAAATGAAACAGGGAAAGCAATGTCTCAGAGTAAGACTGCTTACCCTGTGTGGTGTTTGCTCCTTGTTTCTTCAATAGGTAGGTCACTTATATATCAAAACCATATATTTGTATATGTACATGCATACATACATGGGTTAAGTGAAAAATGACAGATCATGGCTAGGGCACATTAAGATTTTTTTAAGGCATGCTCAAATTTTGAGAGTAGAGGCATTTGCTACATAGGGCTAAGATGGACACAACCCAGCTTTCTCTCATCCGGCATCCCTTCCTTTTGTAGTCACTGAGATGCCCTGTGACTGTTCCTGTCTGATCACATTCCCCACTCTCCTCACCCTGAAGCTAACATCTCTGCACTGGCTGGAGTAAGTCCAAAGGTTGTGAAACGCTGGTTTGGCCACTGGGTTTTGCTACAGGAGTGACAGTGGATGAATGCCTTATGCCAATCCATACCTTGGACAGAGCACTTTCTTCTGATGTCCCAACTTGGGGCTAAGCCTCCTCCCCTGGCTGTGGTGCTACAGATAAATCACCTTTCTGTAGCTGGATAACCCTTCGCATTAAGGGTCTGTTCCTTTAATCAAAAGCAGTAGGGACAGTAGAAGGAGTGTGGCTAAAGATGTATATACTTGAAATATCCAGAGTGCTGAATATATCACCAGCATGGGCCAGAATGGCCTGGGGAACATCTGTGCTTCAGCTTTGCTCAACAAAGACAAATATGTCTCACTCAGTGCTTTGTTCTTACATAAATTTCCATATTGGCAGTATAATTCAATGTATCTTGGTAATTCTGTTAAGGCAGGCTCACCAGTTCCCCCATTTTGGATTCAATAGTAATTGTGTTGATATTACCTGCAGGTATCTTTGTGAGATAATGCTGTTAATGTCACTACTCCAGAAGCTTTATCAATACATTAATTGGTACAGGAAAGTTGACAGCCTGCCCTTACAAGTGCTTGGCTTTGAGCAATCTGAAATTGAAATGATTATTTGAAATTATTTTCTTTTCTGGGGATAGTGCTCTGTGGAAGGACAGCAAGAAGCAGCATCCTTAAATGGCACCCAGGTCTGATGAGTGGATAACAAATGCAGTCACTATTTTGGTTTGTTCCTGTAGTGAAGGCACACCCAAGGGCTTTGGTGAAGGTTAGAGTCTCTGTGCTCAGTACCATGTTACAAACAGCTTGCAATCAAACGTGGATTCATATATAAGAAAATGGAACTATTCCTTTTCAGAAAAATTGAATTCCTTTCCCAACAGGTTGATAAGTCACCTCAGGCAGCAGTAGCTGAAAAGAAGGGACAGCTGCCATAGTGTGCAGCACAGCTTCCCGATGAGGGTCCTATACCTCTAAAAGACTCCAGCAAGATGAGTCCCTGCACTAACACAGAGCTCTGGGGGAAAAACCTGCTCCAAGATAGAAACACCTCTTGTCTTCACTCCTCCAGCATTGCCTTTGCAGACAGGCAGAGTTGGTGGCTCCCGGTGGCAGCCGTGGCTGGCAGACTGCCTTGCTTGGACAAGGCACGTGGCAAAGCCCTCCCCAGTCCCTGGTCCCCAGTCCCTGCCTGGCCAGTCCCTATTGCACAGATGCTGGCAGATACTGTCAGAGACAATGATTACTAATCTGTTTTTTCCTCCTCAGCAACAACTAAAGAAGCAAGTCTAGTTCTCCTTCCCAGGCTTGTCCCTTCCCCCTCTCACCTGATCCAGAATCTGTTCCCACTCACAAGGTTTTCAGGTAGATAACTCAGATACAACTTAGAAAAGCAATCTTCCCCCAGATTGGTGTCTCCCAGCTTTTCCTACAATATTCCTCTAAATATTTTTTTCGGTTGCTTTTGCAGAATTGAATTTTACCTGTAGTAAGGATCAGCCTTGAGCTGACTTTGCACTCTTAAGCTCTGCTGAGAGCTGATCCTGAATTGCAGATTTTGCCTCGATTTTGCAGAGTTCTCTGAGGTCTAGACCTCCTGACACTGCACAAAAAGCCTCGATGAGGTACCACAAAGGGGTAATGAGTGCTACTGCCTGGAAAGGTGATAGAGGCCCCCTCTCTGGAAACAGGGAGGTTGATGGGGCTCTGAGCAACCTGATTTAGTGGGAGATATCCTTTCTCATTCCAAGGGGGTTGGACTGGATGAATTTAAAAGGTCCCTTCTAATCCAAACAGTCTATGATTCTATGAATCTATGAATCTATGAAAGTAGCCTTAATCCAGCTGGTCTACCTTGCACATATGGTTGAAATTTTAGGGACCTGGGCAGAAAGAAAAAGAGATGGATGCAGCAACCAGTCAATCCAAAGGTGTAAGCAACGATAAAGACTTCTAGAGGTTGCTCCTGTCTCCCTTATTTGTGATGCATGAGTAAAAAAGAGGGGACTCACTGGAAGTGTTAGTTGTCTTCATGCCTTTGAAATCTACTCCATCACCCCGTTCTATAAATGCAGGATTCTAGTACTGGATGGTGCCATTTGTTATCTTATGAGCGATATGGCAGGAGTTAGAGCACTGATTTAAGATGGCAATTTTCTAGCTCTCAGCTTTCCTCTGATGCAGGAAGAAATGTTCTCCCATTTCCCAGATCTCCAGCCCTGATTTGCTGTATCCTGGATGAGAACAACCACCATCTCTCCTTTCCAAGCCAAACCAGGGTATAGCCAAGCTGTCGAGTCTCACATGGAAGCGACAGCAAGCAGGAGGGAACCATGCATGGTCAGTGATCAGGCCTGCACAAGTTTTACTATGGCTTTCTCCCAGTTTTTATCCAGTCACGCTGAGCTCCACCAGCAGATCTGCCCCAGCACGGTGCAGCCACAACAGCAACAGGGAAATGGCTGCACTACCCTGGTGGTATCCAAAGCCCTGGCTCATATGGAAGCTGAGAGAGGGTACAGGTGCCTGCTGGTCTGGTTGCTTTAGGAGCAGCAGCCACAACAATGCCGCCTGCACCAGCCACTGCAGCAAAGAGTGTGGGCAAAACTGAGGCTAAATCTGTGTGGATTTAGCTGTCATAATCCAAATATGAAACTGTTGAAAAGGAGCAGTGTTGACAAACTGGACCAGTGTCTGATATTTGTAAACCAGCATGTGTCTGTGTTCATATTTATTCACACCATTCTTCAATGCTCCAGTTCCTAGATTGGTGTGAGGATAGTTCCTTGGAAATTAATAACTGTTAGAGCTTTGTGGCTCAGCGAGTTGTTTACTTCCTTACATCATTAATACTGTCCTTGTAGGGAGGAGGAGTGTTGAAAATAATAAACACTCTTTCCTTCATTAATATGCTGAAGGCTGTGGAAGAAAAGGGAAGATATGACTGCTAGTTACTGTGGGGCCTCAAAATACACAGCTCCCAGCTGGTGCTTCAGTCCGTGCTCAGCTCTTTTCTCCTTGCTGTAATAAAAAAGTGGTACAACCACACAAGCCCAAGTTTGCATCTCTTCTGGCATACTGACTGTTCTGCTGTCTGCCTGTCTATCTGTGTATGTATTGTATACACATCACTTAGAAAACATGCTGGATTTTACATATTGGGTGTGGGTATCACTCATTACAGGAATTCACCCTGGTCCTTGGTTGGGATGCTGGTTCAGTAGGTGGCACTATTTCCTCTGGATTTAGGACCAAATCTGAGTCCCAGCACCACGTCTGGGAGCCTTACGGCCCAGTTTGAGTCAGTTATCAGGGCTGGTTGCTTCTGTGCAGGACGTGAAGCAGCATTTCTGGCCATGGGTGAGAGGGGGCCTGACTTTGGCATTCCAGTCAGAATTAATTTCTGTAGTTTTATTCTGAGTCTATAAATCTCTTTTGCACATTGAGCTGGCCATTGCATTGGTTTTTCACTTTACAGTCTAAAAGCTGCTGTCTGATATTGAATATGTTGTGGTAACTCTCTTAAACTAGTTATTACTAGCAACCCCAGATAGAAATGTGTCCCTATACATTCCTCCCCTCATAATGTTGAATCTTAATTAACTGCTGCTTTTAAAGTGCTTTCAGATCCCCAGAGGGGAAAAAAAAATGTATGGAAGTGAAAGTATTGTTAATTGTTATTTTAGCACTTTAAAAGCATGAACCTGGCCCTGAAAACTAGCCACAAAATAATACACTAATTCCAAATTCTGCATGAGAAAACTCGAGGCCACAAGGGAATTCGAAAGGTTCCTAATTAGGCAGAACTCACAAGGCAGACAAAAACTGGAAGACAAAGGTTAAACAAAAGAGGCAAGAATATATTTCATAGGAATCCAAAACACAAGTCGAGAAATGCAGTGACAGACAGATAGTTGGTGTGGACCCAAGGCCAGGTGCAGATGCACCCGGGGAGATGTCTCCACATTAGCATACATCACTCTGCTCAATGTGCCGGCTAAACCCAGGCCTGAGGTAGCTTGAGCAACTTCCCTGGAGTGACACCAGGGATTTGCTTGGCCCCTTTTGTTTTGCTGATATCACAGGAGTGGAGATGGGGAATCAGACTGACATTGATAACTGCCTGCCATGCAGTCAGGGGAGAGGGTGATCATTTGTGTGCTGTTGGCTCTGCCCCATTGGGTCTTTGGATTTTGTTTTTTTTCCACCCATATTATTATCCTTCCTATTTTTAGAAAATTCTGTAGAGAAAGAACAAGTTGTTAAAAATACTAACTTAAAATAAAAAAAGTCAGTAAAAGCCTTGAGGCCAGATTTACACGGACAGATCAGGATACTAACAACCATTTTATGCTAAGTATAAATGTAAATTTTTAAACTGTCTCCTCCTCCTTTTAATTAAATTTATTTAAACGGGAGATGTTTAATGCTGTAAATACAAAAGTTTCCACTGATCAGTTTTGCCAGGTGCCATGGCACTGGGCTTGCACAGATAGACCTTCACCTGCAATTTGATGACTCTGAGGTGCTTGACATCTGTTTCACTGACAAATTTTCTCTTTCCCAGAGCAGCAGATCGTGAAGCCAACCTTTCCCTCCATATGCCTGCATCTTCTCACAAAACACAGCCAAACACTCCTCCTGGCTACACATGCAAACCCCAGTTCTTTTGAGTATCCCTGAGACAAAATCCCTGCTTTGTGTGTTTTGGGACAGAAACTCACAGCCAGATCTCCCCTCTTCATGGAAACTTTCTGCCAGTGGGGTACTAACTGAGATAGGATGTGGCTGTCTTGGTCAATCCCATAAATTATTCTAAGTGTAATATAAGCCCTTTCCTTTGCATTTGCAGATCAGTATGTACAGACTGAGGCAGCCAGCCCTGCTTCTCCTCCAGTGCAGGTAAGGATCCAGCCCTCAAGGCTGCAGAATCAACTCTTTATGGCTTCTTGTTCCCTGCACCTTAATGAATATGTATGTTTTTCTTGCAGCATGGAATAGCTCAGGTCCCATGAGCACAGCAAGCAGGGAAATGTTTGATTTGTGAGCCTGAGATAGGGAGCAGCAGTAGTTGAAATTCAGGTGCCACAGGGATTTCTGTACAGGATGAGAGCCACGGTATCTATATAATTTAGGTACCAAGGAGGTCTGGAAGATGGCTGGTTTGAAAGTTAGCACATAGACCAGCAGTTAGACACCTCCAGCACCCCAGTGAATCAAGCTCCAGAGGCTTCAGCACAGTATGCAATCCATATTCACATATTTTCATTATTCAAAAAGGTTTTTGCCTGGCCTGGAAATTAGGCACAAAGGGTCTAATTCTGGATGTTGCGTGGATATAACCCTTGGCAACTATCACTGAAGTTGATCAGTAAAACAGTGTTTCACTTTTGCCTCTTTGAGAATGGGATTTTTTCCACACCTAACCAGATAGTTGTTATCAGACTGATCCATACACCTGCATAAGAAAGTGTCTCTTGTTTTACCATTGCCACAGAATTTTCTCTTCAGACATTCAATGCATATCTGAAGGGTCCACAGTTTACACAAAAAATAAAGAGCTACTCTTTCCTTGCTAATCTTTTACTGATGCCACCTGTTCTCAGGATTCAAAAGTTGTTGATCATTTCCCATCCCTGGAAGTGTTTCAGGCCATGTTGGATGAAGCTCTGGGAAACCAGGTCTAGTGCAAGGTGTCCCAGTGCACAGGAGCGATTTGGAACTAGATGCTCTTTAAGGTCCTTCCCAACCCAGACCATCGTTTGATTCTGTGATGAGTCCTTGATTTTCTTGACATAAGTTATGGCATTTAAGTGTAGCACCCTTAAGAGAAAGCCACAAATACTTTATGGAGAGGTACAGCATCTCTCTCTTGGGCTGATCTTTACTAAGTACATGCACGTTTTTAAGGCTAAATATTCCCAAGAAAACCAACCAGAGTTGGTTTTCATTTGTTTTTCCTAGTGAGTCACTGCCCAGGTACTCAGAATTAGATTTTGTGAGGCAGCTCAGCCTTCAGTTCAGTCTGCAAAAATGTTATGTCCTCCTGTACAGACCCTGTGGTCTCACTGCTTCCCTTGCATTTACTCTGATCTTTGGACCTTGTAGCAACAGATCTGTATCACTACAGAGGAAAAAATAACATACAGGAAGAAAAGCAGAAATGGATGTTTAGTGTCCCAGCTGAGCCAAGGTGAGGGACATGGTGGGCCAGCACTGCCAGCAGCAGGGGGATGTGCAGGGTTAGGGGCTCTACCCCAGAGAAGTGAACTGTGAGCTTGCCCTCTCTGCCTGTAGAAACGTCCCCCTTAGAGGTGAACAAGTGTCATTCCTCTGTAAAATCCACCCCACAAACCTGCCAGCACAGCTCCCTCTCTGCCATGCATGTAACAAACTAGACTCAAATACTTTAATTAGAGAATGCTACCATTACACACACCACACAGCAATCTGGGAGGGGAGTGGGAGAGAGGACCTAAGACGTGATGCTAGCTGTGACAGGAGAAAATGGGTTGCCTTTCTTCTGTGTTTCAGCCTAATTATTGCACTGAGAGTCTGTCTTGACTGGTGTCTTAGAGCTTTAGGGCTCAGTGCTGAAAGCAGGATAAGTGCCAGGAGCCAGGGAATGGGGTACTTGGTACAAAACAACAAAAAACATCTTCATGAAGGCAGTGGCCTGCAGGACTCTAATTAGCTCTGGTAGCAGCAGGGCCCAGCTGTGATGCTGAACACTGATCTGAAGCTTGAAGAGACTGGCCAGCCACAAGCAGGCTCCATAGCTGTGCCAGAAAAGAAGGGAACAGAGGAAAATTCTGCCACAGTGACATGAAAGAATGCTCAGAAGGTGTCTCGGGTTCCTGTGCCAGCTGGCTGAGTGGCTGCAGAGCCTGCGTATAAAGACCACTTTCTGGGAAATGGAAAGACATCTATGTTTAATATTAGAGCTTGTGACTCATTTTTTCTATTTGCTACCCGAACTGCAAAACCAAACAGAGTCTCCAATCTTCCTTCCTATGACCTTCAATCATCTGTTGGAAAGACACATCACTTGGATGAAATGGAGAGGATTTATTCAGAAATTTCACTAATCGAGATGAAGCAACCTCTGTGCTGCATTTGTCCATCTTTCCTCGAAGACTAAAGATGAGATGGGTCACACAAAAGGCAGAATTTTCCATCAGTCTGACCTCCCAGTACAGTCTTCATATTTTGTTGAATGCAGGAAGCCGATAACCTTATACTTGTCATGTTTTCACAGATCTGTGCCTCTTTTCATCATATTCCTCCAGGCAATTCCATGTCTATTTTGTACTTAACCTCATAGTTCTGTTTGGCATAGCAGGTTGCCTATTCCTTTGCTTTTGCACATTTCTTTTGTTTAAGAAAGAATCCCATCCTAATCCCTTGAATTTGCCCATGATTTTGCCATGAATCCCTCAACAGAAAAAAAAAAAAGGTACAAAATATACAAAATCTGTCAGAACCCGGAAAAAAGAGCATCCCAAAGAACATCAGTGTTAAATACTGTTGTTTACCCATGCACTCCAAATGCATTAATAGGTTAGAAAATGGAGATGAGTCTAGGTTAAACAGACAGCTTTGTCACTTTGCAGATGACAGGCCTTTAGACTTACAAGATAAATAAGACAATTCAAGCGTGGCTTTACCACTCAACATACTCCTCCTTATGTTCTTACAAAAGCTTATGCAATTGTGTACTGATGTAAAAGGCACTTTCCTGCCTGTAATTATTTATGCAATCAGTAAGAAAAAATTCATGATGAACTAGAGTCAACCTCTGATCATTCTAATTTGAATGTTGGATGAAGAAAAAATGTCACAGGCAGCCAGCATCCTGGAAAAGAGAAGATCTGTAGGGTCACTGACAGGAGACTGGCAGTGAGTTGTCACAGTAGACTTCACTGGTTATTTGGTGTCTTTCTGTGAATCATCTGGTCTTTTGCTCCTTGATCACAGGCTTAGGCTCCCCTGCATGCAAGACAGATGCCTCATTTGTGGGTACCAACAGGAGTCATGTCTAAGATGAATGTTGAACTGCTCAAATCTGTTAAAATGGAGAAACTTCTGGGCACAGCTGAAAATACGACATGTATTGCCTCAGGAATACTGGTGCTTGAGGCTGTGATGCCTGCAGATTTTTAGATGCCCCTTGATTTCATGAAGAAGGGGGAGAAATCTGTGGCTTGATGTCCGGCGGATAGCTGGCCATGAACAGAGTGCTGGACCCCCACAAAATCCCATCTGTGCTTTTGTATCTGGTTTGGGCTCCAGCTGAAGAAGGATAGGAAGAAACTGCCGCATGTGTAGTGGAGACCTACCAAAATGGCATGAGGTTGAGAGCACATGGCTCACAAGAAGAGGCCAAGGAAGTTGAGCCTGTCCTGCCTTCCTGGAGACAAGGCTAAGGGACAAACGTGTAACTAGAAGGACTTGATGGGCAGCAACAAACACAGAAGACCCAAGCCCTTCTTGGTAGTGCCAGGCACTACAAGAAGGGCTAAGACCACAAAATGAGATTTTGGATTTCAGTCTGAACATTAGGAAAAGATTTCAGCAGGGGGCACAGCAGTGGAAGAACTCACCAGAAATGTTGTTCAACCTCCATGTTTTGAAGTTTGCACATCTCAGCTACAAAAAGCTTCAGGCCTGGTCCCATGTGGGGGATGAGTAAAATGATGGAGACTAGAGATCTCCAGATGTCCATTGCAACCAGCATTTCTGTGATTCTGTGATTAAAAAGATTTTTAGCATATTTTGTAGCTGAAATGCAGTTCCAGACTTCTCAAGTGAGACTAAGTCATAGCAAGAGACTAGAACACAAAGAAATGAGAGCAAAAGTTTTGCTCTAAAAACCAATGCACCAGAAAATTGGAAGAATTTTATCCATACACTATTGTAAGCGGAAGAGCTGCGTGTTTGCCACTGAATGGGCTGACGGTGAGTTTCTCATCACGGTGTGAAGAGTTAGGGATAACTTCAGAAGGAGCCTGCTGGAAGGAAACTCTGCTTGCTGGAGTGGTGAAAAGCTATCTCTCAGCTGACAGCAGAACAAAGTCTTTCTATGCTCTAAAATGTTTCTCACAGAGACCAAAGAGTGAGTGTGTGTGTGGGGCCCCTTCTATCTCTTGACAGTGGTTGTGCTCTGGATTAAAACGTTGGTGAGAGAGAAGGAGATACCTTGGGGAGAGAAGTCAGCATTAATTTTACTGTCGCTGTGTTCTGCAGCAAGCAATACTGAAGTCTTGGGCTTGCAGATGTGGTGATACCCCTAATTTAGTTTGTAACAAAGAAGTCTGTTGTACACACACACACACACACATCTACCTCTTTCAAATACCCTCTAGCACCACTCACCACATACTTCCTATGTGATTAACACATTCCTGTCAGGTGGGAAAAAATAGTTTTTGCTGTACTCCAAGTTTTTGACTGTCTGGGCTGGCAGCTGCACGGGGAGCACAGAGTGCACTCCATGTCAGCTAATCCCATGTGTCAAACTGAAGAAGGAAATTGCAGCTATGCCAGGCACACAGCGGTGTGCATGAGTATGAAACCTAAAAAAGAAATAAACTTGTAGATCTCCGTGGATCTATTTAAATACAATATTTCATTCCATTCTGTGTAGCTTTTTATACAGTTCTCATCACCATAGCAACAGAGGTCCGGCTCTTCAAATGGTATTTAGGTGTCTTTCAGCACCCAAATCTGTCAGCTGGGTGCTATTGCAGTCACAAAAACATTATTAAGCCTCCACACACTCCTGTGTTTATTCAAAGTTCCTGGATACAGGTGCTGCCCATAGCTGGGAATATGTTAAATGTTTCAGCTCAAGCTGAAACAGGACTTAAAAGATAACCCAATGCAGAATTTTCCCACTTCACTATCGAGTACCTTTGAAACCCCGGGAAGATGGTTAAATGAGCTGTGGTTCACCCAGTGGACAGCCTAGGGACAAATATGGCCCTATATTCATTATTACCTCTGGCAGCCTTGCCACCCTGGCAGCCCCCTCCAGCTTGGTGGTTAACGAACTGGTATGTGACAGGCGGGTTCAAATTTTGCTCTGAATCATTTGATGTAGAGAAATACGACTCCTCTCCCACATCCTACTATAACTCTACTGCCAGCTCTCCCTGTTTGAATGAACATGCTCAAGCAAAAAAAATTTCCTCTGCGGAACACCTTCCCCTCAGGGGAATGGTTCAAATTTTGCCTCAAATGAAGCAAAACCAGGGAACTGAGCTGGAGTTTCCTGCAGCACAAGATTAACAATCATCTGTCATGGTTTCGTTCCATTATCTTTTTGTAAAGGGAGATACGTATGCAGGGGGATTTTTAAAATATACATATTTCTGTGCATATAAATTGTGTCCCTCTTTGCATTCTTTTACCTGGGCGAATAGTGTGTGTGTACTTAACAGCATTGCACAGCTTTTGCGTGCATAAATATTGTTGTGTACATTTTTCATTCCCCCTCTCTAAATAGCTCGATATATGTGGAATGCAGTGACGTTTATGTTCAGGCAGTGTGCAAGGCTGTGCATGGATGTGCCCTGTGTGATGGGGGAAGGGGATCTCCTTGACACAATACTTATTAGTATCATCAATCACTGGGGATGTCATTTCCAAATTCCCTTTCCCTTACCTAATTTGCTAAACCTAATTCTTTATCACACTACAAAACCCAGCATGAGAGATGGAAGTGATAATAAGAGATGGCTTGCTCTACTGTACAGAGGCAATGTCAACCTGGCACCTTCTGGAGGGATTTCCCATTTTCTCTCTTTCCATGTAGGTTGCTCTGTATCTGTTCAGCCCAGAGCAATTAGAAGCCCATTGCGTCCCTGTTTTACTGTGGCTTTATTTACTTCAGGCTCCTTAGTGAGATCTTTAGTTGCTGGAGTCCCTTAGTCAAGAATTTTGCTTGATTTGTCTGCTGGTGCTTTCTTGGCTTATTTGCTACGGCATCCAGTTCAGGACACCTCCAAAATGCTCTTCATTAATCTCTGACAACAACCTAAGGCTATATACTTTTTTTTTTCATGTCTGGCACTAAATTAGCCAAAGACCTTTATCAAAAACTTGCCTTATTGAATTTGCCAGTCCTGTGCTACTTGTGCAAATAAATGCACATCTGTAAAACTTGGAGGGAGGAAAACAGCAAGCCATGTGTGGAATCTAAACTACTGACTGAAAACTCCCATCCTGATGTGGACAGTGCCAGGATCTCATCCTATATGTACTGTCACTTCCATTCCATATGCAAGTCCTCTTCCTGTCAATGAATTTAACTCACCAGAAATCATTGATTTCCCTGGGTTTGTTCACAGGATTGTCCTACACACAGACTCCTAATGGAATTAATGGATCTGCATCCTGCCCAAATAGATTATAGTACTGGATTTGGGCTCAATTATTCATGGACATGACTTTGTTTCACCAGCAGACCTTAAAAATACACAGCATCTTCTCTCAGTTGTTATAAAGAGGATGCCAGAGAAAGAGAACAGAAACATGTGAAAACTGTAATAATAAAGGCAGGTCAGAAGACTTAGGAGGAGACGACCTTCAATATTTCATGCACATTAAGGGAAAAAAACTCAAACAAGCTCAGTTTTTCATAAAACAGGGAAGGTGCATCCAGTGTGTAAAGCTTTTAACACCAGCATAAAGAATCAGTGAAGCCTGACTCTTATATTTGATGAGAAATAAGTAAGACTCAGAATACAAAGTTGTCACCAATTAGCAGAATCTCAGCTAAAAGTGTGAATATTTTTAGAAAACTGAAAGGATTTGAGACTTATTTTTAAACAAAGAAGAGGTTTTAATCAGATGAAGAGATGGATATTATGAGGGATGCTTTACAAAAATCTTTTGGGAATTTGGTTGCTTAGTGCCAGAAGGAATGGTACTTAACTCTTTTTTTTTTTCTCTTTTTTTTTTTTTTTCTCTTTGAACATCTGTAATTCCCCCAGTGACAACACAGTCCCTTGAGCCAGACCATTGGGACTCCCTGTTCAGATGCTGTCATGATGACATCAGTCTTGGTGGGAGCACAGGAAATAACACTGTGGATTTTCACCATGCTGAAGATTCACCAAAGCCAGAGTGTTTATATGAGCCCGGTAAAACTGACCTCACTGGGAAGGTCCTACTAAAAAGATGAAAAACCAACAACTCAGGCCAAGAGCAGTTAGGATTTACTAGAAAGTTGGGAAAGAACGTTTCTGGCAGAGAAGCTGCAATAACAGGAGATGTGCAATGAAGGATCTGCTTTGATACCCCGGATTTGTAGTGCTGCACCTCAGCCACCCTGAGTGCCCCCCAGGCAGTCAAGCACTGAAAGCTTTGTTACTTGAATGCCCCAGGGGCAGCAGCAAGAATTCCAACCATGAACTCTGCTATTTGCCCAGAGGTTCTGAGATGCCCCAAACTGCTGTTCCTTTGCAGAGAAGGTACCTGTTTGCTCAGCTTCCTCACTGAAAGCCATGTTCAAACAGCAACAGCTGAAAAAAAAAGGCTTAAACAAGGTATTTGAGATTGCAAAAGCTCTTCTGAGCAGGGATTGACTACTACATTTACCCAGTGCTCTGCATTCAGTTCCTGGTTAGCTTTTAGGCAGCTCTGTAAAATCTTCTCCAAGGAGAATATGAAATCTTTTTAGGCTAGAAAATTTCAGTATTTCTATGTGAGAAGTATCTAACATAAAAAACCCCCTCTGCTTGTTACAACCCAGATATTTATGGTAAATATTCTCTGATCTTGTGATTTCACACCAAAAGATATTCATGTCTCTGCCAAATGTCCAAGGAAAGGCACCATTAAACTCCTTATGTCCCATTGAATACCCATAAACAAACCTACCAGATTAAGTCTTTTCTAGAGCTGTAAGTACCTAATGGAAATGCCTTTTAGCATAGGTAGGCTACAAGGAATGCAGCAAAACCTTGGCACTGAAATGACAAATTGCTTTTCAATGGCTGTTTGCCTCTCCAGATCTGGAACTACAACTCCTCCCTACAGTAAATCCTCCAATATTCAGATTGTCTGAGGAGTATGGATATTGTTTTAGCCTTTTGTAGAAGAGTTAAAGAGTAAAAAATTAAATAAATTTTAAGTGTAAAATTATGTGTGATTAGACACAGATAGCAAACCTCAATTCCTGCATATTTTGTAAAGGCTGGGAGAAGTCTTTTTTGCATAAAATCTTCTATGAGAAAACATTTAAAAATATTTCACTAAGTAATTGTGGCCATATCTGCCACAGGCAAAGGAGCAAACTCTATACAGATGATGAATTTGAGAGCTATTTATCTTAACTAGACCATAAGAACCAACTGCAAAGATGGGCAAAGCTCTTAACCCCAGTGGCTGGGTTTCCACTTCTCCAGGGCAGGTGGAATTTAGCCAGATGTCTGTTTTTTTTCAGTCTGTAGAATATTAAAGAAGATGCTAAATTGTTGCAAAGATACAACTTTCTTGCATTCTTTGAAAACAATATTATACTCCATGGCGTGGAAATTTTTGGCAGTTAAGTATCTTATTTTTTGCATTGGGCCTTCATCAGACACGGTAGTCCTGTAAGACCATTTAATACTGTGCCTGGTAAATTTTCTCAACAAGTCTGGAAGATTTGTTGTATTTAGATGAACACCACAGCCATTTGGTTGGACTGTGCTAGGAAAAATATTACTTTTGCAAACCCACCAAGTCGTGTACTGAGGTGCCATTCAAGCTAGAAAGGTTATGAAGGCAGTTGGCCCAATCTTCCTGCTGCTCAAAGAGCTGTGCACTAATTTTGGCCCAGGAGCCAGCTGTAGGCTTATTTAAAATATCAGCAACTTTCACCTTGGTGTAAGGTTTAGTGAAACTCATTGGTTTTAATTTGCAGCTTTGAGAAGTGTAACCATCTATGTTTTATAGATTTTTCTTTTCCTGTGAGGAAACTCATCAACTTTGATGTCTGTAACTATTGATTCTCTGCATTAAGGGATTGGTAAAACAGATTAAGCACAATAGCATGTTAATTAAGACCATGTTTCAGCTTTCCAAAATTACTCTCTTTTTTGCAGATAGCTGATGAATTGACTGGCATTAGAGACCATCCAGCCCAAGAAGCCAGAAGGTACAGATCACAAGGGAAATCATGCACATACCCAGGAGAAGGTTTGGAGAGAGTGCAATCCCATTTTCACAATGTCCTGTGTGGGTCTGTTGTATCCAAATCTTTAGTGATGCTAACAGGATACTCCACATATGCAGAGCCTGTCAGATCTTCAGCCAGGTTGAGACAGGATTTGCCATGCATGAAAATTCCAGGATGAGGCGTCAAGACTAGAAACAGGACCTTGTCCCACAGAAAGATGTTCTGTCACACAGAGCCAGTTTATCAGCCCAGGAACCTCTTCAAGTTTTCTATTACCTTCAACTAAAGCAACTATTTGCCTCCTTCCATTGTTAACTTTCATGTGTTTTGTGCAGTTAGGCTTTAATCTTTGGAGCAGAGCTTGCAGAGGGTTTGTGCCAGTGTGGAGGGTGCAAACCTGAGCTGGGACATCATGGGGGCTGCCCTGGGTAAGCACCAGTTTTCATCGGAAAGGAAAATCCAAATGCCTTTGTGTTGTGTTCTCCCACCTTGGTCCTCCCAGTGCCCTGCTCTGGAGATTGGGCCCTCTGCCTGCCTTTCCCCCCAGCTTTGCTCTGCCTTTCCCAAGCCCTATTTCTGACTGCACACTCACAAACTGGGTTTTGTTCAGAGGCTGCAAACCGCAGGGCCAGCTCAGCTGGCATTAGTGTCAGAGAAGTATTTCTTGGCAGTTTTCAAAAGAAAAAAATGGAAAGTTGAGTATCATCTAATGCGAAATGTGCTAGAATGCCTATGCTGTACTTCTCTGCAAGGCCTGAGGCTCCAGCTACCTGAAAAAGCTGATAAAAGCTGCTGTCATCCAGTGATTCAGCTCCCCTCTCTACAATGGCTCTGGCCCAGCTCTGTGTGGACAGCTCACAACACGAAGGAANATAACATAACATTTTTCTCTCTAACACGGAGAGATATGCACTTAATGGGTGGACTCTTGGATGGATGAGGAATTGGCTGCATGTTTACACCCACAGGGTAGTGGTCAACAGCTCAATGTCCAAATGGAGATCAGAAACAAGTGGTGCCCTCAGGGGTCTGTACTGGGGCCAGTGTTATTTGATGTCTTCACCAATGACACAGACAGTCAATGAGACTGAGTGCACCCTCAGCAAGAGTACAGATGGCACCAGGCTGAGTGGTGTGCTTGGCGTGCCCGAGGGATGGGATCCAGCCGGAGGGACCTGGACAAGTTGGAGAAGTGTCCCATGGGAACTTTGCAATATTGAACAAGGGCGAGTGTAAAGTGCTGCTCCTGGGTCAGGCCAACCCCCAGCATCAATCTGGCTTGGGGGACGAAGGGATTGAGATCAGCTTTGCCCAGAAGGACTTGGGAGGTGATGGTGGAAGAAAGGCTGGACATGAGAGAGCAGTGTGCACTTGCAGCCCAGCGGGACTACTGTATCTAAAGCTGCATCAAAAGCAGTGTGGCCAGCATGTGAAAGAGTATGATTCTGCCCCTCTACTCTGCTCTTGTGAGACCCCACCTGGAGTGCTCTGTCCAGTTTGGGGGTCCCCAACCTTGTAAAGACATGGACCTGTTGGAGCAGAGTCCAGAGACCACAAAAATGGTCAGAGGTTTGAAGCACCTCTCCTACAAAGACAGTCTGAGAGAGCTGGGATTGTTCAGCCTGGAGAAGAGAAAGCTTCAGGAAGACTTTAGAACTCCTTGCAGTACCTAAAGGGGTGTATAAGAAAGATGAGGACAGGATCTGCAGTGACAAACATGAGGTAATGATTTTAAAAAACAAGGGTAGACTCGATATAAGGAAGAATATTTTTATGGTAAGTGTGGAGGGACAGTGGCCCAGGTTGCTCAGAGATGTGGTAGATGCCCCATGCCTGGAAACATTGCAGGTCAGGTTGTACAGGCTTTCAGAGCAACCTGATCTTATTGAAGTTACCCCTGCTTATTGCAGTGGGAATGGGCTTTTAAAAGCTCTTTCCAACCCAGACTGTTTGGCTAGTCATTGATTCTGATGCAGGCTGGTAGTTAGTGCTGCTATTCATTCCAGTTTCCTTTGCATTGAAGTGTTAGTTCTGCAAATGCCCAGTGCTCTTCTGATGTATTCAGTCAGAAAAAATGATAAGAGTTTGCTTTTTATGCAATTATGTGGATTACTTTTTTAGCTATTCTGTCTGTGAGCGAGAAAAACTGAATCAATGTCCAAGGGGTGTCTCTGGTGGTAGATCAGGCTGGTCTGATCCACTGCCAGAAAGACACAGTACCATGTGGGCAGAGAGTCGCTTCCAACAGCAAAATCCCCTCTCCATTTCTTCCCCATGCTCATTACCTAGTGCAAGGATATCCAGCAGACTCTTGCCCCTCTTAACATCATGCAAGCTTTAATGTTTTTTTGTCCAAAAAAAAAAAAAATTGTTAGCACAGCATTTCAAGGCCATGTACCTTGCTGTACCCTGTTAATTTCATTTTCATTTGGGTGAATAGAAATATTGAGGAACATGAGCTATACAGCTTTTGAATATTTTTAAAAATTACATCTTTCCTGAGTAGATGGGAGTATGCTAAATGTGTGTATCTTTTAGAAGAAGCCTCAATTTTATTATTGTCATGCTTTCCCACTTTCACCGTTTTCTGGAAGGAAGAGGGTTATTTTGTTCAGAGATTATTTTAGCTGGTTCTATGCATTTTTCTGAACTGAATTCTTGCCCCCTCCCCACAAAGCTTTCTTTTAATAACAGTTGTTTTTTCTTTGCAACTGCTGGGTAGAGGAGTCCAATAAACCCCTCCTTGGGTTCCTTCCAGAAATAAATTAAAAAAAAAAATCATCTCAGCTGTCATTCAGGCCTGCCTTTTCATTAATTCTATTGCAATGTATTTTATGTGACCATGTGCCTGCCTTTGCAACAGCAAGGAATCTCAGTGGGATGGAGCAGCTTAATCGATCAGCAATCCTGGTCACCCAGAAAGAGTGTTAATTGGCCTCGGTACTTGAAGCATGTGACACTGCCTGACCTAATCATCAGAACTGGAGAAGTCAATAAATTAGGGGAGAAATGCAGATGGATAAAATAAAGACCCTGCTCTATACAACACGCTGTGAACGTCATTCCTGAATAGTGCTATATGGAAAAGCCAAGTCAAGCATATTCTGGATAAGGCCCAGGGGAGCTAAGAGCAAGAATAATTTCATGTTTTCAGAGTTTCACCTTTTAGTCTTCCATCACGTACACTTGATATGTCTCAGCAATTTGTCTGAAGGCTCCTAACTGAACCTGTGAAAATTATTCATTCTCCCACTCTAATAACCAGCAGTGTAGTTTGCCTCGCTCCTGCAGTCCCTGGGGATGGGCTGAGGCTGGCCAAGCCAATGTGGCCTGGTCAGGGGTTTGGCAGCCACATGCCCAGGCTCACCTCCCTCTGAGAGAGGAACAGTGTTCCCATAAAATTTCACGTCTGGGTTAAATACTGCAGGTGAGATCTCGGCTCCCTCTGTCACCATGGGAGCGTGTTTGCTTTGTCACAGGGTCCAGCATTTAACTTCTGATGAGCAAATAACTTCAGGCTGATAATTTAGACCCATGAAGAGGCTCCCACAGAACAGCCAGTGAAGGAGAGTGGATTGCCCTTGGAGATAGGGCAACCCACTGTCAGGGCAGTGTCCTGCCAGCCTTATTGAAAGTTCTCCCTTCCCTGTGCTGCAGGAGGAGGACTTTGCTCCCTGGAGCCAGCAGGGGTGATTTTCCAAGTGTTGGCTGCAAAGAAAGTACCATATGCAAGCCCAAGGCTTTCCCAGTAAACGTGGAAAGGATTGCCCTAGTGACTGAAGTATGCAGGATGTAGGCCCAGGCAGAAGCTGGTGAGATAGAAGAGTCCAGAGTCCCAAGCCTGCCCTCTTATGTGGAATGGCTGTGTAGGGATAGAACCCTTAACACCCCCTCTGTGGGACTAGGCAGTGACAGGATTGGATGTGGAATAACAAAGCTCTTCGTCCTGCTTGCTCCAAAGGCGGTGAGTACTGTAGTGAGACCTGAATCTTGCCTTAAATGTTCAGAAAAAGAAGGAAATAAATATAAATGCCCAGTAAATGCATCTGTCAGACAACAAATTAAAGGGAGGATGGTGTAAGGTATCACTGCACTGGTTTTGTCTGGGATACAGTTAATTTTCTTCACAATTTCTAGTATGAGGCTGTGTTTGGATCTGTGCTGGAAACAGCTTTGATAATGTAGAGATGTTTTTGTAATTGCTGAGCAGGGCCAAGCACAGAGCCAAGGCCTTTTCTGCTTTTCATACCACCCTGCCAGCAAAGGTGGCTGGAGGTGCTCAAGATACTGGAAGGAAACAGAGCCAGGACAGCTGACCCCAGCTGGGCCAAGGGGTGTCCCACACCATATGGCATCATGCTCAGTGTATGAAGCAGGGGGAAGAAGGAGGGAGTGGAGAACATTTGGAATGATGGTGGTTTTTTTCCCAAGTCACTGCTAGGTGTGATGGAGCCCTGCTTTCCTGGGAATGACTGAGCACCTGCCGGCCCATGGGAAGTGGTAAATGAATCCTTTGATTTGCTTTGCACATAGTGTGGCTTTTGCTTTACCAGTTAAAATGTCTTTATCTCAACCCACGACTTTTCCAGCTTTTACCCTTCTATAGATTTTCAGTTTCCTACTAGTTAGAACCACCTTGTGTTGGTGGAATCACTGGAGGGGACTGGTGGGACAGGCACTGCTGCCAACCAGGTATGGGGATGCCTGCAGATCCAGGATAACTCCCAGATCCCATCAGAGCCAATGATGTCTCCTACACCAAAAATTATTAATGTCCAACCATGAGTAAGTGAACATGTGCCTGGTAGGAGTGCTGTGATGCTGTTTTATCCAGCACAAATGTCTGGAGGGACATTTATCCATCTGTTGGCCATCCACATAACTGTGCTCTTATTTATTATCTATTTTTTTCCTGCTGTTGTTTATTTATGTCTAGATCTGTAAGAGATATATATCTCTCTAAACCAGCTCCAAAGATAGTTGCACAGATAAACATCTGTTGCAAGGTATGGTCCACAGAGAGAAAATACTGTGTTAGCAGAGAAACCAACACAACATTGCAGTCAAAAGTCATAGGTGCAGTCCTATTAGTTGCAACTGGTCAGCAGAATGCGTTTTCAAAAATAGACAGAGCTGAAGAAGAAAAACTCAGAGAGAAAGTTAGCAGGGTGCTACAAACTCATTTGGTGGCCCTTCAAGTGCCAGAAGATGTTCAGAGACAGCAGAGCTCCTGATGTTAAGTCAAATGTGAAAGGAAAGTAAACGGGATTATTGTAGCCTGGCAGACACAAAGGAACTTAAGGAATAGGAGCAATAAAGTCTCCAGACCGGCCAGGTGAAAAGTGCAAACCCATCCTGTCCCTTCTGTCCATAGTTCACTTTTTCCCAGAGCCAACAAAAATTATCTGGGCCATATTCTATACCTGCTGGCCTTTCAGTGGGGCAGACAGAATTTTTAAATAACAATAATAAAGCATTCCATTTGTATTTTAATAAAACATTTCTTTTTATCAGATTACCAGGCCTGTCATGATTCACCTCTGAACCCTTCAGTTGACTAATGAATTTATGTCCTTCTCTCTAGGGGAATAAGATCTTGTCATTCACAAAATGATGCCATTATCAGTATATCTCATTCTGAGGTGAGGCAGGGAATGAAATGCCTGCTCAGCTTCCTTGGTGCTGGTCTCTCTTTCCTCCTGTGTTTGGTGCTGTAAGAAGGCAGACCATTGTTTAGCTCCAGCCCTGTTGTGCTCAAGGGCTGCTGTCTGGTCTCAGAGCCTTTGAGGTCAGGACAGACCACAGTGTGCAGTGGAAAACCTCACACCTTTGTCGCTTCTCAGACCAGGAGCTGCTTCTTCTGTTACTGCACAAAAGCTCCTTCATTGACTCAGTTTGGGCACAAAGTGAGCGCAATAGGCTCCTCTATCCTTCACCAAAAGGTTGAATAAGAGTGAAATTTTGGCTGGAGCATGGTGAAAAGAAGGCTGGACTGTGAGCCAGGAGGTGATTCTGCATCTCTGGCATGGACAAGGTGCTAACCCATATGGTAGCAAAATCCCCCAGATGGCTTCAAACTTTGCTGGAGACAGTTTGCCTTCCATCCTCATCTATTCCTGAGCCACTTCACACCATGCCAGGGCAGCTTCTCCACTCTGGTTCAGGATCCCAGAGCTGCTGCCTACCACCCTCACCCTCATTGTGGGTAACTGGAGAATTTAAGTGTGAAGATGGCTGAAGAGCAAACCTGTGTCACAGCATAGAGGGCAGACCTTGGTGCTGGAACACCGTCTGGTATTGGTTTTATAGTCTCTAGCTAAGAAAGAAAAACAAATGTCTTGTTTTCCCCTAACTTTTAAGTGCCAGTTTTCCATAATCCTTGCACAAATCTGGCCTATGCAGGGGCAATCCTCACTCCCAGCTTTGCGCTGCAGTCCTCCTGGCACAGCAGTGAGGATTTGTGGGAGCTGGGTCTAGCAGCTGCCTGTTGGCAGTGCAACATTCCCACTCCCAAGAGATGCAGTGTCCCTGATCACAGCCCTGAACATACTGGGGAATGACAACTTCCATGGGAGACCTAAAGCCAGGTGGGAGTCCTTCCACATCTCACGATGCTTTCCTTCTGCAAGGGAGGCTATTTCAGTAATTCCCTGCCTGTCTAATGCTCAGCTGTATTTCCCACTGGGGAATAGTATTTTTCTGCTCTTAGCCCACGGATAATTCTGGGCTAAGTAATTTACCACTGTTCCTTTCTCTCTGCTGATTTGGAAGAATGCTGAAAGGATTATCTGGGACTACTACTTAATTTTTAGCTGTTTGGATTAGAGGAAGATAATCTCACCTTCTATACCTACATTACTTAATGAAGGGTAGGGGAGCAGATGGTGTGGGGAGAGGAAAGTGTGTGTGTAAGTAAATATTTATTGGAGGGTTTAGAAAAATACCTGTGAGTAGTACAGTGCTGTGCTCTCACCTCTTGTCTCCTGTAAGGTCTAACCTGCCAGTGCATTCCCTGACCCTGGATATGGGCAGGAGAAGTTTATCAAGTTTATCCTTACGCTTCCTTTCCTTCTTGCCCAATCCTCCATATCTTGTTGTGCATTAAAGGGAAACTCAGACAAGTAATTAAATTACTTTTCCCTGACATAAAATACTTAATAATATTAAATGAGCTTTCATGGATGCCAAAAGTAAAAGCTATAATGGCACTTTCAGCCTGCATTAAATTGTTAATTAATTGACATACTTTAGAAATGGTGTAACTCATGCAGCATCAGCCATCTATTCTGAAGAAACATTTAAAATGGGATGGTCTCAATGACTCACACTGGTCAGATGCAGCTAGACATGTATATATAGCTACAGAAATCTGCTTTAGGAGGGGGGACCAGCACTGGTTATGCATGGCAGGGCTGCTTGTGTCTGCCATTTACATAGATCCTGCTTTTACAGGACTGGAGTTCACCAAGGAGAATTAAAAAAAAAACGTTTTCAAGCCAGCACGCTGCTAAAAAAAAGAACTTTTGTGGACATTTATGTGATTCTGTGTATGTTAGATGTTGTGTTGGCAACTTACAGAAAAGCAAGTTAGATGCAGAAAAAGAAGATCTGTAAAGATCTTCCAGGATAAATACCTATAGCACTGACAAAAAAAGTGGTTGCAAAAAAAAAAGTGGTTGTGGTGTTTTTGCGTTTTTGGTGGTTTTTTTTTTTTTTTTTTTTTTTTTTTTTTTTTTTTAGAAAAAAAAAATTNAAGAACAAGATTATTCAAGACTTGCTCAGCAGTGAGATGACAGCTCTGGCAGATCATTACTAAGATGTCCATCAGTTCCATTCCTTGCTGAATGTGATGATACGGGAACCTCCGCTGTAAGGTCTCTGCTGTAGAGCAAGCACCCACATCTTTCCTGTAAGATTCTATTCTTGTGCCTCACATTCTTATGTCAGAGGGGGACCAGCCTACAGAGTACACCCATCTTCATTTGGCCTCTTGGCCATGGAGGACAAAAGAGGTGGAAGTTGAGCAGGGCAGAAATGTGGCACAGTTGAGAATCCAACAAGGATCTGGTTCAGCAAACAGATCCATAACAAAATCTTCCAGAACAAAATACCTGGATGTCTATGAGCCAGTAGTGCACCAAGTCATGTTTTATTTCCCAAGTCATCTCATTAGCCCATCATGTTGTTATAGTGTCTTTATTCTCTGAACTGCAGAGAAAAAATTAAAAAGGTAATTAAACATAACAAACACAATCGTAACGTTTCTTCAAAAAGATCAGTATTTAGTGCAATAACTGTAAGGACAGCCAAATCCTACCTAACTGCTTAGGAGCACAGTTTGGCTTGGTTGCCTGTCTTGAGGGTCTTTGCAATGGAAATATATGGCATGGGCAGAAAGGTAATTAATTCCTGATTAACCCTAACAGATCCCAGCTTGTTACTTCAGCTTCTATATTACCATATTTAAATATAATGAAAATGTCATGTCTTCTTAGAATGAGGAGCAGAACAGATGAGAAAATCAATGCTAAAGACCTTCTGTTCTGCAAGGAACACCTCACTGGGTCAGGCCACTTACCCAGCTCTTTCAGCCATGCACAGCTAGACATAGCAGATGTTAAACCTCCTTCTTCAAAAAGCGATGTGTATTCCTGCTTATGGAAAGAAATGTCTCAAGAATCAAAGGGTTTTTCTGGAAAAAGGGGAATTTTGTTTTTCCCCTTCAGCTTTTACCAGAGCTCTGGCTTCCTTTCAGCCTTGGCAATGCTTTTATCAGGATCACAAAGCTGTTGGTCCACTTTTGCCTCTGCTCAACGGCTCAGGTGTAGCATCAGGAACACCTCAAGAACTGCTCTTGCTGATGCTCTCTATTGTAATATCCACCTTCAGGAACAAGCATTTCTAACTTGGACAATACAAATGAAACCTGTTGGAAAATGGAGCAGACTTCTTGTATGAAGGAAGGGGATGCCACATTTAGAAACAAGTGCTACCGGAACACTGCTGTGCATTAGGTTTTCTTTTATGTGAAGTCTTGCTTTTGGCCAGTTTTCCCTCTTTTGCCCTCTTGTGCTGGAAAGCAACAATGCCTCTGATCCCACGCAACGCTGTCACTGGCTGTGAGGTACACAAGCCTTTTAGTGCTACCCAGCACAAGGGCTGCTCTCCAGCTGTGCCCTGCTGTTGTCATTGTAGCACCTCGTGCCTGGGCTTGGCACACACCCAGGTAATGCTGCCGAAGTCACAGCCCTGCCTTGAATCCAGCTCTGATGGCAAAATGAGGGTTTTCAGAAGCTGCTGCCTGTTTTGGAGTGGTGGGTTATCTGGGAAGCTGCTGTCCTGTCAAATTCCCTCCCATACCTTCAATTTTGGTAGAAGATACAGACTCTAACTACTGGACACATGATGTGGGATTCAGATCCCTGAATGCAGGTATCCAACATCATTTGAGGCACTTCAGGAGATTTAAGCCACCAGAACAGGGCTGGCAAACAAACCACAAGACCTCAGACTCAGTTGTTTGGCAGGAGAGCTGCAGGCTGGGCAGGGGACCCACAGCATCTGCAGTGACATCAACCACTCACCAGCAGCACTGAATCCTGTCCGGAGGGTGAGATTCAGCTCATGGATTAAGGATTTATTTATAAATCCTTCCATGTGTGCTACTTGCCTGAGTGTGCTCTACAATGACAACTATGGTGGTGGAACCTAGAGGAGGATTCGTCTGCACAAGGCGTCTCCTTTTTGGGAGTTGGTTGGCAATCAATCAGCATCAAGGGAAATTTCAACCAGATCTTCAAAAGGTATTTTTCACCAAGAGGACCCAGAGGAGTCTGATCTCTGGAGATACTCAAAACTTGCCTGGGAATGACCCTGGGCTATGTGCTCCAAGTGCTGCGTTGAGCGGGGGTTGCACTAGCTGGGCTCCACAGCTCCATTTTTAGCCCATCCAGTAGCGCTCCACTGACTCCAAAAGGATGCCAAAGCTATTTTATTGTGTCCTACTCTATAACATGCATCCACACCCGTGTCTAGATCCTGCATAACTGATGGTGTAAAGAGCAGGGAGAAGCCACAAGGCTTTTGCAGGGGAAAGTTGTGTTGCAAAAGCCTCCTAAGAGACTTTGAAGGAATCAGCGGGTTCGATGACGTGCGGGATTATTTTGTATTTGGCTTTCCCAAAAGCATTTGGTGAAAGCTGCCTCATGAAAGGTTCTTACAGAAACTGAGTTGTCATTGCATTATGGTGAAGTTTTTTTGTGGATTAATGAAGGATTAAAAGTTAAGATGCACGTTGTGAAGAAAGGGACAATTCTTGTAGTGATGGTGATTCCTCACTTTAAACAAAAGGAAAAAGGAGGAGGTGATACTGAGGTAGCAGAGTGTGAATGACACATTATTACCTACCCTCATAAAAACAAAAGTAGCTGTGAAGTGTCGTGGAGAGACCGTGTGATACTGCAGGACTGTGAGGATGGCAGATGCAATCACTGGTGATAAAGTAATTAATATCATGAAATACATCTTAACAATAGAGATATAAAGATGATCTAAAGAAAAGCATTTGGTCTTGCTGCGAATGAGTGTCTGTGAGCAGAACATCAATGGTCAGCAGTGGAGAAGGGCAACAAAACAGTAAACATTCCAAAGAAGAGGAAAATATTTAAAATATCTAAAAACATCACTGTGACACTGGACCACAGCCTGGGCCCGGTGTACCTCAGAGTACAGTACAAACAGAATTGGACAAGTTAAGGTGAAGGGTAGCAAAGGTGATCAAAGCCACAGGACAGCTTCTCTAACAGGGGACATGAGTCATTGTGTGGAACAGGAGAAACTAAGGAGGAATAGGATAAGGATGTGTATCAATTCAAGGTCAATAAAATCAGAAATCACTTCCCTTTTTCTCACAAGTGATCCAATGCAGTTTTGAGGGAATAGGCTTACAATATAGAAAGGAAATGCTTTTGTACTTAGCACATAGTAAAATTTTGATGTTCCCTGTTTCAGGGTATGGTGTGAATAGGATTAATCACCTCATGGTGAAGTGGAAGCCAAACCAGGTAATTCCCACTCTAAAAATGCTGTTTTCCTTTATTGACCACAAAGGAAGCTTATGATGAGTTGGTGGTTTGTAGAAGTCCATGAGAAGCTGCTCAGGGGTTGGTTAAGATGAATCCTACCTGTACTATATGCTGGAAATGATGGGAGCAACATATTCCTGTATCTTTGAGAAGTGTGACCAAAGCTACTACAGGAAACATCTGGGGCAGGGCATTACCTCAGCAAATAGCTCAAACCTTACCAGGTCTGAATTCCCAGTCTGGTCAGCCGCACTGAGTCTTTTATCTGTATTACTGATTTACCTGCCTGTGGGGGGTTAACTGGTGCACCCTCAGGGGAGAAATTAATTTTTGACCTAAGAAGAATTTCCCCAAGGACTCAGTTGTTTCAAGCACACAGTGCTTGAAAGTTCCTACCTGTAAGCCAAGATTAAACCCAGCCCACCTGCTATCTCTCCTTGTGGGTACACAGTTCTTTGCTTAGCATCCAGAACAGGAGTACCATGAGCACTTGTTTTTCCACACAGCTGTGTGCACCTGTGCAGCCTGACTCCAGAGCAGCACTGCCTGCATCAATGAATGGTGCACTACTGATGCCTTTGGGTTCACCTGGAAGATTCACAATGCTCCAGCAGTTATACAGTTAAACACATTTCTCTTTTTGTCCTCTGTCTGTTACCAGAGTTCTCAGAAAGCTGTCTTGGAGATGAAAGACCTAAATTACACCAACAGGAAAATAGCTGTAATGGTGCATATATTTTGCTTCCAAGATGAAAGTCACCTTCTTACACTGAGAAAGGCACAGATATTAAAACATGCAACTACATAAACAAGATTCCAGAATGTAAAATGTGATTCTTCTGATGGGAAGGAAGTGAGCTGGGCCAGGATCACTTTACGTTCCTGTTTACATTTTTCTAGTGATTTCCAGTTAAGTGGCAAACATATTTTAAGCCTTCTTCAAAACACAAGTGAAATTTTAACACATAACACAGGACCATGAAAACTGCCATGCCAGGACTGTCTAAACCCAAAGACTGCTCTGACAGCTAACAGTAGGCATTTCATGGGAAGATCCAAACCTTCATGTAATGGACAGTGCTTATGGGAAATTTCTTCCTATACCCCAGGAAAAAGACCCTTTACTGAATGCTGTTTTTGTGTGGTAACCTTATACATTATTCCTCTTAACCTTATTTAATGTAACAATGAGAAGTTTTCATTACCTGTTCAAATACTCCTATGAACTACTCATTTTAAAACTATAAATCCTTGGCCATTTTGTGATGGTCTGATTCACCAGCCTTTCCTTCCCAAAAACATTTTCCTGCCTTTAATTTTCCCAAAAGCAGGTACCATTTAATCTCTTTGCTAACTTGTACACTCTGTGCCACAGGCTCTGGGTGATTTTTTTCCACTTCCGGGAAGTACAAGGAGGGTCCCTGTAACTTAGTGATTCTTTTGCCCACTTCACTTTTGGCCTGAACACAGGAATCTGTCTCAACCAAAATCCTGTAAAGTACAGTACTACAGGCCACACACCCGAGCCAGAGCTGGCTGAAATCTCTTTTCAGAGCAGATGAAATGTGTATATCCAAGCCATCAGCAGGGCATTTGTGCCCCTCCCTGTGCGCCCCCTGTTTCTCTCTTGGATAGTCAGACCCCACCCTTCCAGCAAGAGACATCGGCACTGCTCTCACCCCCCAAATAAAAGCAAAGCACCAGCTGTTAATGCTGTATTCACAATACCATACTCCACAGACAATGTGACTTTATTCACAAATATGATTTTTACAGAGGTAGAACAAAATACTTTGTATAATCTTTTTTTCTTTTTTAACTATATACATATAAAGAATATAATAGAATGACAAGAAAGAAAAGGTTGTAAACAAAACAATATTATGCCATCAAATACAGTACAAACAGCATGCATGAACAGCTTCAAATTAAATCTTGCTGGTGTAACTTTATTTTTTTTTCTCATGTGGTAAATGAAGAGCAGTAAAGAGTCATGCTCTAATTGGACTGAGTATGCCACAGATCTGCAATTTTGTTTTAATTATTTTTTTCTTTTATAATAAACCAACAGGATCACCTTCTTTTCACTGTGGTGGGGAATGCTTTTGTAATGCCCAATGTAATATTAACAGAAAAATATAATAATCAAATCTACAAAGTGTACTGTCATTTAAAAAGCAAAACCATAGAAACTGTACAGTTTTAAAAAGCGAATTATCTCAAATGCTTCTTAAGAGAATTTTCTAAAGAAAGACTAAAATATGCAGATTAAAATGAGGAGAGCTATTGTTCTGTAACAAAGCTAATCAAATTCTTGTTTTCTGTTCCAATAAACATTTTTTTTAATTAATGACTATTCTGGAAATTATGAAGTGGGCCAGGTTTTATTAATATTCCACTTGACTAATGAAGCATGAACTCCTTACAGGTACTATAGCTGTCACTCCCCTGGGGTGGATGGGGATTGGTTCTGCATGCATGCTGGAGACAGGGACGAGGTTTAGTCATGGGTATAGATTCTAAAAATATTTTGAAATGCGTTAAACATTTAGTAGCTTCTATAAAAATAATCTGGCTTGTTTTGCTAGTGGATTGAGATTTGGATTTGTGATTTTCTACTGAAATTCATTCCTGGCCAAGGACTTCCACAGGGATGGGCGTTACCTGGGCTGCAGCAGGTCCCACCACAGTGGCCAACAGCAATGGTTACAGCTCACACCTGAACACCTGAAGCCAGCAGCAAAGCCCACACTGTTCTTCAGCCCTGTGCCTCAGGCTGAACCTGAAGGATCTGGGATTTGGGGAATGGTGCTGTCCCGCCTCTCCATTCCTCTAAGGCCCAGCCCAAGTCATGGGAAAGGCAAAGGCTACAGGGGCAACCGTGCTTTTACTCCTGCAAAATATCAGTTCGGGTGACAACCATCTTTCTGTCCCTCCTATCTGGACACACTGACTGCATCAGCAGGGGTCTGGTCAGGTCCCTGCCCTGCTCAGGGACAGCAGCCTTGTGTGCTGCCTGTGGGAAAACAGGGATTTCTGCCTCTGACCAGCGAGGAGCAGTGGGGTTAAACTGCCCTCCTGCAGGTCGCCCCCTAAAATGTCATTTAAAGATTCAACCACACAAACAGAACCTGTACACTCCATTTGTCTTTGTCAAGGATGTGAGCATGTCCAATATTAAACACATGCTGTTTGTGGCCAAGAGTCAGGCACCAGCCCCAGCTTCAATCGCAATGAGTTTACTAAAGATCAGCAGAAAATTGTACAGAGAAGGATGGTGGGTCTCATTTGACTTTGAGCTCTCAGGTGATCCTGGTCTTCAGGAAGAAGCTCAGCTCAACCTGACAGTGAACACGGGGTGCATCCCTTGTCCAGTGCAAGTGACTGGGGGTTGGCCTGAATAATATCCTTCACCAGATCACAAGGATTAAGTTAACTGCAGTGAAGAGAAATACCTGCCTTGCATGGCAAATCCATCTCCGTGGCTTCATCCATGGCTTTGGCACCTTCCAGGGAAATGGACAGTCAGACTCCTCTGGATTGCCCTGGTGCAACTGAAACCTGTGTTTCACTAATTGACCCTGCAGCAGATTATCACCCCCCAGAAGCAGGGCATTTATTGAGAGGTGTGAACAGTGTGCTATGCACAGATGAAATATTTTGTGTGGTTGTTTACAGTCAACAGAGTAAGCCTTGCACCTCTTTTGTGGAAGAACTCTACAAAACATGGCTGAAATAACAGGATTGTCGATGACAGTCAGTGGGAGATACTCCAACCCTCTGAGTAAGACTGCATCTTTCTGTTGTGTAAACTGCTCTACAAGGATGAATAAAACAATATATTCCTGCCCCATTAGCCTTGGGGAAAATTAATGCCCTCTAATCCACGCTAAATAAACTCTGAAGCATGAAGTCCCACACTCAGCTGCTTGTGAATTAATAGGGAGCACCCTGGAATTGTTATTATGAAATGCAAATATTTGCAAAAGAACATCTAAAAAATATTCCTGAAGTGCAACAAAAAGGCTTGTCAGTCATGTTTGTGGTATGCACAGGGACAGTCAGGAGGCAAACTCTAATGAACCCCAGGGCAGAAATCTGTGGTAATACCCCATTTGCCCATTGGCAGTGGGTGATGGCACAGCATCTCACACTGGGAAATCATTCCACTCAGTAATCAGAGGGTTTGGCTTAGGATGCCCCAGTTTTGATTCTTTGGACAGTTTGTTTGTATACAGCTACCTGTATTTTCAGAAAGCTGCAGTACGTGGCTCACAGTAAATCTACTTCAAACACTTGCTGATACAGCTCAAACTGATCTCATCTGCCCTGATCTGCAATTTTGTGTTAGCTAAAGCAATAAAAGAATCCTGTTAAGCCTAAATTATCAAATGAAAAAGGCAATTTTCTCATTTATACTCCATTAGTTTTTTTAGTTATTGCTAGGAAAGCTCTAAAATGCTTAGGCCATAAAATAAACATGTGGCTTAATGTACAGTATGTGTACTTAAGAGGATGATGGCATCTGCAGTAGCTACTCTGCACTGCTATAGTAATGGGATGCACAAATTAAGCAACAGCATATATCAAGTAAAGCATACAAAAATGTATGGCAAAAAGTAACAAGCTTTCTGCTTCTTTTTTTTTTTCTTTAGTAATTCTTTAATTGCTAAATGAAGAAATCACCAATATCCACACCTACAACACAAAATTGCAACATGGTTGATATTGATTGATGCTTGTCACCTCTGTGCCAGCAAAACTGTGTGATACTGCTATTTTTAACATTTCACTGATTAGAAAAGCTCCCCTTCCCAAATTAAATTCAATGATATATTTTCCAGTGTTGAAGTTGAACAATTAGCCTAACGGTTTCAAGCACACAAGACTGGTAAGATTTTGGGAAAAAAGCACCCCAGATTCTTAAGTCATGGAGATGTAGGATAGCATATGAAAAAGCATCCAAGTATTCACTTTTGCAAATGAAATTAATATCCTAGATCACTTAGGTACCTTCAATAATTTTACTCTGAGACCCTTCATTCAAACGTATCGTTCTATCAATAATGTAAATTCCTCTAGAAGAGTGCCACAACTAAAACTGTGAAATCACTGAAGGAAGATCACATATCCAAACCATTTACAGACATATTTTAGCATTACTTTGCAACAGTAGGCATTAGGCTTTTGAGAACACATGAATCTCTGAAATTCCATCTTTGTGCTGCTTTACCCCTTCATGCTCAGTTCAAACAGGTGTCCTGCAGAACAAGGAGTGAGCAGAGCCTCTGCAGAGAGCTGCAACAAATGCCTGGATCAGACAAACTCGGTGAGAGTCATAAAATGCAGATTGGAGATTTCTTCTTTAGCCAGGCTTTTACAGAAATATACCTTCTGGCTGAAAAGGATGGCACAGCGGAGCTTTACAGAGGGAAATGCAAAGATATGAAGGAAAGAATCCCATTTTCTTCCTCAGTAAACCCATAAAACCAACAATCTCTTTCCATAACAGCTCTGGACAATTAGCTGACTGCTGACAGGACCTTCCCCATCACCTGAGGGGAGCCTATGCTCTCCTTTTCTGTGCTGTCAGTGCCAGGTACATGGTCAGAGTTGTGCTCATTATCCCCTGGCTTCCCATTAATGTGACCAACATGTTTACTCCTCAGTTGCAACAACCATGCAAGCCTCTTTTACTCATAGTTCACATTTTCTTCCTCTCATGGCACAAAGCTGAAAAGTAAACAACAGTTAAGAAAACATTTGCTTGCCAAAGCCTGGCATGAGAAGGTGCAAGCTCTCCTTGCCAGAGCCTGGACCTGTGTTTGCTCACACCCACAGTACTGTTTCATGCTCCAGCTTGGCACTGTATGGGAACAACCACCATCTTCTTCAGGCCCTCACTCTGATTATTCAGCCTTTGAGAAGTCACAAAATATAACAGAACACTGTTTTCTGAGACTATATTGACTGCACTAATTACCCACAATATTGTATATTTGCTGTTAAGAACATGAATGTGTGCTTTCAAAGTGTGACATTCAGGGCTTCAAGGATGTGGGAGGAATTAGATGGATTGTTCTGTCACTTAATCCGAGGCTTTGATGTACTTTTAAAAATTTGTTTAAAATCCCAAAAAACAGCATACACATTTTAACTGTTGAACTTTTACCAGCTAAAGGAGTTTGTAAGGACCCTATCACTATGTGGTTACAACAGAAGATACACAGGTAAGGTCAGGTCACGGTTTCCAAGAACATTCATGGGGACTGAGGATGAGGAAAACGAGGGGTGGATTCTGCAGGAACCTTCTGGAGACTGAGCTGCTCACTGGGGAAGGGCCTTGAGTATTGCATTCACCTCCTCTGCCACCGCTGTCAAAGCAAACTCAAACTGCTCCTGTGGAGAGAACAAATGAACAATGAATAATAAAAACAAAACACTTTCCAGAAAGCCTAGTGCTCCATTCTGCAGCTGAACGTTCTCAAGACATTGTTAAAAATATGGATAGGCAGGATGAACTGTACACTGCAATGGAAAAGAACAAAATGTTCTGGGATTATTGATGTCATATAATGTTTGACAGCATCTCGAAGCCAAAGTCATTTTAATGGAAAAAAATGTTAGTAGCAGAACCCAAGCTATTGGGACACAATGATATATTGCCATTGCATGGTCAGAAGGGTTTGGGAGTAGCTGATCACCAGCCATACCTCCTGACACAGAGATGGGAACTCAGTACATTATTGAAATATGAAGTAAGTGAGATGCTGTAAAGCAGAGACTTTGGCTATTCTCAGAACTGTTTCTAGTTGAAAGAATCTAAAATAAATATCTCCCCCTGTGATTTCTATTACATAGAACAGTATCTGTTTTTTGGCTTACCTGTCAGTGATCTTTTTAAGCCTCTCTTTTTAATGGCCTTTCCATGCTCAAAAATTCCTCAATTTTGTTAAGACCACTCCTATATAAGAGATAAGTGGGAAGGCTTTTCTCTGCTATTAATTTACTGTAACCTCAACACCAAAATGATTTACAAGCTTCTGTGCTGGGTTGACAGAGGTGTGAGGGACACAGCCATGAAGGGCTACTTCTTCTAAGTGCAACCCTAACACACTCCTGAACTGTGTAGTCCTACAGCAGGACAGAGCAGTTTTAAATCCTCAAGGTTAACAGGTGTTATATTTTCCAAGCAAGTCATTTTTTTTCTCAGTAATTTAGCTCACCGAAATAACTGACAGGGTGATTTGGAGTTTGAGACTTTTCAGTGGAAAGTTTTCTCAAAATGTAGGTAAATCAAAGACACCAGATAAGGACTGTGGAGAAATTCCTGGATTTTCTGGAAGTACTCCAGAGGTTTAAGCCAGCTGGGGTCAAGAGCTGCTGAGGAATCGACTCTGAGGATGCAGGTTTGGGATGCACCCTGCAAAGCATGCCAAGATCACTGCTGGGATACTGTCTGTGTCTCCCATTAGAAAACTGGTGGTCTGTACCTCCAGCCCATCAGCTGGTGCTGCTAGGGGCTTATGGGATGGTAACAGAACATAGCCCCAGAAGTGATCACTGTCCCCATAATAATAATTTTCCACAGGGTTTCATTTTACTGTGGAAATGGACAGAAGGATGAACGAACAAACTGCAGATGTACAGCTCATGGTTCAGAAAGGCAGCTGACTCTTAATTCCTGAAATCCAGTGCCACTCTTCCCTGCCTTGTCGTACCCGACTGCAGTCAACTCCCATGTGGAGATGCTTCAGAGAAGCAATGGTGGGCACGGTGCCAGAGCATAAAAAGCGGGACAAAACTCGGAATAATTTCTCAGCAACAGTGCCATTCAAGAATTTTGCTGTCTGCTTGGTGCTGTCAAAGTGGCATCCATGTACACTTGCTGGAGTGCAGCCAACAGCTTTTAATCAGCCATTAATTCACCCTAAAGAGTAGGACTCATCCTCAGTAGGCACTGAAAATGGTGTGCATGACTGCCTAAGGCTCCCTGCACTGTCTAAGGTCTCTGCATTTAAAGGAAACACTGGGAATGCTGGGGGCCATCCAGGAACATCAGTTGTATTTTAACTGGAGCACAATGAGTGTGTGAAAGAAACTGGAGAGCAGCAGGGTCAGAGAGGGCATATATGGGACATGCTGGGTCAGAACCAAACTGGGTGTTTTTACCAATTCAAAAAGCCTGAGGAAGAGTGTCTGTCTTGCCCAGGGACAGAGCAACAGGAGGTGTGACCTCAATGACTGAGGCAAAACAATTTACAGAGCATAATCTGCACAGCCAGAGCTGAAACCTGAGTGCAGTAAAAGGCACAGGAGAGCAAACACGAGATGTGTAGGGACATGCATGGCCCATCAGGGATGGTGCAGCTGAGCTCCTCCCCTCCACCCTTCTGCATAACACACCCAGGTGAAAGGCAAGGGGTGCAGCTTCCATTGATGGGCATCACCACCCACCCAGGAAAAGCCTTCCACACATTCCACTCTTTTCCGTGAGGACAACTGCAGTTAGAGCAAATTAATATCAGTAATTTTTAAAGGAGCTCAGTTTGTTGTTTTCTACAGCTACACTGCCATTCACATACTCTATTTGCAGATACAAGACTGCCTGGAGATGAATTTTAACATCTAGGTTTGCCTAGAAAACAGAGCTGGACGGACATTCTGTGGTGTCAGTTCACCTATAATACAGAGGCGACAAGAATATACTTAAAAAATGACAATGGCTATGTTTCATTAAGTCTACAGATAAAAATTCCCAGGAAAACAAAGTGAGTTCATGTAGCATATATAACACAGTAAGGAATCTATCTACTATTATAGATTGTGAGAGGATATAGGAGACAGGAAAAAATGTAATATATATTTTTCCCATCACAGAGAATAGAATTCCTCCTTCATTACTTTTTCCTCTCACATGTGACATATCAATTCTATTTTACGATTCCCCTGCAAAAAAAGCCCACAAACCCTCTATTATACTTCTCAGAAATGCACAATGTCGCTATGATAATTTCATTACAATTTATTATATACAGTGCTTTTGAATTAAAGATCCCTTCCAGAAGACAAAATGCTGCAAACAAATCTTTCCCATGCCTATTGGAAAGGTGGAGCGCTGCCTGCTGGAAACACAATAACATTGCTGAAGGAACTGGGTGTTTATTTTGCCTAGGGATATTCTGTAATTGGCATTTCTAACCTGACTTTTAATCCATCGTTTTAAATTACTCCAAGAATCTAATATTCCTCATTTGTATTCAGTTGGGAAAGCACAGGGGTTTGTTTAAATCCATCAGAAAAATTCTCTGGGGATTGTGCATTGCTAGCATGTAACCAGATATTTATAATTTGCAAGACATTAGCTTGAATAAGTGATTTGGGTGGTTTTGAGAAAATGACAATGATGGAAGAAGGAGCAAGAGGAGAGATAAGCAATATCCTGAGAAAATTTTTCATCCTGGATGAAAACACAGGATACATTTGTTTTCTGGAGCTCCTCCAGACAAATGTTTGGAGGGAAAAAAAACGTGTCTCGAGGGGGATTTTCATGGAACTCAGGTAACTATTGCTGAGCTAGGTAGGAGAAGTTGTTCACATAACCTCATTCTTTGGTTTTGGAGAGATGTTTTTTCTTCTGTTGAAGGCAACAAGCCATATTTTCTCTGCCCTGAAAAGGAAACTGGAATCTGAGTTCTATGTTGCCACAGGGCTGCTACGTATTTTGAATGCATTTGCAGAGTAGTCCAGGATTTGCATCCCACCTCAGAGTAAATATATATGACATTGGATACTGTGTGCTATTTGCCTCTGAATAATCAAAGTAGAAGAAAGACTTGTGCAATTTTATGTCTTCCTTGAAGATAAAGATTAGTTAGTTTTGACTGGCTCATCGTTATTGTTCATGCACTAAATTGGTAAATAATAATTAGCATTCCCCAAGCTGTTCTTCAGTGGTATTTTCCCCTAGTATTAGTGGGAGATAACATGATTGGGAAGAGGATCAGGAAAAATTATGAACTAATAATTCCTGCAACACACGTTTATTTCACCTTTGCCCCTCAGCAATTTCAACTCCCTAAACACTGCAGAATTTCCTATCACTTCCAGCCTGGCCAAGACACAGTGCTGTCACATTGCTCTTGTAACTTAGTTTGGGACTATAACTATCATTTGATATTTTATAAGGCCATAAACAGATTTATTTTGCCTCCATAACATGAAAGAGTTTCTTTATTGTCATATTTGCAGCTCTTAATTTGCAGCACATATCCCAAAATACCATTCCATACATCACTGGAATTGTTAATAACAGAAAGTTTCATTTCTAATTTAAGGGACTAGAATTGCACCATCAGTTACTGTGTTTAAAAGTTTTACATTGTGGAAAATGTCAAAACTATTACAACTGATAGGAATTTGAGTGTATGGCATTCATCTCATCAAAGAGTAAAAATATAGTTACCATGTTACATCCATAAATGCTGCAGGCATGATGCAAACTCTTCCATTCAAAGATACTAACAATTACTTGATTCCCTGCAAAACTTTGTTTCCTTTAATTCAGAACTTTTGGATTCTTTTTTTCCAGAAAAAATATCAAATGCAGCAGTTACATTCTCTTTAATGAGTAGAAGCTTTAAAAAAATATTACATGCACAGTTAAGCACAGATACTCTAAGAAAATAATCCATAGTTCAGGATGAAAGCAAGAACATTCTTTCAAATGCACATTTTCTTTAGCAGGCTATAGATTGTTGTCTTGACTGCCCTTCATATATGGTAATCAAGATAGATGTTGGAGATGTTACAAGAAAGAACAGTAAACACCAGAGAAAGTAACCTAGATAAATCTTCAGCATAAATAAACCTCAGTTGGTAGGGAGCCAAACAGAGTAATCAGCAAGCGACCTGCGTTAAATTAGGTCATACCCTCTCTCTTCTGTCATGAAAACAACTACTGTGAAAGACCTTTAATGTATTTAAAATCCCAGTGGATTTATTGACAGTACCTTTGTCTGGACCATGCCTGGTCTCTGGTCCCTCAAGTGCTCCAGGGTAGCAGCAATATCAATCTCTTTAGCACCTGCAACAAACCACAAATTGGGCTGAGTTCAGAGCACAAGATAATCCATGCTGCATCTGTCAATCTCTTGCTATCGGGTTCCCTTTGGGCCAACAGTCCAATTGAAAATTATTACATCCATCTCTCAGCAGACTTGGCAGGCAGCTGCAATTTTTGTCTTCATATAGAAAAATAAGAGGTTGAGGGACCTTTTACTAACGTTAATTCAAGAGAAGCCAGAGAAAAGCAAATTCTTAAAAATGTCTCTGCACCTAGAGCAGAATATATTTTGTGGAACCTGAGGGTCTGTCATGGCAATGCCACTGAGCATCCCTTTGTCACTTCTAAGAGTAGGCACTGAATTAAGGGCTTGAACCACACAAAGATTAATGCTGTAAAAACAAGATTTAGGTGAACTTTTGTCACGTGCAGGTGACATCCAGAAAACCTGTCTGTGGCTTCCTAGTTCAGGACCTGTCAGGGCACCTTGCTGTGAACACTCTTTCACCTGGCCAGCCTGTGGCATTTTCTTTAGGTTCTACTCCAGGTGTCTGGACAGAGCTGCCCTGCGGCCATCGGTAGCACCAGGGCACATGAAACAGGCACAGCCTGACTGGTGTGGGACTGGCCCCCTGCCCCCTGCACACAGAGGAGCTTTCTTTTAATACACAAACTATGGAGATCAAAGCAAATCCTTGAGCCACTTCCCTTTCCTATAATCCACAAAGGCTAGAGAACCGAAGAGGACAGGGAGATGCTGATTTCCTCCTCAATTTCCTCCAATGACTGATATTTCAAAACCATCCTCCTCATATTCCTAAGTGTCTAATCTGATGTTTTATGAAGGGATTGAGGGGGAATCAGTATTTTGGTTCTTCCTGTATGAGTGTCAAGAGTAGAAGCCTGGCTGGAAATCCTTTGAGGGAAAAAGTTCACCTGCAGAATTTGGCTTTCTTGTATCTGCTCCCTTCTGCACGTCCCAAGAACATCTTGTGGTACTAAAGGACCAGGCAGATGGGCAGAGGGTCATCCTAATGCAAGTGTAACGACCCCATCTCTGCTCCACTATGCCCTACTGCACTGGTTGGCTGTTCATTCTCCTAGGGCTGATGTGGGCCCATAGCTACAGGAGCTTGGAAACGTGCTGACCTCAGATTTTTCCTCTTTTGTACATTCACTTTTGTCATTGGATGGCTTATCAAGGGAAGGGATTGGCCATAGTTCTGGAGTCTGCTTTATTTTATGGGATACTCAGTGGTGTGCCCTGAAAAAATTTGTCAGCTGCTTCCTGTTGCCTGGTCCTACAAATTTCCCGGGCCACCCTCTTCCAATTTGGGACTTCCTTCTGGAGGCATTTAAATATCCCCAAATATTCACGGTGGTCTCAGTGGCCAACTTGTGGGCCACACACCTAGAGCACTGCTGCTGCAATGTAACTTGTACACATCTAGAACACATACTTGTTGAGTTCCCAGAACTGGATATGGAGAATTGGACCCAACACTTACCACTCTTCCTATAGCTCTTCTAATTTAAGGGCTTGTCTACCTGTAGTTAGGTTCTTATCAATATAAACATCATGCACCTCCTCATTTACCCAACTCAACTTTATAGGTCAGTGCCATCTTTTAAAAAATTCAGAAAAGCAGCGAATAGTGAATGATTTAATTTGGTTTTCTTGGTAAAAGATATGAAATTATATTTAAAAATAACATTGACTCCACAAGGATAATTGTTTTGGAGTATATTGTTCAAACCAATGAAAATATTTTCTTCAGCTGTATCAGAAATGGAATGAATTCATTCAGTAAATATAGTAGTGACAACTTAGAAATGGTATCTGACAGACAGTTTTGCTAATTACCACGTGTTAGGGCATTGCATGCCTTTTGCTCCCCACCCCTCCCCAGGATTTACAGGGATGAACTTTGAAAAAAATTAGGTTTTATTTTAAAATTAATCCCCCCCCAAATCCCCTTACAACAGAGCAAAGCAATACTTACAGACACTGTAAAGTCTAATAACAGTGACAGTAATTACACCTTAAATCTCTTGCAGGTTTTGCAGTGGCAATTCATCTGGAAAGCATCACTAAAGGTACCCTCTTCACAAACCCTAACACTGACATAACACAGTAGCTCTCTTCAGTGTTTACATGTGAATTAGGTGGGATTTTCATGTTCCACCACAGCTGTGGATGGAAGCAGGGCTATGTGAGTACTGCACATGCTTTACAGCCTCACTTGTAGCCTCGTTTGATTATCAGGAAATAAAACGTTCCAGTAGCATCTTGGTTCAAAGTAAGAGGAAATCTCCTTTCAGAAATTAAGATATAAGAAATACTGAAGACACTGTCATCCATGGACAAGGTTAAGTACAGTTCTGAGCTTCCCAGGTGTATGCTGCAAGGATGAACCCATAGATCCTCCCACTGCAAGCTGGCAGGCTCAAGTACTCATGACTGTGAACATGTATGTCCCCCCAGAACTGAGGGATGATCTTTATTTGAAAATAATCTACCCTTAGGACAAAAAAAGAACAGATTCATGACAAGACATAGTTACACTCTTTAATGGCCAGACAGGCTTCTGAGTTTACCTTTGAAAGAGTTAATTCCTCCATTTCTGTGATGCAGATTGCAGGCATTTACTAGGGAACTGATGTTTGCTTTTTTATCATCATTAAGGGAATGACATGACTAATAGTATGAGCAACATGATTAAAAAATCCTGATTTAGCAAAACACCAAAGCATATGCATAGACTGGAACATAAGAACAGTCCTAGTGGGCAGGTGTGCTTAACGGGATGCTTGTTCTGAAGTGTTTTGTCAGTAAGTCCCTAAAACATCAGTGTTTACTGACTAGTGTCCCCAGCCCACAGGTTGTGATCAGCAGGTCACCCAAAAGCATTTTTGATGTCCTCAGCCATAGGTAACTTCAAGAAAAACCAGAGCAAATCGAGGGTCGTGTTGAGATGCCACTGGGTTAGAGATAATCCTAAGCAGAGACATGGATTGGTTTGCTACACCTTTTTTTCCACCTCTGAATGCCTTGGATACTATGGTGATGGTAAATATGCAAGTGCCTGCAGAGACTGATCAATGAAACTTAGTGCTGCAAAGACAGGACACTGTTTCAGAAGAAAAACATCTCAGAATAAGAAAATTCACAGGACAGGAGATGAAATCAATGGCATCGGGAAAAGTCAGCATGACTTGTTCTCTCTCCACATGAGTAAGCCTCTCTTCCTCCTCTGCATTTACATGTTCTGCATCTATTCCCTTATTGTGCCTAAAAAAAATGTGTTTAAATATATATTGCTAGTCCTCTATTAAATCTCATTTTGTGATGAGGGCTTTTTTCTATTCAAGCTTTGTACACTCTGCTGCTGGATTGTGTTAATTCAGCTCACTACCACTAGCACCTGCAATACACTGTAAAAGTTTTCTGGTGACAGGAACAGACAAAGAGATTTTCAAGGCATGAAGGGAAGTCTGAACCCAACCTGCTTTCACAGGTGAGAAGAGCTCAGTGTTTAAGTGTAGTGTGAACTTTCAATTCTCTTTGGAATTATTTTGCTGAAATCTGACACAAATTCAACACTTTCTTTGCCGTTCTGAGGCTTTCTCTTTTATCTGGGAATATGACAATATGGCATTATATTCTATAGTGCCCAGTAACAATTTATTTATGCTTTTGAGCCATTTCAGGTGGCAAAAAATGCAGCATATACTACATGACAATGTGAGAGATGGATATTGCATCTAAGGACATTAGGGTCAAGTCACGCTCTTACTGAGATGGCCGCAATATCCACACACTGCTAAGGCATTTGAAACATTGCTTATCTGGAAAGCCCACATACAAACTAAATTCCATGCAGTGGTTTAGAGCAAAAGCTGGAAGAACTTGATCCATTGGTTCTAAGGACATCCAATTATTGGAAGTGTTTTGCTTAGGCTTCTAACCTATTACATCCAGTAATAGATGCAGACGTCAATTTATTGTCATACAACAAATAATCTACAGGAAGGCTTAAAATTACTAGGCTGGAGAGCAAGTGACATTTGGAAAAGAAAACAAAATATGTCAAAAAAGGCAGTATTTTCTATCTGTTCTTCCCACCAATATATATCTCTCTGCTACTGGTTTCAGAAGCCGAAGAGAGGGATAAAAGAAGAAGCATTTAAACAATAAAGAACTGCCTTTTCACCTTTTGACTGTATTTTACTCTGCAGGGAATAAATTTGGGTTGTGTTTGTGACAGGCTTTTTCACAATGGATTTCATTGCTTGTTTTAAATGAACATACAAATGTAACTTAGTGTGAGACTGAGCTAATATTGTACCAGCGGTATTGTGAAAAATGACTGTGCAAAGTGCTGTTTTTTTAAAACTGAACATACATTTGCAGTAATTCACTGTGAGCCAGATACTGCCAGCCTTCCTCTGCCCGTAGCAGCTCAGTGAGCTGTCTGAGTAAATACCTCTGAAAGCACTTCCACCCCAGTGCAAGACAGATTTTAACTTCAGTAATTAACTATCATCTTCCTAAAGGCTTGAAGCATTCACAGTGAGTGCACAACAACCCACATCAGGAACATTAACTGCATAAACTAAAGAAAACAAGAGAAGATGCTAGCTGAATGATATTTTGCCCCCAAGGAGAGAAGCGGTTTCTGAAGTTTAGGGTCATATCCTTTGCAGCCCTCTCTCTCCCCGCAGGCATGAATGCTGGATGCATGCTGGCACTTAACAGCTGGTGCTCCTGATTAGCAGATCTCAAGGGGTTAAAGTGTTTGCCCTTAGACAGTCGTGTAAGTGGAGTATCCAGCACATCATAAAAATGTGGGTAAATTCCCCTTTTCTCCTGCAATAGATAATGACCCAGCCTAATTCTGCTGCAATAGGCTCTATGAGGTTACCAGCAGCTCACAATATTTAAATCACCGTGAATTACCTAATATTAGTTTTATGACTATAATAATGAAAGCTTGCCTCTCTTCTCATCCCCCTAGACATGGCAGGGGTCCTATTTTGCTAAGCACAAGACACATGAGAAATATTCTGTAGAGGATGGTCCCTTCCACATTGGAGCAGTACTGCTGTCACTATGATGGCACAGGAATATGACAATGTTTGTCAAGAGGAGTAACATCTTTAAATGTATTAGCTGGGAAAAAAAATGAAGACATATCATTAAAAAGTTTTTTTCAGGTTCAGCAAACTACAGTTTGTGCATCTGAAAATATGCTGAGTTGGGTTTTTTTCATTTGTAAGAACAATCAGCATTTTTCACATAAATGCATGAGAAGTTTTAGCTTAATTAAGGTAATCTTTGAGATTTTTATGTAATACTCTTGAACATACACTGAAAGCAAAGTCAAATGTTCTGTTTTATTCAGTACTAATGAAAAGTGCAGTGTAGATTCTGTGAGACTGATAGAATTTTATATTAAAGCTCTGTCTTAAAAGGAATATTTTAGATTCTAGATGCTCTGAATTTTCTGTGTATTTATAAAAATAAAATGATTCTTAAATACTTCATCAAAGCAGTTATTTGTGGGGGGTTTCTTTTTAAATAATCAAAACTGAAGAGTTTTCTTTGTGAATGTTTCACAGATACATTTTGCTCATAAATATTAAATTAAAAAGGATTTTTCTAGTTTGGAAAAACTTCCTGATCTACTGGCATATATCCTCAAAAAGATATGATTATAACTCTGCAGAATGGCTATAAATTTCTTAAGGATGGCTTGGTCATTAAGGGGCTATGTTTAGATAGATTTCAGTTGTCTTCCAGACTGAGACTTTGACTTCCTGCACCACTTGGGCTAAATCATTAAATTCACCCTATGTTTCACACCATCATTTATAAAACGAACCTTTTTTTTCCTACCTAATGAGTTGTTATGAAAGCAAATCCATTAATGATTATAAGATACTTGGACACTAGAGAGGCGAAGACCTAGATAGAGCCTCTTATTTTTTTTTCCAATACCCCTTGCACCTTTCTCAGCCCTCTTTCTGCTCACCTTGATAATAAAGTGATCGCAATACTGAATATATGAGGTAGGAGTCATGCTGAGCAGTTGTAAAGGGGGGGTTATTAGCACCTTTACCATTTCTCTTTAAGGAAAGGATGATGATCAGTGTGGGAATAAGCATTTATCCCAACAGAAAAAAATGGATTACTAAGGGCAATACAGAAACGACCTGTCAAATGACTTTCTTTTTCTAGCAGAAAGTATTCAGCTTCATTCTAGTCAGATATTATCTGCCTAATGCATCTTTTTATATTTATTATATTGTATAGATTTTGAGTTAGGCCTTGAAGGGCAAAGGGACTTGTTATCTACGAATAAAAACTGTCTTGTTAAAATCTTGAAGTAACAGTCCCTACTACAGCTCTTTACCCTGTTTTTGCTAGAAGCTGAAAAAGAAAAAGAACCAATTAGTGTTTGCAGGATGCTGCTGATCAGCAGCCTTTAGCCTCAGATCCTGCATGGCTCAGTATCCCCAGGCAGCTGGAGTGCCATGGAAGATACACTTGTAATAATGTGAAACAGCAAAAACACACTTGAGAAAGAAAATAAGGGGAAACAATACAGTGCCAGTGAGGACACGAAGCTGTCTCATCACAGTGTGCCTGTGTTTAGAAAGAATACAAGTGTTTGTCATGTTTGGGTGATGGCTGCATGACTCACATCTAAAAGTGGTGCGTCATGGTCAAAGCAAACTGGCACGCAGAGGCCTTGAGCTGCCTTTCTTCCCTTCCCATCTGAAGACTGACAAAGAGGCTTTCTTGGGTACTGGATTTTCTGGCCCTTTTCTGCATTCAGCTTTGCCACAGCAAGGGTATAGTGAACTATGGAGACCAAAGGACAGACAGAAAATAGATCCAGGTCTGTCAGGAGCCTAATACACAAACATACCCTTCTACACTTCTGTCTGCCATAGTGCATAGAGACAGAAGCGGGCTCTCTTGGGAGTTAGGAGGGTAAATCAGCACTCATGGACTATTACACTGTCACAGCCATGCTGTTTCCAATGTCTAATGTAGCTGGACATAGCACAGATATGCTGTAGATTTGCAAATCTCCTAAAGCCCTACATGCCTCCAGCTTCCCACTGACAGCTTCTAAAGGAAGGCTTATGTAGCTGCCCCAGCATTTGCCCCATTGAGTACTTAATGTTGCAGCAAAACATTTAATCACACCATATGAGGGGCAAACTCAATCTGATTAAAAAGAAAAGGGTCATAACTAGGGGGAGTGTAACACCACTTCTTCACTGACCATTAGTTTTAATAGCAAACCGGTAATATTTACTAACTAGCTTAGTCTCAAAGGCCCAACCTCATCTCATCTACTCCAGCCATCCTTGAAGTTCGAATCAGAGTTAGTCCTCTCCTCTCTCAACAGCTAAGAGAGAGAGGGTAAGCCCTGATGGGCAATTCACTTGCCTGAGAATTATCCTCCAGAGGTGCGTATCATTCTCCTTGATGGCTGAGGAGACACAGACAACTAGGTTAGGTGAGATGCTTAACACTAGATGTTTTATGTGCCATAAGTTAGCTGGAATGAACCTGGGCTGAAAAGAGCTGAGTTTCTGCTCTTTATTTCTGGGCTCACAAATGCTGGAATCTGCTAAAGCTTATGGTGTTTGAGATCTGTGCTTTGTGTGTCTGTAGACTTCCCTGTTTCCCTTACCTCCACATTTGGTGATTTTGAGGGAAATGACAAGAAAGGCAACACAGAATCACAATGAAAAGATAAACCAGCCGTATAGTGTAGTGAAGGCCATGGAAGTGAAAAATGTGTCCTATAATAACTGCTGTTTATATAGTGCTCTGCTGCAAAGAAACAAGAGTATTTTCTTCCTTCAACTTGCACTGTCTAAGTGCCCACTAAATAAAAAACACTTATACATATTAGAGATAAAAAAAAGGCCCTGACCATCAGCTAGAAACTAAAAAAATAAAAGCAATTTTCACTTGTAGTTATCCAGATGTCTGTTGCTGTAGCTCTGCTCTTGGCCAGGAGGATCATTTGATGCTTTTCATGGAAAGAGAAAAGCATCAGTAAAATCCTAGTGAGGGCTACACTTGTAAAGATAACAAAAAAGATTAAGGTATTCAGGTTGGCATTTTCATTATAAGCTTATTCACTCTTTGAGATGAACAAAATCTCTGTGCATGTGTGTGTAGTTAAGGATGGATCCAGCCTATTCTTGAGTCAGTGAACTGTCTGTAATTTCAGACAAAATACGTAAGTGCTTCTATGCATCTAACAACAACCCAAATTAAAACTTCATTACCTTTATTAAAAAGAAAACCAAACAAAAACAACTTCAACAAAAGTACCCAATGGGCAAAGAAAGCATGTAAGTGGAGAAGGGAGTGCTTAAAGTAATAAAAGTGAAGTAATTAAAATTATTGTGACAGTCATGAGCACACAGAGTATACATTACATATATGCATTATATAATGTCTTACTGTTTACACATTTTATATTAATACTTGAAGACTGCATGTAATAAATGTACAAATGTCATAAGGCTTTGTCAGTACACAGCCCAAAGGAAGGTGACACTGAAGATGGAAGACCTAGGCACAATCTAATATTTTAAAAAATGATACAGGGAAAAATGCTTCTAAGTTTTACGCTGATTTTAACAGCATTGCAGGGATAGAAATTCACTGCTGACATGTCAGTTTTTTAGTTAATATCCTTTGTCACTGCAGAAAAAAATGTAGAAACCACTCACTGCAACTGAATGCAAATGGATGCTAATTTGAGGACCAATCCTTCCTCACTTCCAGTGTCTGTGAGAATTGCCACATTGTATTCTATACACAATAGGAATTGTTTCTCTTTTACAATTAGATTTCCTCCACCCTCCCCAGAAGTTAAAAGTAAAATGAATATGCCTAAATTACTACAGAAGAATTGCTAAAGAAATGGATGTTAATGAGTTTTATTCCACATGGGGTAAAATATCCCATAATCACCTATTGTCACTGTAGAAAATACCAGTACACACATCTAAATTCAACTTATATGTGCATATGCAGACACAGGCACACACACAAAGCACATACAGTGCAAGTGTTGTGAATGTGCTGTTACTTCCTGCTAATAGATGTTCCCCAGGATCAGCTCCCATGGAGTTTTACACAATTTGCTTCTTTTAGTATCTCTTCCAGAAACTCTTGGTACATTACCTGAAAGGCAGCTGATCTCCACTTGATGAATCAAACAGGAACAAAGTTAAGATGCCTATTGCAAAAATTACATTTATGAAAACATATCTCACTTGTCCTTAAAAAAATCTTCAAGTCCCCTTTGGAAAATATGCACTTTCTTTCCAGGAGACACTGAAGTAGCTCGCCTACATAAATCTATTAAATTGTAAGAACTACATTTTACATTACTTTCATTTTATGTTGCACGTAGGTGGTAAAGCTCTCACAAGACAGTACATGGAGTGACCTGAATAAAAGATGCAACTGTTATGGATTCGTTCTTTAAACTCTTCAAACGGAGATTATCCTAAAAGTGACTAAACTGGTCCAGCTACAGAAACCATGGGATAACCACACTTTAGCTACCACATTGTACCCTGTACAGTCAGAGGACCACCACTGGTCAACTGAACAGTTTGCTGCATGAGATTAGCTACCAGAAAAGAAATTATTTTACTCTCTGTATATAAACATTCTTTTCCTAACACGTGCCCAGCTGCTTTCAAAGCCATAGCACAGCACTTCTATGACCCAGCCTTTTCACATTTCCATATCCTAACCCACCCATTTGTGGGAAAAAACACTGCCCAAATTCCTTATCTGCTTGTCTCCTCCTTAGTTTCAGTCAATGACCTCTTGTTTTCAAATTAGTCACTATCTCAAGCTGCTTACTGACATCAATACATTTTTTTCAGGGTCTTCCAGCACTCTATGGGGACCCCCCTTCGTGCTCCCTCTCCCAAGGAATAGCCCACGTCTGATCAGTCTTTCTTCACAATTCATTTGCCCTGAACCCTGGGTAATTAGGATTGCTTTCTGCCATACTTTCCTATTCCCAAGTTGTTTCCAATAAAATCCTCAGAATAGCAAATAACTCAAGAAATACGGCACTTTTAGGGTAATAGGGTAATACCTGACCACTCAATTATATACCAAAAAAAAAACCCAAAAAACAAAAAACAACAACTAAAGAAATAGTATCAATAACATGTTTGTTTTTTGTTTGAAATCTTAATATTCCGTAAAGGAAATCACCTAAAAATGCAGACTATACAACATACAGTGGGAAACATCAACCAAAAACACCTTCCCCATGGTCACTAATTCATTTCAGAGCAGAAGCTTGTGGGATGTCCTACATTTTTATCTTCCTTTTATGAACTGTTAATTGATGACTCCATACAGGCAATAACATGCAAAAATCTTTAAGACATCGTAAGTCCAAATGTGTTTATCAAAGGAAATAAACACTGTTTTAAACAGCTTTTTCTAAACAGTAATAGTTTGCTGAGCATCTCAGGCTGGACTGTGAAAAACCGTCCTATACATTCCCTATACACTTGTGCATGTAGCTGGGGGCCCAGCTCTCATTGTGATTAATTATCTGCTGGGAAAGGCTGCAAGAACGAGCTCTATTTGCCTAATTGTGTTTCCAGGGTAACTCATTACATAAAAGTTACAATACATAAATGCAGCTCATTCAAAAAACCGGCCTTATAACATACGATATGTTTACACAGACACGAGCAACTTCCTCTGGAAATTGAAATAGCAGCATTTCAGATTTACATGGTTGGCATTGCTGCTGCCAAGAACTGAGGTGGTCTTGTGGACGGCACAGCAGTAAACAAAACAAACCCCAATTTTTTGGCTCTATATGTTTTTTTCTGTGTTCCTAGAGATAATAATGTGCCTCACCCAAATATCGAAGACCAGCCATGTAATTAATTCAAACTTAGACTATGAAAACAATTACATTTTTAAGTCCTGAATTTTTCTGCTGTAAATTTTTTCCATAATACCACCTATTTCTAATCCCACTTTTTGACCCTCTAACCATCAACAACCTTAAAAAAAGAAGAAAAAAGAAACCTCTCGTTTACACTATATATTCTCTCAACCTCTGTATGAAATGTAGTATGTTAAATTTTGTTTTCCTCAGAGAAGCTCGATCCTGGGCTGAGGAAATATTCCCTCATTCACAGAAAGCATGTCAGAAATAGTCAGCTCTAGCATTGTATCAGCACAACAGAACAATAGAATTTTCTCAGACTTTGCATAAGGACTGAAAAATAAGCAGACTGAATCCATTTAAACACGAGTACGGGCAAGCATTTTCTTTCATAAAATCCTTTCAGAGAGGAGCTAACCCCACAACTTCATTATGGTTGTTAAATCCAAACAGAAGATAAGCAAAACCTCAGCAAGGGTTCAGATTAGCCCAAATCATTTGATCACGATGAGTCAGAAGGCGAATTAGGGAATCTTTTGTTTTGCCTTAAAATGTCACGGTATAAACTGCATCTGCTCAGGAGCTGACTCACAAGACCCTCAGACAATAGGGTAGCAGGGGCAAGGAAAGGACTTGGGGAGATAACCTCCATAGCCAGCCCTGGCCAGAGTGTGTGCGCTCATCAATTATAATCCAAGCTTTTGAATGCAATAGAATAAACCGTTGGTTCAGCTTTGCTAAACCAAATCTTTTTTGCTGGGTTTTAGAATTTGGAAATCAATACTTTAAAAGGATTTTAAAATTCATATTCGCCTTCCCTTTGACTCATCTCGTTTCAGCTAGTTCAAACACTAGAAAATGGATGGTCAGCAAACCCTAAGCAGCTGCTGGCTGGATGAATATCTAAAAATCAAACTATTATCTACACTATCCAAGCCTCTCAGTTCAGAAAAATGAAAGTGGGAAGATTCATCATCTCTCTTTTTTTTCTTCTTTTTTTTTTTTTTTTCTTTTTCTTTTTTTTTCCTTTTTTTTTGTGCCAGAAACACTCAATAAAAATGTCTTGCAATATATCACACTTTTAGTCACTACAATAAGCCTGCGGGAAAGACATGAAATGAGAAAATTCTCAACTTTTCTCTAGATCACACAAAAAGAAAAAAAAAATCTGATCAGCTCAGCATTAGTGTGAGTTTGGGGTGAGGAAGAAATATCAAGTAGACTAAATCTAAATCATCTTATCTCCCTAACAAGGGATAAAACTTGTAAATACATCAAGAATGTTGAAATTCTCAGCAGAAATCAGCCTCAGAGAAACAGTCCCTATCAAAAATCCAGCAAGCATTGTTATCTACAAAAACAATCCATGATCATTTTCTGTATTTATTTAAATCATGAAAATGCACATGGGCTGAACTATATCACTGCTCAGCTTCTAACTCAAAACTAAAGCTCATCCTAAGATGGCTGTCACAGAAACGAGAGGTGATTTGGTGACTGTCTTAAAACTCTAATACCCATGTAAAAATAGTTATCATAGTTAAATAGATGTCATAGCTGAAGCATGTTAAATGGGATTTACTATATGTTACTATAAGGCCAGATTCAACACTGTTTCATTTTTCTTATTGCCTTGTTGGGTACAGGATCAGGGTCTCTGCATATCACAGAATCACAGAACACCAGGTTGGAATGGGACCTCAAGGATCAAGTGGTCCAAACTTTGTAGGCAACAGCATATGAAGCTAGGAAGAAACAAAAAAAAAATAAACTACGCAATAAATCGCTACATTAATTATTGGAACAATGAAACAAAAGGATATTGTCTGCATTGAAAGTTCCTGCTGACATGACACTGGAAAGATAGCACTGGATGGACACTGCTGCTTTCTGACTATTCCAGGATCTCAGATTATTTAATGCGGATGTTAGGAATAAAGTGCACAGATGCAGTCATTGCATTCACTGCACTGAGTACAGTGAAATTCATTAAGAACCTCCAGCAACAGCAAATCCATCCCAGTGCCCCTGTCAGCTCCTGCCCATCCTCCCACCAGCTCAATTCACCCCCGAAGTACACCATGGGAGCATTTCTGCCCTCAGCACCAACTTGAAGTGTCCTGCAAGTGCCCTGAGCCGAGATGCTTTGCTTCTTTAAATTTTCATTCTTTAAAATTCCCTTCCTCAAAGGGGTTGGGGCCGTCAAACTGATGTGGCAGATGTCAAACACCAAATGCTCCCCAGCTTGATTTCTTTTCCCCTGCTTTAGGTTTTAGGAACAAGTCCCTTGTTGGTGGTTTTCAGCATCTAAAATAATATGAGGGTTGGTAACAGAAGGGTAGAAGATATGAATTTATAACATGTTTAATAGACTAAGTGTTAGCACTAATTCAATGAACAGTAGAAGAAATTGGAAAAGAAAAAAGGCATTTACAGTTAACTGTCTAAGAGAATGCAGGGAAGTAAATCATTACATGAAAAAGGAGCTCCTTTGCCCAACCTATTAAAGACCCCACGAAAGAGCCATGGCATTTATTGATTGCTTTCTACTTTCCCACTGCTGAAACTAAGTACTCCTCTATTTACTTTGATTTAAAAATGCATTATTGTCTACTTTCTAATAAACCAGACCATGGAACAAGAAACTCAAATTATTCTAAGTTTATTCTTAAAAGTCTGTGGTGGTTTTTTTTTTGGTTTTTTTTTTTTTTTTTGAAAGACTGAAGACCTTAATCCTTAAAAGCCTTTTTGAAAGAAGGGTTCCTCGATGCTGGCCCTGCAGCTGGGCCCAGATTGAAAGTGCACTTACATTTTTATGTTCAGCGCTGAAGGACTCTGAAGTTAGCCCTCGCACTGCACATAAAAGCTTTGGAAAGGGCATTCTTTGCCACTCGTGCAATTCATTCTCTAAGAAAAGGAAATGGAAAGAAAGATTTCATGTCCAGGGCTTCAGGCCTTTGATCATTTGATGAACATTGGATCCTCAACCTGGGCCTCCAGCTTCTCAGGCCAGACAAAGAGGGCCCCGGCCGCACAGGCTGGGCCGCGGCTCCCGCCCGAACAAAACCTTTGGCGGCCGCACAGTGTGACAGCCTGGGAAAGGCCCACCTCAGCAGGGCTGAGATGCCCGCTCTGCCCTTTGATCTTTCATTTAAACTCCAGCCAAAGCGCCAGGTCAGGGGATTTCGCGTCGCACACCCCCACGGGCAGAGGGGAGCAGGTCAAGAACAAAATGGGGGTGACCGATCTCCAAAAAGCCCTGTGACGCCTTTCTCTGGCCAGTTTCACATGACTTGTCTGGCATTGTGAGGCGCTAAGCCCACACTTAAAATGGAATTTGACATTACATGGTACAATGGAGTCAGTAAATGGCATTCTTCAGTGCTTTTACAACAAAGTCAACCCTCCCTTAAGTGGCTGAAAGCCCCGAGCTAGGAAATACTTCTCATTTACTTCTATATGCCAATAAATTGCATATTCTTTAAATCTATCTTTCATTATGGCTTCCCACTGCTGATGGCCAAAATGAGCGAACAAACACTTAACAAAGGTCCACATTAATTTTACGATGTACAATTGCTTCTATTTTTAAAGTCTAGGTTGTCATGTGGCAAGTAACAAGCATTGGAAATATCTCCATATTCCTTCACAGAGCAAAAACCTATTTTCCAAAGAGCATGAAAAACTAATCTCATCCCACTGAAAAATTTATTTTCAGTACAGCGCAAAGGAGAAGGCAAACATACAACTTCTTTTAGCATCAGTGGCAAGTTCCACATGATGCTTGCAGGCAAAAAATTTAGTCCATGTTTGATGAGACATGTTAACAGAATCTGGATAGAAAAAAAAGAGAGCTAAATTTTTCTAACGGGACCGGATGCCACCATGTCCCAGAGGACTGGAATATTCAGGATGGTGCAGCAGATGACTGCAAAGCATGGAGAGTATTTTTAAACTACATATAAAAATATATCTGTGTTAGAAGATATTAAACAAAAACTGTAAAGTGATTAGAATTCAAAGAACTAAATACTGTTTCTCTCTATAAATTAGTACATTTTTACAACAAATCCTTTTTCATTAAATATGCATGTGTGCATAATGCCAGATGCAGCTTAAGAACTCAGGTTAAGACTCAATAAAGGCGAATTTCTTTTTGTTTATTTGGTCAGGTTTACATGCTCACTCTCACCCTCCTTCCTTCTGAAGACAGTTATCATTATTAAAAATTGTTCAGTTCTAACAAAGATTATTTCAGAGTATCTCAAGTACTTCCCACCATGAACAATTTACCAATCAAGAAAAAAAAAGAATAGTCCCAATCTCTAGAAAATCTATAATTGTTCATTTTAACAAACCAGTTTATGTTTAATTGACAGATTATTTCCCATGTCATAAAATACGTATCACAGATGAGACTTCTAAGAAACAGAAAAGTTAAATACATTGTTCAATATTGAACAGATAGTGCCAGAACTGGCAATGGAGATTTATTTTCATTCCCCTGTTCACTACAATCTTTTTCCTTGTAAGAAAAAAATCTGTGCCAGACACGAGGCCCTGTCTGGCACCATCACTTCTACACGTGTTGGTGGCAATGGGCAACTCCAAAAAGGAAAATAGGCACATCTGACTGTCGTGGTGGGGCACGTGACAGGGGACTGGGCAAGAGCCATGACACAGCCTGGGACCTAGCCCCTGTAACTACTAAATTAGTGTTGTACAGCCCCAAGGCATCTCTTGCAAAAACTGCAATAAACTGTTTTAAATGATAAATTTTAAAATTCAAATACTTCTTAAAAGCACAAACACACCTTTCATTCACAAAGCATTTGCGTTAGGTATGAAAATAAAACTACAGAACATTCAGGAAAGAGTACAATTTGCCTCTAATTTATTCTCAGATTTTCTGTGAATATTGCTCCCCCACTGTTGTCATGGCAACACAAGCACATCTTTCAGTACTGAGGAAGTAACAAGCCTTTCGATTCTCACCTTTGGCCATTTTATTGAGAACCATGTCAATTAGAATGTAGGTTCCACTTCTTCCCGCACCATCGCTGCCAACAGAAAAGGAAAAAGAAAAAAATAAAGCCTATCAATGTGCATCTAGACTCAACATGAAGGTACCTGCCCTTAATGTTATAGTGTTACACATGGTGGGAGAGAAGAGAATGAGGGGTTAAAGGAGGGTACTGAGGGAGGAGAGAAAGCTTGCACTGAATAAACACAGGCTGGTTGTGGAAGATTAACTACTACCCTGCATGTATAACAGGCCTTTGTTTTGATTTTTTAAGCCAAGTTGTGTTTATGCAAGAAAAACATTTTAAACAATAGTGGAAAACCCTAAACCAGGATACCATTTCTGTTCAAAAAGTGTATGTATAGTGACCTTACAGACACTTATATTTGAGATGAAGAACTCAGAGTAAGTTTGACTAGAACATTATCCAGAATGCTCAAAAATGCTGCAGATTGCATTTGAATGCAGTGGTCAGAGGGAATGCAGAGATCTGCTCAAGAACAAATATTTAATTACTGAGGACTGAATCTTTCTTCACTGTGTATGAGTGGTTTTTCTCTGTACCTTTCCCTTTAATTCTTCCCTAGTAGCCATGACCAGAAAGAATATTATCTTGTAATTCCTAAGAAATAACTTTAACTTTTGTGCATCAATAGCCCTTCCTCAGAGATGTGAGACCCAGCCTCAGGAGGGTCCTAATCTGAATGCAGCTTGTGTCCCTTTCAGAGAGCAATGTGTAATTGCCAGCATGATGCTCTTTTAGAGCTGCTGTTAGCAAACATAATTAAGACTTTAAGTAAAAGCTTTTTTTCTTTCCCTTCCCAAAATTTTTACAAAGGTGCATGTGTGACCCATTAGGTTGGTATGTAGTTTTATTAATTAAGCCATTATTTTTATTGATAGCTCAATTTGTGTACAAGAATTAACGAAAGAAAAAAATAATAGAACAGCATGAAACATGTTACTGCATTCTGTTTTCAGGCAGGTTACGAAACAATTTCTCTAGACAGAGATGTTTTTCTTTCAGTTACTAGATCGCTGTTTAGAGAAAAGGAGCTAGTGGTAATAATTTTTTTTTCTCTGTCCATGAAGGGAACAGAGACACAATCTTATTAGTTAAGCTGAATAATGAGAGGCAAGACAGCAATCAGGCCCAATAAAACCAAAAACTGCTGAGGTTAAGGTAGATATTTCCATCCATCACAGTAAGGAAAGAACGAGAAACTTGAAGGCTCTTCATTGTGCATCAAATCATTCTTTTCTCACTTTTCTTGAAGGCAATGCAGACAATCCCCCTCTGCAGCATTTGGCTCCTTGCATCCTCACTCAGCTGAGCCACATGTGAGAAACACGACCCCTCCCTCCTCACTCCCATCCAAAGTGAAGTGCCACATGGCGAACATCCTGCTTCTTAGCAGGGCTGTTTTTCTGTCTTCATTATCTACAAGGATATTCTCGATAAATAAGTCACAACCTCCAATGGCAGAACCCAACATTAATGTTATTACGGTAGACTTTTCCATTGAACTGCCCGACAGCTTTCTTGTGCATCTATCACATAGTGAGGCCTAAAAATACTCTGTGCTTAAAGAATTACTCAATCTCTGGGCAGGTTTCCACTCCCTGACATTGCCCTCTTTTTACCCTGATCGCTAAAAAGAAGCAGAGAAGAAATAAAACATAACTGAGTGTTAATAAAAGAAAGCAGACTAAATTGGGAGGGCATGCAAAGAACGTCTGTAATGTTGAAGGAGACGTATGAAACTGAAGTACTACTTATACTAGAAAGCAGGGCCATACGTTGTTAAGTCACGGCTCGACATCTAAAAAATCATATGGAAGGATAATTTTATGACAAAAACAGATCCTAAGTATTAAATAGAATTAACAATCAGTTGCATTAAACTTAAAACTTTTAGCCTACTTCACTGTCTAGGGATTCATGTAAAGCTTTAATTTGCCAGCTTTGTTTATATCTGTGTTAAATTCTTACACATACAGATCTCTCTAAAGCTATTTTAGAAATTGTACTTGCCTGCAATGAACAACTACTGGACAAGAGCGACCCCTGTAGCACTTGTTTACTTTTCTGAAATAAAACAGACACAGAAAATTAATTAGGCATGTTATATACTGTTTCTTTAGCCAACTGTCACAAATAAGCAATAAGCAAATGCAAATATTGCTGACTTTAAAGAAATACTCAGGTTGATAGTTTCCTAATATAACAAGCTGTTAGGTAGATAATCTTGTTTGAAGTTTGATTCTGGTTTGCTATGTAAGAAATCCCAGAAAACATTCCATTATTACGGTTGTCTGGGCAAAATAAATGAGCTATTTTCTCAAATGGTTCATGTCTTAGCTCCAAAACTAAGATTATCTTGAGATGCCTTGATTTTGAGGCAAACTTTGAGTTCATGAGCTTGCTCAAGGAAATATCAAGGGGCATAAAACTGAACACAAAATTTAAAAAGGTGATTCCACTACACTTTGAACAACGTGTGCTGATCTGTAACACCACCTCTTCCCATAAAGGCAAATGCCAAATCTCCTGAAACTCTTCTTAAAAATTCTAAAATGTAATCTTATCACAGTAAAAATAACTAGACCCAAGTAAGCTTTGGTTCTATTGCAAAAGTCTTACATATTTAATATTTACACACTGCTGTCTTTGACAGCTTCCTGCCTGAACACTCTCAGTGGCAAGAGAATATATGTGAAATCAATCAATAAAAGTACAGTTACAGAACAGGTCAGCTGATAGGTAAACTCAATGAAAGAATTAACTACTGCTGAAGCAAACCAAGATACTCAGTCTAAGAACAGAGCCCACAGAATTGATTTAAATCTATTTAAATTGCCTTACAAAAACCAAAATCCCAAGCCCTCTCTTTTGGTCTAGGATCTATTTTGCATATCAAGTACGTTACAGGCCAAAAACCCATAAAATATGCACACATATGTTAACAAGGCAAGATGAATAAAGGCCAAAATGGGACAGCATTGCTTCAAGAAATCAAAACCTTTCATTGAAATTATCTGATGAGATGTTTGAGTTTACTGGAGCTAAAGGTCTCCTATAAATTAATTTCATAGAGCAGCTTCCAAGGGGTGCTTTAATAGTCCCCAGCTCAGTGTAAATGCTACACAGGATCCTGGTAACTAAACTAAAGGGAGCTGCTGAAATTTGACAACAGTGGTGTGATGTTATTATGAATTTTAAAGCATAACTAACCTACTGAATCATTTAGTTCTTGGCTGTTCATCTATTCACTAACATCTGTGCTGTGAAAACATGCACATATCTTTAAACACTGCTTACAGTATAGCCTGAAGATGCCTAAACTTCTGACAGGGTGTTGGGATACCTGGAACTCAACCCAAACAGGCTTGGCTATGGAGGTATTGGTGATACCCCATGAAACCATGTTTTCACATTCTTCTTTTTGTTTCTTCAGATTCTAACCAAACTTGAGAAGAATATCTCTTGTAGAGATTTCCTTTAAACATTTGAATTCAGGGACTTTTTACAATTCTTACTCTCTTGCTTACTTTGTAAATCATGCTTGCAGAGACATTCTGTCTCTATATATATTCCCCGGATGTAAGTAATTAATGCAGTAGAACAATATTCTTATGAAATGAGTGGTAAGTCATTGAGAAGCACATGATTTTGGAAGTTAAATGGACCGTTTATATGTCCATAAATATATCCATATGCAGGCAGTACCAAACAAAACTTCAACGACTTGGGCTACAGCAGAGTTTTCACATGAATGAACCATTCAATTCCTAATCGTGGTATCTTGAGGATCAGCTCCTTCTATATGATATAAAGCCTGGTTTGGTGGTTTGTGCTTTCATTTATTTATTTATTCATTTTTATTGTACAGTAAATTATATTTGAAATGTCTGTACCAACATGTGATACAGTCAGCCTGCATTCCCCAACTTGCAGCTGGTCATTCTCCCCCCACCCCCATCATGTGCATTAGTAAAGAGTTGTTTTTGCATTTCAAGTATTAAATAAAAGCTAATCACTACAGAGGGGTATTTACCGTTTCTCTTTCTGCTTGTGTGGTTCCTTTGTTCCTTGCGTGGCACCACTAATATGATATTTGCATGTTGTGACTAGCCATCTACCAAAGTCCTAATATAATTTCAATGACAAACTTGATCTAAATCTATCAGACCTCTCAGTAAATCAGACAGCCAGAGACACATGTTAGGGAAAGACACCTTATGTTTGTCAGTTTTATTGAAGGCGTTTCAAACATTTTCATTATCACACATTTCAGAAAACACATTAAAACAAAAGGTTTCAATCCAGCTGGTTCATAGCTTTGTCTATATATAGCTTATGAAAATATTTAGAAGTGCAGCAACATCTCATTTCATTCTTAGTTCTGGCTAATGAGAGTGAGCTGAAAATTCATCAGTAAGCAAAGTTCTTGAATGTTGAAGAAAATATATTATATATATATATACATATACAGGAAGAATTAACTTAGAAAGAATGATTAGTAATACAAACCAACCCTTGGCTCATTGAGTGAAAAAGAAATCATCATGCAAACCATCAGCAAGCAAAGGTCAGAGGTCGTTAGAGGCTCAGAAAAGGGGTTTCCCACATTGTCCCTGCAGCAGAGTCACAGTTTCCAATGATCACTTTTGTGACTATGCAACTGGGCTCATATTACTAGCTGCAACATCACAAAAATGACACTGGCAACCGCTAATTAGCTGGCAAAATAAGAATTTGTCCATTTTTAAAGTGAGCAGTGTTAGTAAATGCCATTGCACACAGCGAGAAGTGATAGCATAATAGATATATATTTTAAGCAAAGCCCTCACATGTGATGCTAATTATCTTTTAGCTTAGCAGTCCCTCTTTAAAGTGTAAATGTGCTCCCTCTGGGCTCAAGAAATATTTAATGACACATATCAGTGCATGACTAACAAGCTAGTCCAGAGCAATAATGATTGGTCTATTGTTCAAAATGAAATTAGGACTCCAGAAGCATTTAAAACTGACCAGTCGTTTCCGTAGTAGCCTCACCTCTCAGGGACTGTCTTTTGAACAGATTTGTAAAGGATATAGAATAATCACTTTTTGGCAATTTATTCCTACATTATGAAAGCATGATAGATTATTCAGTGAAGTTTAATGTATCTGATAGGTGCAAAATCATCTAAATCACTGTCTGATACAGAATAAGAGAAATGTAAGCTTCCAGTTTTCAAAGAGACTTGCAAAATTTGCTTCAATAAAAATGTTTAGGTCCATATTTCCACAGACTCTGGGCAAGGTAATTTTGGGAATCCAATTTTTCTTGGTGATGAATTATAAAAAATAGAGGGTTGGTTATGTATATGCTTAATTTCATATATGTATGTGAATATATAAATATACACACATATCCATATATATATAGAAACACACTGAATGCACATAAAAACATAGATAAGATTAAAAGAAATGAGAGCAGCCCCTTCCTAGCACTACCCTACTAAGAGTATGGTAGCACTGTCAGACATATTTCTGGGGGCTTTATGACTCAGCTGTTGTAATTCAGCAGGGTTTGTACTTTAAATAGAAAGCTTCAGGTGCAAAACATATTAATGAATTCCAAATACATTATTTTAGCAATAGTGCATTAGGGTTTTTTTTGTCATTAAAAAAAGAACAAAAAGAAAAAAAACAACCCAAAGATCAGATGACCAAGAAAACTGAGATTCATAGACCAGCTATTGTGCATGCCAAAATTCCTTTTCAGGCGGAATTTTACTATGCATTCAGTACTATGAGTTCATTGTACAAAATCTGCACGTAGCAAATGATTACAGTACCCTACACTGGACTGTGAATACATGTGAAATGAACACTCAGAATTCAATTAAATCTTAACAGGTTCATTCCCATACTGGCTTAAAATACAAAGAATGGCAGCTCCGCTACTTTTCTCATCTAGTTATCATTTTTCTTTTTCAAAGTATTACACAACACTTCTTCAACACGGCTATTTAACCCTTACACAATGCCACTCTAAGAAGCGCTTTCCTGGCGATGTGAACTGTGACTTACTGTAGATCTAATCCTACAGCTCACGCAGGGACCTCAATCCTTACTGAAACAAGTCAGAGGCGAGATGCTCTGAACTTCAGAAGTCCTGGCTGTACAGGCTCATTTATGCTCTAGTTAGAATTGCTAGCAGATTTCCCACTACCTTTGAAAAGAGCAAAGCCGGACGCTGCACTGGCTCTGTGCTGCAGCCTCACACAGCTTAATGGAACCGAGTCACAATTCTCACTACCGACATTCCCTACAGGCAACTTCCTCCGTAACACAAGCAAAGGGAAATCAACCTATAAAAACCATATAAAAGTTGAACCCAGAGAAGAAAACCTTGAAAATTCAATTACAATTTCAACTCCATCCTAAGGCTGTGCTTCCTTGCTCCACGACTGCTTTTGTGTTGTGACTCTGTAGTATATCCTTACATCCTGACCTAGCCATAGCTCCAAGTGACTCAGAGCAGCTGCACTCCATTACCTGACCTGCACCGTGTGAAACGTCTCTCTGCTTTGAAAAGCCTTGCAATACGTACAAGAATACTGAGTGGTTGAAGGGTGGCATTTAGTCCTAGATTTTTAAGGGTAAAATTTTGCCAACAGACAACTGTGCAGCCAGCTCCTGTTGGCTGTTCGCCAGCTCCTCCCCTCAGGTGCAGATGCACAACTTCGACTAGCATCAGTCAGAGCTCCCAGCACTCCTTGAAAGAAACAAGTTTGGACTTTTTGAGCGCTGAGTCCCTCATAATCACTTTGGGGGGTTGTAGATAATATTGTAGAGCAGAGAGAACAACATGCGATCCCACAAGCCGCTGGCGGATTGAGCACCAACTCCCCAAACCTCCTGGAGATTCTTTTCATTAGGCATAAGCGCATCGCTGTGGATTAGCTGGTACATGCTAACACCTACACGTGATGCACTGGGCACGGTTTGCAATCAAATGAAGATTATTTCGCTCCAGTATTTATCATGCATGGCTTTAATTTTCAAATTAAAATTTAGATAGGCACGGCAAACATTAGAGAAGGTGGCAAGGACTTTCACAGCTTTTGCCTTTGTATGTTTGTATTTTAAAGCCACACTGACTTTCTTTAAAGTTCCAAAGTGTACGCTTTGTCAACATTTTCATCTGCTTTCTCCAGCCTCCACCTTCCTGCAGCCAAAGGTCTGCAGACCTCGCTGTTGGATCCTTATGAGCAAATGGTCCCATGGGAACGACGCTCTTGCCATATGACACCATTGTGATTCTTTTTTTCAAGCATGCTTACACTTCCTAATTTACTTGTGAGAGTCCTGATATGAGGATCTTGGGGGAGCCACACAAAAAGCCTGGAAGTTGCAGAAATGGATAAATACTTGAAAAACAAAGAAACACAGAAGCACTGAGATTATACAAAGGGAGGAAAGGTATTGATCTCTAAGCGGGAAATGAATATATCTTAAAAACCCAGGCAACATCTCTGTGTGAGGCAACACTAAGCATCAACCTACTGAAGATATTTCTCTTAGTTTAGCATTGTGGCATCACAGGCTGAGGATCCCCCTTTCAACCCAAAAATCTTTAAAGGATGAAAAAAGCAGTAGTTCCTCAGACCCACATCATCTTAAGAAAAGCGCCATACTTCGTGCTTTACCTGCGGAAATCCAGAAGTGATCTGGTGGAAGCAGGAACCCTCTGATCGTTCCAGCTGAGGAAGTGGAACTGTGTCACTGTGCGGGTCTCGTTTGTCTGCAGGTTCTTCAGGTAAAAGCTCCTCACAAGGAAATCCTCGCACCAGATGTGCTCAGAGACAAGATTTACCTACACCCACAGGAAGGAACAAATGGAGATCAGCAACTTCGGTCGCAAGCAACGTCTTCAGGATTGCAGGTGTAAAATTTCTGGGATGAAGGAACTGCATGAAAATTTTATTTTTATTAGCAAATTGGCTAGTATGGGCAGGGAAAAAAAATGATTTAGCAATAAATATAGCTGTCAGAAAGGGGTTAGCTGCCATTGCTATTGCATTGAAAACATAAGAAAAATCTCGACAATTTTAATGCAAAAGGAAAATTCACTGACTTTAAAATGAATACAAAAGATATTTTGTATTGAAAATGTGCTGGACTGGCAGTTCCTTTCTTTTCAGAAATGTCCACAAATGCATTGCCCAGGCCACTCTCAGAGGTCTTAAAAATCTAAGTTGAATTCATATGAGAAGTGAAAATTCAGTTTCTTTTGCTATGAAGAACAATAAGCACTAAAAAATGCAGCTTATTTGGGGAGCTCATCTTCTCAGAAAATTACTTTATTCCCATTTTAGTTTAAATAAGTATTTCTTCACAATTCCTTCACAATTCTTCGTATTTGGCATTGTAGTATTATTTTCTCCCTCTACACAGCTGGACCACTGGAAAAATCTGACAGTTGTTGTCAATGTTGCATCACAACATAACTCGTGATACGATATTTTGGGCTAGAAATGCAAAGCAGAAAATAAAAATACATATTTGTTGTTGTGACTGAGGCAAGAGATAAAAATAGATAGTGTTAATTACTACAACAATATAAAGGTTTTTCTGCAAAGATTTACATATGGCTATGTATCCTAAGGCAAAAATTCACTAGTTCTAAAAATATTATTTTCCTATAAAATATAAATACGTGCTTTCGTATATCAACCACTTGCAAAACCATTCATAATGCAAAAATTATTGTCCTTTTTATATTGCAATATTTCACTCATGGTTTACCATGTTTTATTCGGTGGACACCGCCTTGCTGTGAAAGCTGCACTCCCATTTTTTTTTGTAAATGCAAAACTACCCAAAGGCACACCAAGCATGTTTCAGAGTCTGCAGCCCGACCTGCAGGTTAGATGATCTCCAGCATCATTCTGCCCTATATGGAACCAGCCCCTGCACTTACTGTCACGTTTGCAACCAGATATTTTGTGCAGGTACCTCGTAGATGTGGTAGAGGTTTGACCCTTCGTCTGGCCAGTAGTGGTAGCACTGTTTGACTCCGTTTTCCACGAGGGGTGTCAGCATGACAATAACGACACAGCCGTTCTCCCAGACCATCTGCAGACAAAGAAAGACACCGTGGCCACATTGTGACTGCCTAATTACTGCGTGACATGTATAATTACTGCACTCAGACACACAATCAAAATTTATTCCATTCGCAGGAAATTTATTTCATTTTCATTAGACACTTTTACTCTGCAGCTGCTTTCAAATCCCTGAATAAACTGGCACCATATTTTGCAGGCATCCATGAAATATTAAAGAATTTCCTGCAATTTCAATTCAGGTCATTCACAAAATCTCTCCTTGCTCCCGGTACCATGTTCAACTGCTTTTCTGCCAAACTTTTAGATCCACTAAGGGAACATTGAATGGTGCTTGCCGAACACCCATCTACTTAAGATTTGCTATTTAACACTGAAGCAGCACAGACCTACTAAAGTCACATGTACTGAAACCTGTTTTTGTTCTCAACCCCATGTCTTTTTTCAGTTTGCCAAGTAGCAAGAGCCATTAAAGTGCTGCAGTGCTGAAACAATCATAAAAGTTGCATCTGAATGACAATAATGAAGAAAAGGCAGAGAAAATTCAAATCAAATCTGTATTTCCAGGAACATTTTGGAGGAAGAAGTCATCCTTTCAAATGCACATTTAGAAAAGATTTATTGCAAATGTGCATACTTTCTTTTTCCTTCTTTCTTTCCTTCCAGCTTTCCTTTGTTTTCTTTCATCCCTTTCTTTTCATTTTCTTTTCCTTTCTCTTTCCCTCTTTTCTACTTTTTCTTTTGTTACTTTTTTTTCCTCTTCCCTCCTCCTTTCTCTTTTCCAGTTCTATTTTCCCCTTTTCTCCCCCCACTTTTTTTTCCCCTGGAGGTAGAATGAAAGTCCAACTTGTGCTGCAGACTGCACTCACAGAGCACAGGTACAGTAGAAATTGAGGAAAACAGAATATCTTCACTGCCAGCATGATCACTTAATAATTTAGATCGGCCACGGAGCAGGATAAAAGAATCAAGCGCATCCTAAACTAAAGGATTTGTGGATGTCTCTCACAAACAGCAAACAAGCAGAGATGCTCTGGTCTGGCATATCTCTGTTCCAAACACAGTCCATGACTGAACAAAAAAGCTCCTATGAATTAATACCAAGCAGCATAATCACTAAAAACTGTTATTATTATGCTGTACATTGATGTTATATTTGCATACAACTTTCATTGTCTTTTTCCTGGCATATAAAATTACTAAATGAAGAGTAAACTGCTCTTTTTGTGAAGGGTTATGTTTATTTCACAGAAATATTTATAAGCAACTGTATTGACATGTAAATTTTGTCAACAAAAAAGGCCTTTGTCTAAACTGTGCAAAGATGAGATGATACATTCAATTCAAGGATTATTTTTTTTAATTACATATCAAATAAAAAGGTTTCCCATTCATAGATAATGATGTTGTCTTCTCTTTTAAGAATAGCTTGCATATAGAGAAACAAATAACATTTTTCTTCCCTTTTTTAATTTTGCAACATAATTAAAACTACTTTTAAAACCGGCTTAGAATTATTTAGTGAAATGAATCTAGGGTTTACACAGAATGGAGTTATTTATCATTTTGAAAAGAAGTGAGGTAAAACATTTACAGTGGAATATAAGAATAATCTTTTTTTTTTCCTTTAACCCCTTAAGAAAGGGTTTTAAATAAAAATATCTGTAATTTCCTCATCCTCATGTTAAAACCTCACAGTGCCACAAAACCATTTAAACACTAAAATTATAGACACTTTACAGACAGATGTATATTTATCATTTGTGTCTTTTTTGTACTGCATTTGTTTCAGGCCACAGCTAGAAACCTTCTTTATATGTAAGGAAGATGATACAGCTTTCATTCATTCTAAAGTAGTTTCACCTTTTTCAGTCGGCAATCAGACTAAGATAAGAATTCAAAACATGCATCTTACTTTAAAACTAGCCCCACTAAATCAGTACTTTCATCACATAACAATTTAATGTGCCTCTAGAAGGTATAGAAGCTCATTGAAGCCATTACGAAAATGAGGAGAAACACAGTTTTTATGAGTGTAATAAAAATACAATGATCTAGACCATAAACTAATCATCGAGCACTCTGCTTGTGCCACCCAAGTGTAACATTATAAAAGCCCACTCATTTAGAGAGGAATCCTTGCAGTTTGGCAACCCTGTTCATTGGTTCAAAGACGGAGCATTTCATTAGAGAGGAGCTGTCTGCATCTCTGAAGGTTTCATTAAGCATAAATCCAAATGAAAGTTAATTTAAACAAACAATTTCAAAGTTACTCTGGGGTATAATATTTCTTTTAGGTCATTGTGTGAAAAGTAGAAGTCAAATCTACTAAATCAGGAAGGCAATACGACCTAGTGCCTTCATTCCCGTTATAAGCAACTGTCCCTGCTTCTCCTGTGCTTACCATTGAGATGGGATTTTCACTAAGGCTCACTGCCTGTGACTGGAGGACTACAGCATTTTCTTTGTTTCCTTGCTAATTTAAATACTAGAACATCAGGCTGCTGTCTATTACCATGGATTTACAAATAACTTGGAAGCAGGACGAGTCAAAGGCAGTTCACAGAGTTTTACACTGTCATCTGTTCACCTCCCCATCTTTAAGCAGTTGATGGGGTTTTCAGAAGCTGCATCTCCCTGCACTTCACACTTGGCTGTGCTCAGTGTCCAGAAATACCCACAAACTAGAAAGTGGCCCCAAGGATGTGTCTTGGTAAAGAAAGAACAGGTAGCCCAGACCTGGCCTGCACAATCCCAGCACAGCCTCTGGAGAAGCACCTGTGGTTACCAAAGAGACATTTCAGCTGGCCTTGGAGAATGGAGAAAGAAGTTCAATTACAAATATGCAGTAATTCACATATTTCTGAACTTTGTATGCTTGCACAATGGGATAGAAGAAAAAAGAGAATGTCAGGTCCTCAGGGCAGAGGCTTTTTTTTTCATGCAAAGCCCAGCAAAATTAAGCCTTAGACTCTAAGTGTCTACAAAACCTTAATATATTTATAGATATACACATCCTTTACACATGTATGTATTTGCAATATATAAAACTAAATTTATTTAAATGACTTAGCGCAGGCACGCTCATGTTTCTAATTCATGGTAATACTTTCAGTAGAAGAAGAAATGTTGAATGGAGCCTTATGAATGGGAGTGATAAAGCCCCAGCTCTGTACAGGAGCTCACTGCAGAGCCTGCAGTTTATTCTTTGCTGAAAAGGGAGGACACGGCATAGTTTGTGTGACATGTCCACCTTCAGCCTGTAGGTCTAGAGAGTAACACGTTAATGACCTTTAATGAGGTTCTGCTGTAGGTTGATCATTCTCAGAACACTTCTTGGACAAGAATAACATCATCCTGTTCCATTTGCTGCAAATTAAAGGCTGAATCCTGCAAACCAAAGATGAGCAGAGCATTTGAGATTCTCAGAATTCCCTGTTGATGAAATCCACCAAGCGTAGAGACCTCATGCTGTGGTTATCCAGCATTGCCAGCCCCATATAAAGGGCTTCCACATTGGGATGAATTATATTTAGTAAGAATTACTTGAAAAGGAGCACAGAATTGTTTTTTCATGTAATGAGAAAAACAAAGTTACAAATAGCAGAACCAGTGCTACAACACTGCCATAAATCTGATAAAACATCAGGTTTTGATAGCTTATACTTTAAAATGTCCTTGTTTACTAGCTTGTAATAAAATGGCTAATATGAGCCCCCTCTCCTTTTTCAGACTCTTCCATCACTTTGAAGCTTCTTTTTATAATAAATGATTCTCCCCGAACTCCTATTTCAGCCATTTCTGTCATTTCCATGATGGGGAAATGACAAGATATGAGCTCTGCTCAGACACTTCATTTAATGGAGACTAGTGGAGAAGTTTCTAAAATGCAATGATTTAAAAGTAGAAAATAGATGGAATAATCAGTTAAATTCAGCCAGTCCACTAAATACAACATGCTAATCACACCAGGTGCTCTCTGGGAGAGACCTCCAGCAAACTACTGGATTTACCTTTTCAGTCTTTTAGGCTTCCCATACAATTGGTATAACTGGTAAATGCAAAGACTTGGAAAAGCAGATGAACCAGCAAAGAGAACCCAAATAGTTTCCAAGGATAATCAAAACTCAATATGAATCAACTTGACTCCTAAAAAACAACAAAGCCAGGTACTAACCCTTGCTGTATCAGATAACAATCCCATTTCATATCGTGAAAATAATTAACTCAACTGTGATGTCTTTCAAGCTTTTAAAAAAAAGGGGGATCTTTTAACAAGGAAAAATTGGGTTGAATTTAGATTTTTGTTACCAACTAGAGTTTCACAATGCGTGCCAGTAAAAAAGTAGTACAAATTTTTTTTTGCAAAATATTTTGTTTGTAAATGACATAATTTTAATATGAAATGGATCAAATCTGGCAAGGTCAGAATTGCAGTTTGCAAAACCATAACTGTGCCTGACAGTTAAGCAAATCTGTGGGTTGAAAGATTAATGGTCAACAATCTGTATTTCATTTAAAAAGTATCTGACTGCAGCTGGAAAAAAAGTCTTCAGAGAGGACCATATATAAATTCACAGTTGTATTATGTCCCCTGATGTTGCAGCAACACTTGTTTGGAAGTCATCGGGAAAGGCAAATTCAAGATGACTGCATGTGTGGCAATAATTTCTCCTTCTGCTTTCTCCTAGAGACATAAACTGCTCTTATTCTTCTCAGTAGACTCCTAACTCAAGCCTTATTATTAAATACTTTAAATATGAGCTCTGTTTAGAGTTTCACTGCTGACAAAATCACATTAAGGAGCAAAAGTCCACCAAAATAATCAGGAATTAGCTTTTCATTTAGTATGGAAAATGTGGAAACTAAACAATAAAGAGATACAAATTTAAGGGACTGTTTCTAAGTACCTTCTCCAACCAGAGCCATAATTAGCAGGGAGAGAGGTAAAAGCAGACTCCTTCACTGAATGCCTATGGAATTTCTAATGCTATATTTACTTCTCATGGCTTGACAAGTTACTAGAGCTCTAGGGGGTACTGTTCTGTGCCTATGTCTCCCTTGCTGTTTTTCCTTTATTAAATTAAAATATGCATATTTTACACATTGAATTGCTTTCTGTTGGTTTTCATCTGCTCTTCTTTCTGAAGGTGAGAACTGATTAGACATGCAAGAAGTCCCATTCCAGGCAAAGAAAATAAAACTTGGGAATAACTACTGCTTGAAAGCACTGTGTCTGCACAGAACAAAAGGCAGAACAATAATTTAGTTGGTAAATTAATTTCAGCACTCAGAACATGTGCTGAACTGGGAGCACAGAAACCAGCATTTAGAGCAGACAAGGTTTTGGTACAGTTGTTCCTACTAAGCCCACAGGCTTGGAACACTGATTTTGCTGGAAGACTCATTCAGCTATGGGGACATGGTCTCCTGCTACTGGGATTTGCCCTTGGAGACTACTGATGACTAATTCTTTTTACAGAGGAAACAGTCAACTGAGAGTATGTTGTATTTCTTTTGTTGAATTCTAAAACTGGAAGAAAGAAGCAAGAGTTGTTGATTAGACATGCAAAGATTTATCACGTCCTCAAGACTGTGATTCAGGAATCAGTTCTTAATATGCTGTTGTGATCTCAGAGGAAACCAACAGTCAGTTTTTTGGACTGATGCTGATAACTTACTCCTGAACAGGGGTAGACAAAAATAAAAAAAGCTTTAGATTAAAAAATGCAGGACAGGGGCAACAAAATGCAAATGGCAGTTTAACTCCCTAGCTCATATTAGGGCAATGGACTTTAGTCTTGGGACCCCTTCTGTACTTTACATTTAACAGTCCTGCAGTAAAAGTAAAAAATAATCAAGGGAACAGCAATGAGGTTTCCCCAGTTGCTATGGGCACAAGACAGCAAACCTCCATTCCCGTGTGGTCCCTCTTTGTCAGCAAGATTGGGGCAGCATTAACAAGAAGGCTGAAGAGCATTTCCAGTTTCAAGATTATTTTATGTACTGACAAGTAGTGGAGGAAAGATGGGGTAAGGAAACGCATGGGTTTGATTCAGAGTTTGTCGGATGATGAAGCTTTTCCTTGCTTCCTAGAGGAGCATCCCAACCACAAAGGGGCAACACTTGAAGTCTGCCTTCCTGCTCCTGTCTGACCTGGTTCTGTTCATGAGTGGCATCTGCTCTGTCATCCTTGCCAGAGTAAGGCATTGGGGGATCTATTTAGCCTGAGGTACAGATCTGTTTAGGCAAAACCCATGGAGTTTTCTGGTCTAAACCACGAATGTGTCCTCTATGACTGTGGACTGTATTTAACTCACTCTCCTGACTTACTGTTATAGTTGCACTGTGCCTTACTCAGCATTTGCAAAATGAGGAAAATCATATTTCTCTACCCCTGCTACAGAACTTCTATAATATTCACATAATGATTAACTGTGTTCTTCATGGAGGGAGGACATCACAGGAGCACAACAAATACTTACAAAAGTATATCTATCACATTTAATTTTTTCATTATGTATTTCATTTTCTAAGGCAACTAAAGCATTAGCAGGAAGTGCTTGTTCTCTCCCGCTATTTCACTTAATGGTAAAAGAAAAAAAATGTGAAAATGCACTTCCCTCCAAAAAGAAGGGGAAAGAGGGGCAAACATGAGTAGATTCAAAGAAAGACATGACATGGGGTATTTTGCAGAGGGAAAATTTATGGCTTCCTACACAAATCACCATTTGGAGATGACAAACCTTTGCAGACAAGCAATTTATAAAACCAGCATAATTAAGAACAATTTTTCAGTCAAAGGACAGTTGGTTCTAAGTATCCTAACTCTTAGAAATAGTTTCTTGCATATTATCATCCCTTGCTTCTTAGAATACTTTGCAAGTTAAGACATGTACTTCATGTCAAATATTTTATGGAATTATAACCCAGACATACTGAAAATAATAAAATTTTATGCCTCCAGAATTATTCACAACATGGAACTCCTGCTGCGAAAACTTGTTATAGATCAGAAATGTTCTACATCCTCTTTCTTTTGAATTATGTTCAAAGAGATGTTGAATTTTAATAGCGCTATGTGAAAGAGCTGAGTGAAATCTCACTGAAACTGCTGGACAAAATCATCACCTTTCATTCAAGATAAATGCAAGAAACAAGCAAACTCTTTTATGAAGCCTGATAACTGAAATTACATAAGTTATCATCAAAAACAAGAGAAACATGAAGCATATGGACCCATGAGTTTCTCTAGAAACGGATATGTTTAATGCAGAGAGAGAGTATTAATCAAGGCAAGATGATTAATTCTGATAAGCAGCATAAATGTGTAAAAGGAATAAAGAAACCACCATCACAGCTCAACAAATTGTGATCCTGGTAGAAGAAAAGCTGAACAAGAGGTTGGGGGTAAAACACAGGGTGAATGAGGCTTGGAAAAAAAGAAGTTATTGATTGTTATTTGATTCTGTCTTTGTTCAAGGAAATAAAACTCTGATCTTTCTTTGTAAATAAAATGGAACTCCATCAAAGCAAAACCCTGTCCTGAGGATGGATTTTCTTTCCAGCTGAGAAGAAAACAACCCACAGACCTGACAAATTGTTTAAGCACTCAGGTAAAAATGGATTAATACCATGCGAGGACAGTTGTCCAGTTTTTGAGGAAGGGAATTATGAGGTGGAATTCCCACTGAACAAAAACAGAATCAATGAAGGATGTATTTCTCAGAAATAGTAACTGGTAAAAAGAGATGAAAACAAGACCAGATAAAATTAAAACAAACTTAAATCAGCTGGAGGCTTTTCAAAATTAATTAAAGTAGTGGCTGGAAAATTTCCAGAGTGGTCCAAGAGATGACAAGCGCGTAGAGATGAAATCTCTGCTTGAGCCACAAACACAGAGCATCCAGACAGATTAGGAAGCCCTGTGGCAAAAAAGATCAATGAGATGACTGACAACACAACTCCTGCAGGCCAGAAAGTTTTCAAAGAAATAGGTAAGCCAGGAAAGTTGGAACTAACTTGGCACTTGCTGACTTAGAAAAGCTATGCCAAGAATCTGAGGAGCTGGAGAAGTAAACTGGAGGGACACAATCAGTGTAAGACTATGGCCTTTTTTATCATTATTTTTCTTTCAACATATACAAATTGGAACACCATTTGGAAATGACCAATATCCAGGTATTCGGACCATCTCCAGCTCAAACATTGTGCCTTTGAAAGAAAAACTTCCATCAAGCTGATATCTCAGGTCAACCTGGAAACCCAAATGAATAGAAAGTTTTACAGAAAATTCTGAGACTAATGGCCAACTCTAGTGGCTCAAGTTAGATGGTACTGAAGAATGATACCTGCTCTTCTCCACCCTACCAAAAAGACATAATATTCCGAGAAGTGGTCACTAGTGAGATCAGTGGAACCGGTGCCTCTTCAATCTCATGGTGGTACCAGGCTTGGATCTGCTCACTAAGAATGCTGTACTGAGAATGCTAAACTACATGAGCCTGGACCAAACACCATCAATGATGTATGAAAAAGCTCTGCCTAGTTTGAGAAAGCAAAGGCACTGAGCTAACTATGATCTTTGTTTGGACCTGGGCAACTCGAATACAGTAAACGGGAATTTGATTGCTAAGTGTCTAATAGAACTTGCACTAAAATACTGGGCACTGGATCAACATAACAGGTTTTAGAGGGACCTGCCAGTAAAACTAGAAAAAAGATTGCCCAAAACGAAATTATCTGTTTGGTAAAACCTCCGAAGTATTGTGACATTCTACAAATCCATTCATAACAGGCCAGGCTGCTTGCTACTCTAGAGGTAGTCAGTGATTGGTGGCAGAATATAATGAAAGCTTAAGAGAAAGCCATTTTAGAAATTGTATCTGGAATGAGAGCATGAAATGTAGACAGCACAGACCAGTAATAGTCTGGATTTCATTGTGGATATCAGCTGTGTTGTAAATGCCAAGAGAGTTGCCTCACACTTTTAAGTAAAACAAATGCTCTGCAGACGAGTTTTCTAGAAATCACCTTGAAGTGCCTACACAGGAGTGGAAACAGTTACAACAGGTTCTTGCTGGGGCAACCTTTCAGCCAAGACACAAAGAGATGAGGTGGCTGACGCCCGCTATGCACCCTGGCTCTTGGGAATCTCAGCAGTTATATCTCTGAATAAATAAGAAGCAATACATCCAGTAAACATTGCCATGGAAGATGATGCGAAGCTTCAAGAGTTTCTGCTGGGTTTGCTAAAACAGGACATTGTGCATTTAGACAAGGAACAGCAGAATAGTCCCAGATCTCTCTGGAGTCAGTCACTCTTCTCACTATCAGTCAGAAAACTGCTTCACTGAGCACAAAATGGGGAAAACAGCAACACAACTCTGCAACAGCTGGCATTAAGTGGAGGAGGGAGAGGGAGGAGAACCACTGAGAAGATGTATCAGGAATGAATAATTGAACCTTTAAACAATCCCTGGTGGCAGCATCATGGAAGCACCATAAACTACAGAAAACTGTATCCAAGTAAATATCAACTGATTGTGCCCTGACAGGAGTTAAGACTGTTCTCTACAGCAAGTTCAGGTTTCCTATGTTTTACTTTGAAATAGGCACTATTAGGTGAAAAATAGAAATTATCTCCTGCAACTGGGCATTAACTGCAACATGTTCAATCTGTGGCTTTTGACTTGTACACTGGATCTCCTTCATTTCAGTGGTCATGGATGCAGTGTTCTGCAAGGAGCTCATCTCTCTTGGCCTGTTTATTACATCTGTTTGACACCCTGGGCTGTGTCAAAGGTTTGGGACAAGAACTGGCACAGTGAAATGTGATCTACAGGAGGTTTTTGAAAAGTGGGTAATGGGACTAAACCAGGACGCTGAAATAGGTAGATTGTTATGCTGAAGTGACAGACATCATCAAAATAAACATTAGAAAACACCTTTTCTATGGAACCTAACAGAAGAAATGGTAAAAGAGCATCACATCAGAAATGCACACAGCCACACTCAAACCAAAGCTGAACCACAGCTCCAAATGGTTTCTGAGAGGTTTACAGCAAATCTGGTGGGGAGCTGGAGTGAACTTTCACTGATGGATTACTGGAAGAGAAATAGCAAAAAGAGCAGAAGGAAAGTGAAGAAACACTCTTCCACTCAAAATAGTATGAGGAAAGAAAGTAAAGAAAGAGATCTTTTAAGTAGGAAGTGGAATGAAGAAGATTGTGCCACAGAACAAAGAAGCAAAGTTGTAGTCTCTGTGACCATGCAAACAGATTACCTAACTTTTCAAACTGGTGTGGGAGAAGAACAAAAGATATCCTTCATATTATGCTTGAATGATTGATTCTGATTTCTGCAGTGCTTACTTAAAGTGGGATTTTAAAATGCCTTATTTAAAAATGAGAACATATATTTTTCAACATGTAAAGGGGCATTTACAGGTCAAAGTATATACAATGTAGATGTACAAATATGAAAAAATAAACTATTAAAAACCTGGGCAATAGAAATCATAAAATGTCATTAACAAATAGCTAACATACTATTTGATTTTGTATGTGTAACTTAACAAATACATTTTCAAGTATCATGCCTGTTAGAAGGAATCCATGTGCCAAGAAAAAATGATCAGTCTTCTCAATTCTAGCTCATAACCAAACAGTGAAGACAAAAATCACAAGTTACTTGAAAATTTAAGCCAGATTAAAAGCTCACCTGACTTCAAGCAGAAAGCATTTGCTCTGCCTTTCTAGAAAACAGTCCCAAAATATCTTGGACTGGGCACTTCAATATCCATGCACCCAAAATTCAACAACTTTTTGGAAAATGTTCTGATTTCTCATCAGAAAAAATGTGACATGAAAAGAGTCTTCAATAGGGTTAACACTTTCTAATGATAGCTCAGATGATACAGATGAAGACATGGTTTCTACTGATGCAAGCTCCTAAACCACAATGACATTTCTGAAATTGTCACACAGACATTTTCTTATCTTCAGAACAAAAACTTCTAAATTCATAATGCAAAACAAAAAGTAAAACATATGTTCATGCTGATAATAAGCCCCAGCTGGCCTTCTCTCCAGGCAGTTTCTGTAAACTTTCAGACGCAGTTCTGCACTTCCAAAGGAGTATCTAACGTATCCATCACACCATCACACACATCTACCCTGGCAATGTGTGTTGGTCCAAATCTGAGAGCTGTACCAGCACTAAAACACCTGCATACAAAGTAAGCTCCTAATTGTGCATCAATAACTACTCCATTTAGCCCCACTCCTGCAAAAAATTTGGCCCCTACTTAAATTTATGCAGCTGGGTCCTAACTGCCTGTGGTAGGGAAAATGCATAATGATTTAAGGATATTGGAGAACTGGGACATGTGTGGAATAGATTTCAATGGAAAACTCATGGTGCTCAGTATTAGGTCCTTTCTGATCTGGAGAATGACAATGAATTCTGGCTATGTTCTCCAGGCCCTCTGAAAATCACTGGATCCTTGGCAGTAATTTAATTACAGAGACCAAGCACTAAAATATTAATACTTTTCCATAAGGTTTTCAGTATAATTTTCAAATAAACTACACCTTAGCAGGTCTTGTCTTATACATAAATGTCTTGAGTATCCATGTATTAGATTTTAAAAAGACGTCTGAATTAAGGTTATTCCACCTAGAGTGACTCAAGCACAACACAGTTTTACACAAATTACATTTCAAGAAGCACAGGAAAACTTGTGACATAAATTCAGTTTTCAAAGAGACATTTAACTTACCTGCCAGAAGTCAGCGACAGTAGCAGGGAGAGGGCCCTGGGTGGCAATATATGCAGGGTTTCGGGGGTCATGGTCCATCTGGAATAAGGAAGAAGAACACAGACTGGATTTATTTAAAGGAAATCCCATACAGTGTTAAAGAAAGTATGTGAGGGCAGAACAAGGGACTTCCTAAAGAATTGTCACGTCCCTCCATCCTTTATTGGTGAGCAAAGTGTTTTATTTCTATTTGGAAGCTCAGAGGAGAAGCTTTCCCCCAAAAGACTGATGACACCACATGAATATCAGTACACGTGATGAACAATATCCCATGTCCTCAGTATGCAGAGTAAGATCATTTATGGTGGCTGACAAAGGCATTTATTGGAGATCAGTACTCATGGTTTCATAGCAACCTAGGAGCCTTTTGAACCATTTTTCTACACTGAATGCTAAGAATGCTCCACATATCTAAATATGTTCTCCATTTCCACCATGCTAGTCAAGGGCAGATGTAACTAAAAACCAGCAAAAATGGGGAACAAATTCAGTTTCTGGCTTTTTCTGGTTAGCTGATTTATCTAAATGCATGGATTTGGCCTCAATGGAGGAAGTTCTGCTTAAAGACCTTAATTATTGCGTTTAATTCAAGGACCAGAAAATTCACTGAGCAGAAAAAATAAAGAATCTAAGAAACAAAGCCATCAGGAGTAAATAGGATTAGTGTGTTACAATGAATGTTTTTGAACTGATGGGTGGTTTTCTTGGTTCTAAATCTTAGGGCCCATTCTGCTGAAAAAGAAGATCTGCTGATAGGATTAAAAAACAAACAAACTCTCTCTAACCCTGAACTGCCCAGGACAAAACTTTGCACATAAAGAAAAGAGACCCATTTCAGCTCTGAGATGTGTGGGTGTGACTCAGTGACACTGAAGTCGGTGAGAGTTAACTTATACCCATGTAGCTGAAGGCAGAATTTGTCTCAATACACAGTTCTGTTCTATAAGTAAAGGTCTGAATAAGAATGACTGCGAGTCACGTTTGCATTAACAGGCATCTCCTGAATTTATTCATAGCCTATCAAAATTTTCAGTGATGGTACATGTCAGTGTAAAAGAAGGCACCTCATAATTATGTGCAACATAAAAGAGGGAAGAACCATAAAAGAACAGATGTAAGTTATTCTAACGGAACAACAGTATGATGAATGTTGCAAAAAGGAAGAGAACACTTTATGTTTCTAATTTTCTGATGTATAATTAAGTTGGACTTAATATTAAAATTCTCCATGACAGCACAACACAGGTAAAAGTCACTGAATCTATTTAGACTAAAAGCTTACTTCTGATTCACCACCCATAGTTATAAGAAACCTTGACCAGGATGTCTATAATACCATCATTTTATTCCAAGTTTCATTGGGATGCTTCTCTTATCAGCAAATAAATCTTCCCAACAAGCAATTGCTCACAACAAATTTCAACCTTGCTTTCTTTGCCTTTTGAAAAAAGCAATTCTGACAGCAGGACATTTATTACTGTGGGTATTTTGAGACCAAGGAAAACTATCTTTCTTCAGAAATCAGAATTAACAAAAAAGCCCTTAGGAAACATTTCAAAAGGGGCAACTTTTGTTTTGTTTTGTTCTGCTTTGCTTTGTTTTGCTTTGTAAGAACTGAGACACTGAACTAAACACAGCTGAAAACAACAGCAAATGTGATCAAGCGAAGTCAAGCTTAAAAGCTGGGTTTATTTATTCTCCATTACAGTTGAAATGATTTATTGTTTTTTGTTTTGAATTCCAAAGATCTACAGGATTTAAACTTGTGGTAAAATGATTTCCTATTCTAGAACTAAAAATCTTAACTTAGAAAAACTGACCTACACCAGGGAGGATGTGCTACTTCCAGTGGAAATTGTTGTGGGTTGCATCCACTCAAAAATGATGTTACTTCTCCAACAGGCTAGAGCTTGGCTTGGAAATATAACCAACAGTATATATACTAAACTTCAGAAAAATATAATTTACTTTGAATTCTTCCTAAACATTTTTTTTAATGTAGACATGCCAGAAAATAAAAGCAGAAGAAATCAAGGATGATGCAAATAGTGCTGTCATGGAGGAAATACGTCTCAACATTCAGCTGATAAATCAGGAATAAGCCAATCTTGGCATTTCAGCATTAATCAACCTCTGTCACAAAGGTGCTTGTTGGAACGTGGCAAACATTACAATAAGCACAGAGTGGTGAAGTATATCAGCAGTTTAACAATAATTCAAAAGACAATTACAATTATTACATTCCAAGCACACTGTGTTGCACAAAAAAAACAATTATGAGCAGAAACTCTTCTTGCTTGGAGCAAATAGAAAATGGCAGAAAATGCTATCACGCTATTAAATGATCTTTAACTGAACAAAAATAAGAGCAAAGTTTAAACTAATTAAATGAAATTCTTGATTTCATCAATTTTGTATTACACGAACTATTTAAAAGACCATGTATTTCAAGACAAGTGTGAAAATCCCTAGTCTGGTCACATTCAATTTAATGTGAGTAGGTGATGGCAAGGGAAAGTTCTTGAATGTTTTTGCTTTTTTCTTTTTTATTCTCTCAAGGTCACCAAGAACACCAAGGGCATCTTAATCTATCAGAGTTAACAGAAGTTTGAATAAAGAAATAAAGTCAGTAATGGGTTTTAAACTAACTAATCAAGGATCAAGTAAAAGGTTTTTTTTTTTTATGTCAGTAGTCATTACCTTCTTTCAAGGATCCCTCAGATTTCTCACTTCATGAAAATAAAATGGAAAATATATTCTCCAGAGAAGAATGGAGAACTCCAGACTCCATACAATCAAGCATTAAAACAAAAATTGATTGTTTGCTAACATTTTACATCAGAACAACCTTCAGAAATCACCCTAATTGTAATTGTTGAAAAAGAACACGATTTTCCCCTTTATTTCCCCATCAAAGCATCAAGTTCACAAGGCTTACCTCAGAATGAGATCGAACAGCCATTGTTGGAAAGAAAAACCTACAATTATTACAACTGTTCTACAATGGTGGAGTTCCCATTTTCTGCTGCAGTATGGCAAAGGCAAGTCTGGTGATAATGTTTCAATCTGTTTTTCCATGATTTTATATTAGGGGTCAAGGATTACTATTACTAGCCTTGCAACTGCTTTCACTAATTTCCGTCACTACCAGTGTCAAAAGCAAATGAAAAGAAAAAGGAGGATCATTGAGATTTCTTCTTGGAAAAGAAAAACTAGAGAAAACTTTAGTGGCACAACTCGTGTTTTCCTACAGGGCTTTGAAGTATAAGCTGACTTATCGTACCTTAAAGTAGGAAAATATATGAGGAATATTATTGCAACTGGTTGCATCTTGTTAATATCAGACTAGGATTCTACTTTTGATTTATCACAGAATAAAAGCTGGTTCTTCCTTCAAGAGTTCTATCATCCAGCTGCCTTATTCTAAGACTTTGCAATGATTCCCTGAAGAATGCTGAATTTTGTAGTTTTTGATAGAGAGTGTGCTGCCACACGATTTCACTGATAATGCTGATGAAATACAGAAAAATCAATACATTGTAGGAGTAAATCCTTGTGAGTGGTACATGTAGATTCTTGTTAAGCAGTCTTGTAAAACAGGAAACTGAAGTAAAAGTGTTAATGGACATCAATGACCATTTTTAAATTTCATGTAAATGATAACACTGATTAATTCCTTCCCTTTAGGTTCCCCTTCAGCTTGTCAGATCTTTACTTTCCACAGAGAAAGATACTGGGTGAGATGTGGTCTCAGTCACACCATACTTACCTTCATCTAAATCCTCTGAGTCCCTCTGAAATATTCCTGAATCGTGAGATCAGAAAAAAAAATCCAGTGTAGACCAAATATGACAGAACGGAAGTTGAAATCTGATTAACACCTTAAAAATTCATATGGATTCAAGCGTCTGTGTGGTTTCCAGACTTAATGTGTTTACAACACCAAGAAAATCCACTTCCATGCATATATTTATTACACAAAGTGTAGACAGTCTCAAAAAGAAGAAGTGTATTTGTTTTTGTGAAAGAAAGCATATCCAGCAAATGCAGATGAATTTTGTAATCACTCACCTCAACATTAAAATTAAAAAGGTAGACTAGTCCTCATCTTCATGTTTGAATTAAAATTTACAACAATTTTTTAAATCCTTCCTTTTAAGCCCCTAATGGAATGAAAGAAGCAAATCTGGTTGCCTATGCCATTATGAATTTCGGTCTATTCTTGCTGATGAAATTTGTATGCTGTATTTGAACAAACTGTCATGCTAATGACATTCCTCAGTCTGGTGTCTTCAATAATAAGCGAACGGAGTTTTTAAATGTAGTTGATGGGATTTTTTCCCTCTCAGACACCCTATGAGGAAAACCAGAATTTCCCATTTACTTTCATGACCTCTGATTTAAAAGCAAAGATTGCACATTATTTACTACTGGATGATTTTCCTGGAATTTAATGAGGACTAAGTACAAATATGACAGAAGTAATTATCACAGTTTTATTCTGCACAGTCAGGGTCTCCTTGTGCTGTAATTGCAAGCCTTTCATTCAGCTGCCGATACCAGAGTTATTATCATAGTACTTTATGTTATTTCAGAGAAGAGGGAAACAGATTTCTACCTCACTTTTACCTTGCAAATTTATCCTAAGGACTCATTTTGCCTGGCCTCATGCTACAGCAAAATAAAAGACATATGGGAAGAACTTGGACTAAATATTTTCTGATTCTCTTCACCCAGCTGCAGTGAGGCCACCAATATAACCCCAGTTTTCACATCCTACTGTGAGGTATTGAGGTATTGAAGGGAGGCAGCATTTTTTAAAGAGAGGAAACATGTGGGCAGGTGGCCAGCTCATTGTCTAGAACAGAGATTTTTTTACGGTGTGCTGCTGCACTCATTTAGACTTCAGTGAAGGTTGAATGAGCCCCAGCTGGAGACTGGACCACTGACCCAGAAGCTGGAGATACCCAGCAACATGCACAGGCCTGGCAGCCTCCCTCTCTGAAGCTCAAATATAATTACTTTATTTTACACTCTTCCTGCACCAGACAGCTCCCACACGTGGGGAGGAAAAAGCCTCTTCCAGTCAGTTCATCCCATATTGGTCCTGTGCTATCCATGCCCATCTCACAACAGTGCTCACTCCTCACCCAGGCACTGCAAGGAGCAGATGTACCAGAGGAATCTGTATTGACAGGACAGTTACTGAGGCTATTTAAGTTGAAACAGTCCGAAGGAAAGAAATGGTAGGATTTTTGCAAGAGTGAGTGAAAGCAGTTGTACTGATACTCCACATCCACTGTGTGCTCACACAGACACTGACTAGGTGTGCCACCAGAAGAGATCTCAAGTAAACAGCAGTAGAAATAGCACATGTGTCCGACTTAGGCATCATTTGCTGTATAAACACAGTAAATATTGCAGAATCAAGTGCCCAATTCAATATTGCAATAGGCATTTGAAGTGGGGAGAACAGAGACTAAATATCTCTGCCACTTCTATATTCGACCTCATTATACAAAACTACACCAGATTAACAAATATGTTTACACTAATCTGAGGATATTTAATTTGGCTTGAAATTCAGCAGTTTGCAGGGAATCTTTCCAGACCATGGGCTTGCAAAGCAGGGATTTCCTCCTATCAGACCCTCATTGCATCACCTTCAGGAAACACATTTTTATCTACTGCTTTCAAAATAGCAAAATGACTACTGGCTTAGTGGAGCAAACCCATGTAACTAACTGGAGCATCTCTTTCCTTGGAATAGCAGGTCTACACAAACACCAGCTGTGAGACTTCTCTCCTCACAGTAGGGTCTCTATCCTACCACGAAGAAGAGGAAGTTGAAATCTTTTCTTGGCAGTTTTTCTTGGCTATGCAAGTTACTGGGCACTTGTCCCAATCTAATGAAACACTTGCTTCTTAGAACCCCCTTATTCTAGGCATAGAAGTATTTCTGTAAGAGATGCAAAGACAGCCATAAGAATTCTTGGTTCATCATTGTGACTTGTATTGAACAGAATTGTTGAGTCTGGGAAAACTACAAGAAAGAAATACGTTCTAACCCTGCAGAAGGACCCTTATTAAGAGCTGGATGGAAAGGCAAGATTACAACCCTTTGTAAAAACACGAGTTAAAGCTGTGGGAGCAGGGACCCTGTGCTTGCATGAGCTTTGGGCATCCTGATGAAGCAAACCTCTTCCCAGTTTTGTCAATGGGATATCTTAGTCCTGTTTCTTCACTTCCAACACTACTTAATCTAATACTTTACTCTTCAGCGTAATTAAAGGAATAGTTACACTATAATCCAAAACTACAATTGCAACAGACATATACACACATGCAAGAATTTTCCCCTTTCTCCAGTCAAATTTGTGCATTAAGACTAGTTAAGCTGTGTCTAAACAGACTTTTGGGCAGGTTGCAGAAGCCCGGTTATTCAGTAAAAACTCAGCATTTGTACTGCTGTCAACACTGAACCCGACTTAGCACTGTCTACAGATGCTGTAATTCCACTTTGATACCACGTTGTTGCCATGTGAATTACAACCAAGCTCTTACAAGAATACAGTATCTCACTTCCAGTTATCACCTCCCACTCCTGTCCTTCCCACAAAACCTCTCAGTTTCTACTATCAGAGGAAGGCCTGACCAAACGTAACTCACCAGCTGGGTCCTGAAGACACAAACAGAGCACTGAAGCCCTGGAGCTGGACCTCTGTATATGATTTTACAAGCAGGATGCATATTCCTTGGAACATGACCTACTGTGATCTCCTGTTTCTGGTAGTGGATAGAGCTTGGTCTAGAGACATACCTAAAAGCAGTCTAAAAACTCTTATCTGTGCCTATCTACCCTTGTCCTCTGAAATGGAAACTGGCAATCCCTCAGCATGCAGGTGCTTTGGTTTCCCCTCTACCCAAAGCCAAAGACAAAAATATCCCAAAGGTGTTTTTTGGCTTCTGTGTGTTTTTTAACTCTTTGAATAAAACACTTTTATGTGTTGAAGGAAACGAAGCTTTGAACTCTGCTGAAACAAAGATCAGGGAACAGTTTCTATGTAGCTTTTGAGTTTTTTTAAGAAAAAAAGTATTGTGAACAACACTGGAAGGAAGCAGCCTGTAATTTCATGCTGTTGCAAATTGTCAGCTGCCTTGCCCACACAAAGTCATTTAACTGGGGGAGTGATACTCCCCAGGAAAATGAGCCAGTAATGGAAAATACAGCCCACTGCAGTGAGATCTTATTCTCCATCCTAAGTTCTTTCTCACGGTTGCCCTATAATAACTTTTTGGTGCCTAATTAATGTGAATAAAAACTGTGAGAAAAGGCAACTGCAATACCAGCAGTCGCACAGAGGTCAAGGACACAGCAATTTTTTCCCCTTTCACATGGATATCCTGACACTTCCACTGAGATGCTAGGACAGGGCAATGCCACTGGTGGTACCTGTTCAGTGTCTACAAATAAATACCTTTTCTCCCTATCACCTTTCATGGACAAGAAAAGAATTCACATTCAGCTCACACAGTCATGGGAAATGGCAACTGGGCCACACTGGAGTATCTGGATACAAAAATTGGACTGACCTACTTTGCATTTGGAATGAATACACAGGGACTAGGGGATCCTGTTCCTCCTTTCAAAACAGCAAGCTCAGAGAAGAACCAGGAGAGCTACAGAACCACCAGACTGTGCACACTAGGTCAACACAGGAAGAAAGGTAAGAGAAAATGTCACTTCTTAATGCAGAAGAAGCTCAGAAGTCTGTGGAGCTCAGCTCTCCATGCCTAGAGAAACCATCCCTTCTACTATACCTAGTAGGACAGTGCAAAAAAGAACAAGCTATTTTTACCTCTTGGGAGAAGGAAAAGCTCCACTAAAGTAAAACACTGCATTTTATAATCTGTAAGTTAATAATATCTAATATCAAGCACAGAAAAACTGACAGTGTTACAGGGTAGAATGAGGGTTATCAAGTGACTTTTTCTTAGTAAATAAACTTCAAGGGCATTGCATGCATATACATTTCTCTTCAATTTGAAAGGACAGGCTGAAACACCAGCACTGTGAGATGCTCACAACCTGAGCTAAGCAGTGAGGTGCCCGGAGTGAGCCCATTTTGACAACAAGGAATGACAAGGATCAACTATTTGGAATACTTCTCATACTTACAATTGGACTGGCGTTGATGTAGTCTGAATTGTCGTGGCTACTTTCACCTTTCAGACATATCCTGGAATGGTCATCTGCAAAGGAGAAAACAAGCTAAGTTTCTATACCAGTGTTCTACCCATTTTATGTTAGAGAATTCAAAGTCAGATTAATGTCCTTTTCAAGACAGGTAAATATCAGAAAGGACATTTCTTTCTGACTCCCAACCTAGCTATAGGGTTGATACAGCCACAGCATCACAGCCTCACTCAGGAATGGAGCAGTGGGATATTCCAGAAGCACAGTATCACCAAGCCTGTCCTCATGAGATGCACTGTCATGTGCTACAACCTGTCATGGAAAAAAGAGAATCTCTTCTGTTCAGGGAGTTTAAGATTTAAAGATTTTTAGGCAAATCACTAAAACTCCCCAGTATTATAGCAAATACAGTATATTCCTGTGCTTGCAGGGTCATTGAAGAGGGAAGCTGATGGGACTTTGTCCACCTGGCTTCTCTAAAATATGAACAGCAGGGGCATGGAAGTACAGCTGAGAGCTAGACAGTAAGTTAATCTGTCGTTGTCAAAGACCAGTGCTGTGTGGTGCTCTACTAGTGATGTGGGGAGACCATATGACTTGGAGATGATCATGGGAGAGAGAAAGTGCCAACAATTTCACTTGAAGTACAACCAGAGCACACAGACATCTTACACTGCTGTTACTACAGCTACTTCAGATACTACAAAAGAAAACAGCAGTTCTGGACATAGGAGACTTACTCATGTTTTTTGCCCATCACGAAGATTATTTTTTCACTTTTTAACTTGCAATTTTACTGACACTAGCTCAATTATATTTAAAGTTGGTATATCCCAAACTCTAGTCCTTTTTTTCTTTAATTACTTCTACATCAGAACATGTATAATGGATGGGTTTTATTTGTCTATACTCAGGCAGAGACAATGCAGGTGTCTGCATCTCTTCCAATCATCCAGACTCACTTTCTGTTATGAGAAATGTTTCCATGTGATGAATCATTTCATCCCAATTTAGCTGTTGCAAACAGGCCAAATTGTGTTCAAGAAATGCCATTTCTTTCCACTGACTAAAGAAAGAAAGCCTAGACCACACTCAGATAATTTGAGAGATGTCTAAGTCTACATATGAATCTCAGACAACTTGTACCTGATATATAATCAGCACAATTTATACTTCTCAGGAAACAAACCCTGCACAGTATGTGGTAGAAAGAGGTTGTGGAGCTGCCCTTTCTGTTACCCTCTGCAGCTGAACACTGATACCAATGGTTTGAGAGGATGAAGGCTCTTTCCACTGAGTTTTTGAATAGACAAAATAAGAGTACATTGTCTCGTGGCCTGTGACACCACTCAGCACCACAATTCCAAGTTGGCTGTTAAGTGCATATCATTATTTTATTAATGATGAATAATAAATGAATTATCAAACATTCCAAGGACCATATAGGAAGGTCAAGACAGAGAGTGTGGGTTCTGCTTAGGTTTATTCAGCAGTAATTCCATGGCAGTTCAATAGATAAGCAAGACAAACAAAGGGATATTTGTAAGAGTGTTGTTTATTGTCACTCCATCTCACCCAACAGTGTCAGCAATCTTCTCCTGGAATAAGACTAGTGATGAACAAGTCATGTCAAATAACTGAAGATATATTCTTCACTATTCACATAAAATTACATTCTGTGCTAAGGTTTGAGGATGAAGACAAGAATGGGAACATGTTCATGAACATTATTAATTTCCACCCCACTTTGGCACCACTGTACAAAAAAATCCAAAACATAAATATGAACTTTTGACACCTGAGGTCTTGGGCCACCCAATATTTTTTATAGGAGGCTTTGCAATGAGCGTTGTCACAGAGTGCTTTAAGAATTGCAGCTCTGAAACCTTCTGGCTTTGCAGAAGATACACAGGTTACATGCAGTAAATGTGGTCTCTCATACACCTTAAGCTAAACAAGCACTCAGGATTAGCCCTGTTCATTGAATAGCAAAGGTGTTTGAACTAATCACCAAAGGAAACATGTGAAATGTTTTCTGATCGATGAAGGAGAGAGAGCAGACAGTATTTAGCAAACATGTCAGGGTGACTCTCCAATAAGAGTCAGGTGTGAGATCAGTTACTTCAGGATCTTTTTTTTTTTTTAACATAGTGTTTTATCCTGAGCCTCTGATTTAGTGTGCCACGTCATTGTCTTACTGTCTTGGAGGGTTTATCAGAGGGCGAGACATGTTAAGGCTTTGGTAGTGAAAAGGTGCTGAGACTTTGTATTTGCTCTAAGAAGAAAGAAGTGTACAAAAAAGGTTGTACATATTTTTCTGCATATATCAAGAGTTTGCACCCATGTGTGCTTCAGTTGCAGCATCAAACATTCATATTGACAAGGAACAGATTGTGCTTGTCTATGCCTGTTATCACCTCAAAGCTTCTAGGAAGTAGCATAATAGCTCTTCTGAAACAGGGAAAGAAGAAAAGAAAAAAAAAAAAAAACAACAGAAAGCCATGGTCACCAGATTGTTATGTTAACAATGAGCAACTATGGGGAAAATGCTGAATGTATAGCTTTTTTTTTTTTTTT